>OX381714.1:12653867-12880674 GCA_947462335.1 Harmothoe impar | reverse complement strand
CTACTCATATCGCCTGCTTCAGGTCAAACATCATCATGGGACATGCACTATGAGGGCTTCAGGTCAAACATCATTATTATACATGCACTATGAGGGCCTCAGGTCAAACATCATCATTATACATGCACTATGAGGGCCTCAGGTCAAACATCATTGTCCTAGATTGCATTATGGAGGCTTTGGGTCAAACATCATTATGGTACATGCACTCTGGGGGTACTGGGTCAATCAACATTGCACCAACTCCACTATAGGGGTACTGAGTCAAACAATATTACACTAACTGCACTATAGGGGTCCTGGGTCAAACAACATTGCACTAATAGCACTATAGGAGTACTGGGTCTATCAACAGTGCACTAAATAGACAGAGCTGCACGCTAAAGTGACTGAGTCAGTGGTTATTACACGAGAGGTGCCTGTCCCGTATTGCACGCTGGCCGAAGGCCTAGTGCAATACGGGACAGGCACCTCGAGTGCAATAACCAGTGAAGAGGTCACTTTTAAGTGAAGCTCTGTATTTATTTCAGGGTATCTCAATCTAAAATAGATTTCCAGTCCATGTTTGCTTACTTCCACGATGTTTGCTTACTTCCGCGGTGTTTGTTTACGTCCGTCGGCCGCCATTTTGAATTTCGCACAGGTCACGTGACCGTCGGTAGCCTAGTGACGCTATGGCGATCCCATGGCGACCCCATGGCAACCCCTGGCGACCCCTGGGAGCGTGCAATACGGCCAGAGCGTGCAATACGGCCGAGGGTTATTGTACACTTCATTCGCATACGGCACTCCCATAGGATTAACCTTGATAGATCGTATCCACCATGAAATAACTACACTTTACAGGTACTGGGTCAATCAACATTGTACTTACTGCACCATAGGGACACGCGGTCAATCAACATTGTTACTTACTAAGATTATAGTTGCACCTGTCTACAGGGGGTTAGACACGTGACGGGGAACACTTCTCTGACTCCCTCTGCCCCTACTGGGTCAATCAACATTGCACTTACTGCACTATAGGGGTTCTGGGTCAATTAGCATTGCACTAACTGTATTATAGGGATACTGGGGGCTAGCTGGATAGTGCAGGGAGGGGTTTGTAGGGTGAATAACTTGACTAGGGGCAGCTGGATAGTACATGTAGGGTGGAAGGGGTCTGTAGGGTGTGTGACTCGACTACAGGGAGCTTGATGCTGTAGGAAGGGTGGGAGGGGTCTGTAGGGTGTGTGACTCGACTACAGGAGGCTGGGTAGTACAGGTAGAGTGGGAGGGGTCTGTAGGGTGTGTGACTCGACTACAGGAGGCTGGGTAGTACAGGTAGGGTGGGAGGGGTCTGTAGGGTGTGTGTCTCGACTATAGGAGCCTATACTATAGGGGTACTGGGTTAGACCTACATGCCTGTACGCTACCTGAGGTACATCTTCAGTCTACATACTCACCTGTACACTACATGGGGAACACCTAGTCACCTGAACACTACCTGAGGTATACCTACTGTCACCCTGCTGACCTGTACACTACCTGAGGTACACCTACTCACCTGTACACTACCTGAGGTACACGTTCAATCACCCTGCTCACCTGTACGCTACCTGAGGTACACCTACTCAGTTGTACGCTACCTGAGGTACACTTACTCACCTGTACGCTAACTGAGGTACACCTACAGTTACGCTATTCACCTGTACCCTACCTGAGCTATTCCACCGGTCACCCTACATGCCTGTACACTACCTGAGGTACACCTACAGTTACCCTACTCACCTGTATGTTACCTGAGCTACAGCTATAGTCTACCTGCACATGTACCATAATGATGTTGACCCGAAGCCTCCATAGTGCATGTACCATAATGATGTTTGACCTGAAGCCTCCATAGTGCGTGTACCATAATGATGGTTTGATCTGAAGCCTCCATAGTGTGTGTACCATAATGATGTTTGACCTGAAGCCTCCATAGTGCGTGTACCATAATGATGTTTGACCCGAAGCCTCCATAGTGCGTGTACCATAATGATGTTTGACCTGAAGCCTCCATAGTGCATGCAGTACAATGATGATTGACCCGAAGCCTCCATAGTGCGTGTACCATAATGATGTTTGACCTGAAGCCTACATAGTGCGTGTACCATAATGATGTTTGACCCGAAGCCTCCATAGTGCGTGTACCATAATGATGTTTGACCTGAAGCTCCATAGTGCGTGTACCATAATGATGTTTGACCTGAAGCTCCATAGTGCGTGTACCATAATGATGTTTGACCCGAATCCTCCATAGTGCGTGTACTATAATGATGTTTGACCTGAAGGCCCCGATAATGCACCATAATAATGAAGCCCCCCGTATTGCTTCTAGAACAATCATTTAGTATAGTCAAAGCAATATTGATTGACCCAATACCCCTTTAATGCAGAAAAATGAATGTTGATTGACCCGGTCCCCCTATAGTATAGTCAGTGCAATATTGATTGACCCAGTACCCCTTTAGTATAGTCAGAGCAATATTGATTGGCCCAGTACCCCTTTAGTATAGTCAGAGCAATATTGATTGACCCAGTACCCCTTTAATGCAGAATGTTGATTGACCCGGTACCCCTATAGTATAGTCAGTGCAATATTGATTGGCCCAGTACCCCTTTAGTGCTGAAAAGTGAATGTTGATTGACCCAGTACCCCTATGGTATAGTCAGAGCAATATTGATTGGCCCAGTACCCCTATAGTATGGTCAGTGCAACATTGATTGACCCAGTACCCCTATAGTATAGTCAGTGCAATATTGATTGGCCCAGTACCCCTTCAGTATAGTCAGAGCAATATTGATTGGCCCAGTACCCCTTTAGTATAGTCAGTGCATTATTGATTGGCCAGTACCCCTTCAGTATAGTCAGAGCAATATTGATTGGCCCAGTACCCCTCTAGTATAGTCAGTGCAATATTGATTGGCCCAGTACCCCTTTAGTATAGTCAGTGCAATATTGATTGGCCCAGTACCCCTTCAGTATAGTCAGAGCATTATTGATTGACCCAGTACCCCTATAGTAAAGTCAGTGCAATATTGATTGACCCGGTACCACTATAGTATAGTCAGTGCAATATTGATTAGCCCTGTCACGTGTCTAACCCCCCACACCTGTCTGTCCAGAGTCCAGAGAAGTGTTCCCTGTCACGTGTCTAAACCCCCATCACCTCCCAGTGGGCACAGAACATTGTATCAACATTGATAAATGGTTGTCAATGTTGATTCAATGTTGATTCAATGTTGAACAGAATTTTATGCCCACTGGGCTGTCTGTCCAGAGTCCAGAAAAGTGTTCCCCGTCACGTGTCTAATCCCCCTCACCTGTCTGTCTAGAGAATTGCTCCCCCGTCATGTGTCTAACCCCCCTCACCTGTCTGTTTAGAGATGTGTTCCCCATCACGTGTCTAACCCCGTCACCTGTCTGCCCAGAGAAGTGTTCCCCGTCACGTGTCTAACCCCCCTCACCTAATAGTGCAGTTAGTGCAATGTTGATTGACCAATTACCTTAATAGTGCAATAAGTGCAATGCCGATTGACCCAGTACCCCTATAGTGCAGTAAGTGCAATGTTGATTGACCCAGTACCCCTGTAGTGCAGTTAGTGCAATAATGATTGACCCAGTACCCTAATATTGACGCCCTTAGTGCATATATACCTTCCTACACATCCAGGCGATATGAGTAGTGGGGCAGCTGGACAGGTACACATCCTGGTGATATGACCAGTCTTGCCAAAGTAGTCTCAACTGAACACATGTCTCATAAAAGTAGCAGTGCTGAAAGTATAGGATATGTCTACGTTTAATTGGCTACGTCGGATTTGCTAAAGGTTCCTATTACATAGATTTTCTACATAAAATTACACCAAAATTACGTGGATAAACGTAAATTAGACATAAACGCTGGTAGGAAGTTAATAAACCTTAATGTATTGACGTTGACAAACCTTCCAAAAAGTCGAACTTCAAACCTTTGGTTGAAAAAATACCTCGACAAACCTCTGAGCTACCTTGGAATGATGTAGCGTGTTTACTGGGTAGTCACTACTACAATGCTGTACTCACTACTAAAGCTATGTACATGACTGCAGCAGGGGCAGGGGGACTCAGAAGTTGATGTCAGCCGTGAGGAAGAGGTGGTGCACATGAGGAAATGGTAGTGGATTTGATGAGATGGTAGTGGACTGAGAGCTATATCTTTACATAATGTAGCGACCCTTTAAGGGCCGCAAAGTGTTGTGTGCGGCCCTTAAAGGGTTGAACGTGAGAGGAATATCCTAGTCACTGACCACAAGAAGAACAAATTTCAACATTGTTTATTCATTGTCAAATCACACAAGAAAACAGAGTCACACAACGTACAAACCCCTCCCACCCTCCCTGCACTATCAGGCTCCCTCTAGTCGAGTCACACACCCTACAGACCCCTCCCACCCTCCTTGCACTATCAGGCTCCCTCTAGTCGAGTCACACACCCTACAGACCCCTCCCACCCTCCCCGCACTATCAGGCTCCCTCTAGTCGAGTCACACACCCTACAGACTCCTCCCACCCTCCCCGCACTATCAGGCTCCCTCTAGTCGAGTCACACACACTGCAGACCCCTCCCACCCTCCCTGTACGATCCAGCTGCCTCTAGTCAAGTCACACACCCTACACCTGTAACAAGCCTCATATCACCTGTAGGCACACCTGTCCACATGTACCACGGCTCATGGTTGTACCACGTCCCCGCTTACCTGTAGGCCAACTACCATGTCCCTGCTTACCTGTAGGCCACCTACCATGTCCTCAACTACTCATATCACCTGGAGGTGTACCTGTCCAGGTATCCCACTACTCATATCACCTGGATGTGTACCTGTCCAGGTATTCCACTACTCATATCGCCTGGATATGTACCTGTCCAGCTGCTCCACTACTCATATCGCCTGCTTCAGGTCAAACATCATCATGGGACATGCACTATGAGGGCTTCAGGTCAAACATCATTATTATACATGCACTATGAGGGCCTCAGGTCAAACATCATCATTATACATGCACTATGAGGGCCTCAGGTCAAACATCATTGTCCTAGATTGCATTATGGAGGCTTTGGGTCAAACATCATTATGGTACATGCACTCTGGGGGTACTGGGTCAATCAACATTGCACCAACTCCACTATAGGGGTACTGAGTCAAACAATATTACACTAACTGCACTATAGGGGTCCTGGGTCAAACAACATTGCACTAATAGCACTATAGGAGTACTGGGTCTATCAACAGTGCACTAAATAGACAGAGCTGCACGCTAAAGTGACTGAGTCAGTGGTTATTACACGAGAGGTGCCTGTCCCGTATTGCACGCTGGCCGAAGGCCTAGTGCAATACGGGACAGGCACCTCGAGTGCAATAACCAGTGAAGAGGTCACTTTTAAGTGAAGCTCTGTATTTATTTCAGGGTATCTCAATCTAAAATAGATTTCCAGTCCATGTTTGCTTACTTCCACGATGTTTGCTTACTTCCGCGGTGTTTGTTTACGTCCGTCGGCCGCCATTTTGAATTTCGCACAGGTCACGTGACCGTCGGTAGCCTAGTGACGCTATGGCGATCCCATGGCGACCCCATGGCAACCCCTGGCGACCCCTGGGAGCGTGCAATACGGCCAGAGCGTGCAATACGGCCGAGGGTTATTGTACACTTCATTCGCATACGGCACTCCCATAGGATTAACCTTGATAGATCGTATCCACCATGAAATAACTACACTTTACAGGTACTGGGTCAATCAACATTGTACTTACTGCACCATAGGGACACGCGGTCAATCAACATTGTTACTTACTAAGATTATAGTTGCACCTGTCTACAGGGGGTTAGACACGTGACGGGGAACACTTCTCTGACTCCCTCTGCCCCTACTGGGTCAATCAACATTGCACTTACTGCACTATAGGGGTTCTGGGTCAATTAGCATTGCACTAACTGTATTATAGGGATACTGGGGGCTAGCTGGATAGTGCAGGGAGGGGTTTGTAGGGTGAATAACTTGACTAGGGGCAGCTGGATAGTACATGTAGGGTGGAAGGGGTCTGTAGGGTGTGTGACTCGACTACAGGGAGCTTGATGCTGTAGGAAGGGTGGGAGGGGTCTGTAGGGTGTGTGACTCGACTACAGGAGGCTGGGTAGTACAGGTAGAGTGGGAGGGGTCTGTAGGGTGTGTGACTCGACTACAGGAGGCTGGGTAGTACAGGTAGGGTGGGAGGGGTCTGTAGGGTGTGTGTCTCGACTATAGGAGCCTATACTATAGGGGTACTGGGTTAGACCTACATGCCTGTACGCTACCTGAGGTACATCTTCAGTCTACATACTCACCTGTACACTACATGGGGAACACCTAGTCACCTGAACACTACCTGAGGTATACCTACTGTCACCCTGCTGACCTGTACACTACCTGAGGTACACCTACTCACCTGTACACTACCTGAGGTACACGTTCAATCACCCTGCTCACCTGTACGCTACCTGAGGTACACCTACTCAGTTGTACGCTACCTGAGGTACACTTACTCACCTGTACGCTAACTGAGGTACACCTACAGTTACGCTATTCACCTGTACCCTACCTGAGCTATTCCACCGGTCACCCTACATGCCTGTACACTACCTGAGGTACACCTACAGTTACCCTACTCACCTGTATGTTACCTGAGCTACAGCTATAGTCTACCTGCACATGTACCATAATGATGTTTGACCCGAAGCCTCCATAGTGCATGTACCATAATGATGTTTGACCTGAAGCCTCCATAGTGCGTGTACCATAATGATGTTTGATCTGAAGCCTCCATAGTGTGTGTACCATAATGATGTTTGACCTGAAGCCTCCATAGTGCGTGTACCATAATGATGTTTGACCCGAAGCCTCCATAGTGCGTGTACCATAATGATGTTTGACCTGAAGCCTCCATAGTGCATGCAGTACAATGATGATTGACCCGAAGCCTCCATAGTGCGTGTACCATAATGATGTTTGACCTGAAGCCTACATAGTGCGTGTACCATAATGATGTTTGACCCGAAGCCTCCATAGTGCGTGTACCATAATGATGTTTGACCTGAAGCTCCATAGTGCGTGTACCATAATGATGTTTGACCTGAAGCTCCATAGTGCGTGTACCATAATGATGTTTGACCCGAATCCTCCATAGTGCGTGTACTATAATGATGTTTGACCTGAAGGCCCCATAATGCACCATAATAATGAAGCCCCCCGTATTGCTTCTAGAACAATCATTTAGTATAGTCAAAGCAATATTGATTGACCCAATACCCCTTTAATGCAGAAAAATGAATGTTGATTGACCCGGTCCCCCTATAGTATAGTCAGTGCAATATTGATTGACCCAGTACCCCTTTAGTATAGTCAGAGCAATATTGATTGGCCCAGTACCCCTTTAGTATAGTCAGAGCAATATTGATTGACCCAGTACCCCTTTAATGCAGAATGTTGATTGACCCGGTACCCCTATAGTATAGTCAGTGCAATATTGATTGGCCCAGTACCCCTTTAGTGCTGAAAAGTGAATGTTGATTGACCCAGTACCCCTATGGTATAGTCAGAGCAATATTGATTGGCCCAGTACCCCTATAGTATGGTCAGTGCAACATTGATTGACCCAGTACCCCTATAGTATAGTCAGTGCAATATTGATTGGCCCAGTACCCCTTCAGTATAGTCAGAGCAATATTGATTGGCCCAGTACCCCTTTAGTATAGTCAGTGCATTATTGATTGGCCAGTACCCCTTCAGTATAGTCAGAGCAATATTGATTGGCCCAGTACCCCTCTAGTATAGTCAGTGCAATATTGATTGGCCCAGTACCCCTTTAGTATAGTCAGTGCAATATTGATTGGCCCAGTACCCCTTCAGTATAGTCAGAGCATTATTGATTGACCCAGTACCCCTATAGTAAAGTCAGTGCAATATTGATTGACCCGGTACCACTATAGTATAGTCAGTGCAATATTGATTAGCCCTGTCACGTGTCTAACCCCCCACACCTGTCTGTCCAGAGTCCAGAGAAGTGTTCCCTGTCACGTGTCTAAACCCCCATCACCTCCCAGTGGGCACAGAACATTGTATCAACATTGATAAATGGTTGTCAATGTTGATTCAATGTTGATTCAATGTTGAACAGAATTTTATGCCCACTGGGCTGTCTGTCCAGAGTCCAGAAAAGTGTTCCCCGTCACGTGTCTAATCCCCCTCACCTGTCTGTCTAGAGAATTGCTCCCCCGTCATGTGTCTAACCCCCCTCACCTGTCTGTTTAGAGATGTGTTCCCCATCACGTGTCTAACCCCGTCACCTGTCTGCCCAGAGAAGTGTTCCCCGTCACGTGTCTAACCCCCCTCACCTAATAGTGCAGTTAGTGCAATGTTGATTGACCAATTACCTTAATAGTGCAATAAGTGCAATGCCGATTGACCCAGTACCCCTATAGTGCAGTAAGTGCAATGTTGATTGACCCAGTACCCCTGTAGTGCAGTTAGTGCAATAATGATTGACCCAGTACCCTAATATTGACGCCCTTAGTGCATATATACCTTCCTACACATCCAGGCGATATGAGTAGTGGGGCAGCTGGACAGGTACACATCCTGGTGATATGACCAGTCTTGCCAAAGTAGTCTCAACTGAACACATGTCTCATAAAAGTAGCAGTGCTGAAAGTATAGGATATGTCTACGTTTAATTGGCTACGTCGGATTTGCTAAAGGTTCCTATTACATAGATTTTCTACATAAAATTACACCAAAATTACGTGGATAAACGTAAATTAGACATAAACGCTGGTAGGAAGTTAATAAACCTTAATGTATTGACGTTGACAAACCTTCCAAAAAGTCGAACTTCAAACCTTTGGTTGAAAAAATACCTCGACAAACCTCTGAGCTACCTTGGAATGATGTAGCGTGTTTACTGGGTAGTCACTACTACAATGCTGTACTCACTACTAAAGCTATGTACATGACTGCAGCAGGGGCAGGGGGACTCAGAAGTTGATGTCAGCCGTGAGGAAGAGGTGGTGCACATGAGGAAATGGTAGTGGATTTGATGAGATGGTAGTGGACTGAGAGCTATATCTTTACATAATGTAGCGACCCTTTAAGGGCCGCAAAGTGTTGTGTGCGGCCCTTAAAGGGTTGAACGTGAGAGGAATATCCTAGTCACTGACCACAAGAAGAACAAATTTCAACATTGTTTATTCATTGTCAAATCACACAAGAAAACAGAGTCACACAACGTACAAACCCCTCCCACCCTCCCTGCACTATCAGGCTCCCTCTAGTCGAGTCACACACCCTACAGACCCCTCCCACCCTCCTTGCACTATCAGGCTCCCTCTAGTCGAGTCACACACCCTACAGACCCCTCCCACCCTCCCCGCACTATCAGGCTCCCTCTAGTCGAGTCACACACCCTACAGACTCCTCCCACCCTCCCCGCACTATCAGGCTCCCTCTAGTCGAGTCACACACACTGCAGACCCCTCCCACCCTCCCTGTACGATCCAGCTGCCTCTAGTCAAGTCACACACCCTACACCTGTAACAAGCCTCATATCACCTGTAGGCACACCTGTCCACATGTACCACGGCTCATGGTTGTACCACGTCCCCGCTTACCTGTAGGCCAACTACCATGTCCCTGCTTACCTGTAGGCCACCTACCATGTCCTCAACTACTCATATCACCTGGAGGTGTACCTGTCCAGGTATCCCACTACTCATATCACCTGGATGTGTACCTGTCCAGGTATTCCACTACTCATATCGCCTGGATATGTACCTGTCCAGCTGCTCCACTACTCATATCGCCTGCTTCAGGTCAAACATCATCATGGGACATGCACTATGAGGGCTTCAGGTCAAACATCATTATTATACATGCACTATGAGGGCCTCAGGTCAAACATCATCATTATACATGCACTATGAGGGCCTCAGGTCAAACATCATTGTCCTAGATTGCATTATGGAGGCTTTGGGTCAAACATCATTATGGTACATGCACTCTGGGGGTACTGGGTCAATCAACATTGCACCAACTCCACTATAGGGGTACTGAGTCAAACAATATTACACTAACTGCACTATAGGGGTCCTGGGTCAAACAACATTGCACTAATAGCACTATAGGAGTACTGGGTCTATCAACAGTGCACTAAATAGACAGAGCTGCACGCTAAAGTGACTGAGTCAGTGGTTATTACACGAGAGGTGCCTGTCCCGTATTGCACGCTGGCCGAAGGCCTAGTGCAATACGGGACAGGCACCTCGAGTGCAATAACCAGTGAAGAGGTCACTTTTAAGTGAAGCTCTGTATTTATTTCAGGGTATCTCAATCTAAAATAGATTTCCAGTCCATGTTTGCTTACTTCCACGATGTTTGCTTACTTCCGCGGTGTTTGTTTACGTCCGTCGGCCGCCATTTTGAATTTCGCACAGGTCACGTGACCGTCGGTAGCCTAGTGACGCTATGGCGATCCCATGGCGACCCCATGGCAACCCCTGGCGACCCCTGGGAGCGTGCAATACGGCCAGAGCGTGCAATACGGCCGAGGGTTATTGTACACTTCATTCGCATACGGCACTCCCATAGGATTAACCTTGATAGATCGTATCCACCATGAAATAACTACACTTTACAGGTACTGGGTCAATCAACATTGTACTTACTGCACCATAGGGACACGCGGTCAATCAACATTGTTACTTACTAAGATTATAGTTGCACCTGTCTACAGGGGGTTAGACACGTGACGGGGAACACTTCTCTGACTCCCTCTGCCCCTACTGGGTCAATCAACATTGCACTTACTGCACTATAGGGGTTCTGGGTCAATTAGCATTGCACTAACTGTATTATAGGGATACTGGGGGCTAGCTGGATAGTGCAGGGAGGGGTTTGTAGGGTGAATAACTTGACTAGGGGCAGCTGGATAGTACATGTAGGGTGGAAGGGGTCTGTAGGGTGTGTGACTCGACTACAGGGAGCTTGATGCTGTAGGAAGGGTGGGAGGGGTCTGTAGGGTGTGTGACTCGACTACAGGAGGCTGGGTAGTACAGGTAGAGTGGGAGGGGTCTGTAGGGTGTGTGACTCGACTACAGGAGGCTGGGTAGTACAGGTAGGGTGGGAGGGGTCTGTAGGGTGTGTGTCTCGACTATAGGAGCCTATACTATAGGGGTACTGGGTTAGACCTACATGCCTGTACGCTACCTGAGGTACATCTTCAGTCTACATACTCACCTGTACACTACATGGGGAACACCTAGTCACCTGAACACTACCTGAGGTATACCTACTGTCACCCTGCTGACCTGTACACTACCTGAGGTACACCTACTCACCTGTACACTACCTGAGGTACACGTTCAATCACCCTGCTCACCTGTACGCTACCTGAGGTACACCTACTCAGTTGTACGCTACCTGAGGTACACTTACTCACCTGTACGCTAACTGAGGTACACCTACAGTTACGCTATTCACCTGTACCCTACCTGAGCTATTCCACCGGTCACCCTACATGCCTGTACACTACCTGAGGTACACCTACAGTTACCCTACTCACCTGTATGTTACCTGAGCTACAGCTATAGTCTACCTGCACATGTACCATAATGATGTTTGACCCGAAGCCTCCATAGTGCATGTACCATAATGATGTTTGACCTGAAGCCTCCATAGTGCGTGTACCATAATGATGTTTGATCTGAAGCCTCCATAGTGTGTGTACCATAATGATGTTTGACCTGAAGCCTCCATAGTGCGTGTACCATAATGATGTTTGACCCGAAGCCTCCATAGTGCGTGTACCATAATGATGTTTGACCTGAAGCCTCCATAGTGCATGCAGTACAATGATGATTGACCCGAAGCCTCCATAGTGCGTGTACCATAATGATGTTTGACCTGAAGCCTACATAGTGCGTGTACCATAATGATGTTTGACCCGAAGCCTCCATAGTGCGTGTACCATAATGATGTTTGACCTGAAGCTCCATAGTGCGTGTACCATAATGATGTTTGACCTGAAGCTCCATAGTGCGTGTACCATAATGATGTTTGACCCGAATCCTCCATAGTGCGTGTACTATAATGATGTTTGACCTGAAGGCCCCATAATGCACCATAATAATGAAGCCCCCCGTATTGCTTCTAGAACAATCATTTAGTATAGTCAAAGCAATATTGATTGACCCAATACCCCTTTAATGCAGAAAAATGAATGTTGATTGACCCGGTCCCCCTATAGTATAGTCAGTGCAATATTGATTGACCCAGTACCCCTTTAGTATAGTCAGAGCAATATTGATTGGCCCAGTACCCCTTTAGTATAGTCAGAGCAATATTGATTGACCCAGTACCCCTTTAATGCAGAATGTTGATTGACCCGGTACCCCTATAGTATAGTCAGTGCAATATTGATTGGCCCAGTACCCCTTTAGTGCTGAAAAGTGAATGTTGATTGACCCAGTACCCCTATGGTATAGTCAGAGCAATATTGATTGGCCCAGTACCCCTATAGTATGGTCAGTGCAACATTGATTGACCCAGTACCCCTATAGTATAGTCAGTGCAATATTGATTGGCCCAGTACCCCTTCAGTATAGTCAGAGCAATATTGATTGGCCCAGTACCCCTTTAGTATAGTCAGTGCATTATTGATTGGCCAGTACCCCTTCAGTATAGTCAGAGCAATATTGATTGGCCCAGTACCCCTCTAGTATAGTCAGTGCAATATTGATTGGCCCAGTACCCCTTTAGTATAGTCAGTGCAATATTGATTGGCCCAGTACCCCTTCAGTATAGTCAGAGCATTATTGATTGACCCAGTACCCCTATAGTAAAGTCAGTGCAATATTGATTGACCCGGTACCACTATAGTATAGTCAGTGCAATATTGATTAGCCCTGTCACGTGTCTAACCCCCCACACCTGTCTGTCCAGAGTCCAGAGAAGTGTTCCCTGTCACGTGTCTAAACCCCCATCACCTCCCAGTGGGCACAGAACATTGTATCAACATTGATAAATGGTTGTCAATGTTGATTCAATGTTGATTCAATGTTGAACAGAATTTTATGCCCACTGGGCTGTCTGTCCAGAGTCCAGAAAAGTGTTCCCCGTCACGTGTCTAATCCCCCTCACCTGTCTGTCTAGAGAATTGCTCCCCCGTCATGTGTCTAACCCCCCTCACCTGTCTGTTTAGAGATGTGTTCCCCATCACGTGTCTAACCCCGTCACCTGTCTGCCCAGAGAAGTGTTCCCCGTCACGTGTCTAACCCCCCTCACCTAATAGTGCAGTTAGTGCAATGTTGATTGACCAATTACCTTAATAGTGCAATAAGTGCAATGCCGATTGACCCAGTACCCCTATAGTGCAGTAAGTGCAATGTTGATTGACCCAGTACCCCTGTAGTGCAGTTAGTGCAATAATGATTGACCCAGTACCCTAATATTGACGCCCTTAGTGCATATATACCTTCCTACACATCCAGGCGATATGAGTAGTGGGGCAGCTGGACAGGTACACATCCTGGTGATATGACCAGTCTTGCCAAAGTAGTCTCAACTGAACACATGTCTCATAAAAGTAGCAGTGCTGAAAGTATAGGATATGTCTACGTTTAATTGGCTACGTCGGATTTGCTAAAGGTTCCTATTACATAGATTTTCTACATAAAATTACACCAAAATTACGTGGATAAACGTAAATTAGACATAAACGCTGGTAGGAAGTTAATAAACCTTAATGTATTGACGTTGACAAACCTTCCAAAAAGTCGAACTTCAAACCTTTGGTTGAAAAAATACCTCGACAAACCTCTGAGCTACCTTGGAATGATGTAGCGTGTTTACTGGGTAGTCACTACTACAATGCTGTACTCACTACTAAAGCTATGTACATGACTGCAGCAGGGGCAGGGGGACTCAGAAGTTGATGTCAGCCGTGAGGAAGAGGTGGTGCACATGAGGAAATGGTAGTGGATTTGATGAGATGGTAGTGGACTGAGAGCTATATCTTTACATAATGTAGCGACCCTTTAAGGGCCGCAAAGTGTTGTGTGCGGCCCTTAAAGGGTTGAACGTGAGAGGAATATCCTAGTCACTGACCACAAGAAGAACAAATTTCAACATTGTTTATTCATTGTCAAATCACACAAGAAAACAGAGTCACACAACGTACAAACCCCTCCCACCCTCCCTGCACTATCAGGCTCCCTCTAGTCGAGTCACACACCCTACAGACCCCTCCCACCCTCCTTGCACTATCAGGCTCCCTCTAGTCGAGTCACACACCCTACAGACCCCTCCCACCCTCCCCGCACTATCAGGCTCCCTCTAGTCGAGTCACACACCCTACAGACTCCTCCCACCCTCCCCGCACTATCAGGCTCCCTCTAGTCGAGTCACACACACTGCAGACCCCTCCCACCCTCCCTGTACGATCCAGCTGCCTCTAGTCAAGTCACACACCCTACACCTGTAACAAGCCTCATATCACCTGTAGGCACACCTGTCCACATGTACCACGGCTCATGGTTGTACCACGTCCCCGCTTACCTGTAGGCCAACTACCATGTCCCTGCTTACCTGTAGGCCACCTACCATGTCCCCGTTTACCTGTAGGCCACCTACCATGTCCCCGCTTACCTGTAGGCCATCTACCATGGCCCCGCTTACCTGTAGGCCACCTACCATGTCCCCGTTTACCTGTAGGCCACCTACCATGTCCCCGCTTACCTGTAGGCCATTTACCATGTCCCCGTTTACCTGTAGGCCACCTACCACGTGCCCGCTTACCTGAAGGCCACCTTCCATGTCCCTGCTAACCTGTAGGCCACCTACCACATGCCCGCTTACCTGCAGGCCACCTACCATGTCCCCGCTTACCTGTAGGCCATCTACCATGTCCCTGCTTACCTGTAGGCCACCTACCACGTGCCTGCTTACCTGTAGGCCACCTACCATGTCCCCGCTTACCTGTGGGCCACCTACCACGTCCCTGCTTACCTGTAGGCCACCTACCACGTCCCTGCTTACCTGTAGGCCACCTACCATGGCCCCGCTTACCTGTAAGCCACCTACCATGTCCCCGTTTACCTGTAGGCCACCTACCATGTCCCCGTTTACCTGTAGGCCACCTACCATGTCCCCGCTTACCTGTAGGCCACCTACCATGGCCCCGCTTACCTGTAAGCCACCTACCATGGCCCCGTTTACCTGTAAGCCACCTACCATGTCCCCGTTTACCTGTAGGCCACCTACCATGTCCCCGCTTACCTGTAGGCCACCTACCATGTCCCCGTTTACCTGTAGGCCACCTACCATGTCCCCGCTTACCTGTAGGCCATTTACCATGTCCCCGTTTACCTGTAGGCCACCTACCACGTGCCCGCTTACCTGTAGGCCACCTTCCATGTCCCTGCTAACCTGTAGGCCACCTACCACGTCCCTGCTTACCCGTAGGCCACTTACCACGGCCCTACTTCCTTGTAGGCCACCTACCACATGTCTCTAGACTATATACCATGTACCTGGCTACCTATAACACACCTGTATCTGGCTGAAGCCCTCTCCATTTTACCACCTCACCTGTCCAGTCTATCTCCCTCCTCCAGGTACCAAATAAGTGCCTCTACATGGGTTAAAAATCGACACGGGCGACACGGCGACACGGCCCTTTTAAAAATCGACACGGGCGACACGGCCCTTTTAAAAATCGACGGACACAGACATCTTTATAATGCCCTAGTATGTTTTATATACATAAAAATCGACACAGTGACACGGCTCCTTTGCTAAAAATCGACACGGCGACACGGTCAATACTGTGGAGACCCATGTAGAGGCACAAATAAGATACCTGCATCCAGCCATACCCCTCTACCCTTTACCACCTCACCTGTGCAGTCTGTCTCCCTCATGTTACAGGTGGACATCCGCAACAAAATGTCACATCCGCAACAGACTGTCACATCTACGACAAAATGTCACATCCACATCAAAATGTCATATCCATAACAAAATGTCACATCCATAACAAAATGTCAGAAACATTTGTTACAAAATCTCACATCAGTGACAAAACTATGACAAAATGTCACATACTAGACAAAATGCCACACTCATGTTGAAAAGTCACAAAATGTCACACATCTGTTTAACATCTGACAATATCAGGACAAAATATCAGATCTGTGAAAAAAGTCACAAATGTCAAATCCGTGACTAATGGAACACCTGTGACAAAAATATGTCATATTGACGACAAAATGTCACATCCACGACAAAATGTCACGTCCACGACAAGATGTCACATCCAAAAAAAAAAGTCACATCCATAACAAAGTGTCACATCCATAACAAAATGGCAGGATACAACTTGCTACGTTGGCTCATGCCCTGAGGACCGTGCCGCGTGCCGCGCTGATCGCCTGGTGCCTGCGTGTGTTTGCCGCATACTTCAGTACCACTGCCTCCTATAGGATTAAGTCTACTGTAGGGAATCCTCAGTTATGTCAATGCCCTGAGGGAATGGCACTCTCCTACAAGACTAGGCCTAGGCCTACTGCTCTATGCCCTAAGGACATGCCATCGACTCTTATAGGACTAAGTCGACTGCTCTATGCCCTGAGGAAATCCTCAGTTCTGTCAATGCCCTAAGGGAATGGCACTCTCCTATAGGACTAAGACTAAGGCTCTTTGCCCTGAGGGCATGTTACTGCCTCCTCAATAGGACCCCTGGCAACATAGGGATGGTATAGGAGTAAGACTACTGGTCTATGCCCTGGGGGAATCACCCACATCATCGATTCCCTCAGGGCATAGCCTTGACTTGTAGTTATAAAGACTGAACTAACTACAGATTACATTGGTCATTAATAAACAGTTGCCCCCGGGGCATTGACTAGTAGAGTTAACGTTTGTGAAGTCAAGGCTATGCCCTGAGGGAATTAACTATGTGCAGGCCTATGATGCCCCAGGGGCATTGACCAGTAGCCTATACAGTGTGAGTTTGTCAAACTCAAGGCTATGCCGTGAGGTAATTAACGATATGTAGGCCTATGATGCCCCTGGGGCATTGACCAGTAACCTATACCGCATTTTTAAGTTTGTACAATTCCAGGCTATGCCCTGAGGGCATTAACGCAGGCGGGTTGACAGACAGCTGTACACGTGGAGCCACCTTGTCAGACGCCGCGGCCCCCAGGGCATTGACTAGTAGCCTATACAGCAAAAGTTTGTACAATTCCAGGCTATGCCCTAAGGGCATTAACGATATGCACAATGCCTCTGGGGCATTAACGTGGCAATATACACACTTAACATACGCGTCGGACCGGCACGGCAGCGGATGAGGCCCCTGGGGCATGAGCCAACGTAACAAGTTGTATCCTGCAACAAAATGTCAGAAACATTTGTCACAAAATGTCACATCAGTGACAAAATGTCACATCCATAACGAAATGTCACTTCAATAACAAAATGTCACATCCATGACATAAATATCACATTCGGGACAAAATGTCACATCCGCGAAAAAATGTCACATCTGTGACAAAACGTCACATCCATAACAAAATGACACTTCCATAACAAAATGTCAGAAATATTTTTGCAAAATGTCACATCGGTGACAATATTATTACAAAATGTCACATCCTTGACAAAATGCCACACATCAGTTCAAATGACAATATCCATGACTATATTAGGACAAAATATCAGATCTATGATAAAAGTCACATAAATGACAAAATGTTACATTTGTTGAAAATATTCTACCTCTCATAAAATTGTGACAAAATGTCATGTCCATGACATGACATTTGGGACAAAATGTCACTCCCATGATAAAATATGTGACAAAATGGAACAAGATCTAAGGATGCAATATTTATATGATATGATCAAAATGGTTTACATCAATCAAACACAATTGAAAATTCTCTCTTGAGTGACACATTTTGTCGTGGATGTGACATCTTTGTTGGGGATGTGACACCTTTGTCGGGGATGTGACACTTTTGTCGGGGATGTGACACTTTTGTCATGAATATGACATTTTTGTCACAGATATGATATCTGCGACATTTTTGGTTAATCATTCTCCAGAATGTCTTACGCTCAGTTATATCAGTATCCAACATGGTCAGGAAATGTATCAATTCCACTCAAATAGAATAGAATTCTTTTGAAGATACTTGTAGTGCTAATTTCTTCAGAACGGTTAGGTTGAGTCTTGAATTTTTGGATGGTATAATTGTTAAAAGAATATTTGTAACTTTATTTTTTATCAGTTTGGCATGGCAAATGCAAGACTTAACTCAAACTGGGCCAGGGAAGTATATATATGTAGTTAAGTACATGAGAGGTAGGCATCCTACAGGTAAGTACATGCACATGTAGTGTAAGTATGTGGTTGTCATCCTAAATATATCAATCACCTCATGTATGTGGCTGGACCATTGGCCAATCTGTCCACTTTCGCTCCAGCATGATATCACATAGGCCAAGCCAAGAATCGAACTTGGGTACCACACACATGAGGCTTACCTTAGAATTCAATCAGTACTGTTGTATGCCTTCTTTTAACTATTTACTTTTTACTACTTACTACCTTGGCCGACTAGCCATCACAATATCCTTACAAATATGTTAATCTGTGAATATATATGTGATATTAAGTGTTCTGTTCTACCTAACTTGTAAAGCAGACACTTAGATGAAATACACATTTTCATTAGTATTGCAAGTTGATATAATTGGTTATTTACAACTACTAAAAAAGCAGGCCGCTACCACACCGACTACTCACCTTCGACACCTGTAGGACACCTACAACATCTACTACTCACCTATGACATCTGTAAGACACCTACCACTCACCTACCACATATACAAATCACCTACGACACCGGTAGGACACCTACCACTGACCGACGACACCTGTCACTGACCTATGACACCTGTAAGACAAATACCACTCACCTACAATACCAGCAACTCACCTATGATACCTGAAGTACACCTACAGTCACCCCACTCACCTGTACTCTACCTGAGGTACACCTACAATTACCCCGCTCACCTGTACAATACATTAGGTACACCCAGTCTGCTGTATGCTACCTAAGGTACACCTACAGTAACCCTGCTCACCTGTACACTACCTGAGGTAGACCTACAGTCACCCTACTCACCTGTACGTTACCTGAGATACACCTTATCCCCTGTACGCTACCTGAGGTATACCTACAATCACCCTGCTCACCTGTACGCTACCTCAGGTACACCTAACCACCTGTACGCATCCTGCGGTACACCTGTAGTCACCCTGGACATCTGTACACTGCCTGAGGTACACCTACAGTCACCCTACTCACCTGTACTCTACCTGAGGTACACCTACAGTCACCTCACTCACCTGTACACTACCTGAGGTACACCTGCAGTCCCCCTGCACACCTGTACTCTACCTGAGGTACACCAACAGTCACCTGTACACTACCTGAGAAATTTTTATGCCCCCCCCCCAAACCCCAGGAGGGCCGCGCTCACATTTATGGATACCATGTGCGTACATCACCCTGAATTTTTACCCCTTTTACCGGGACAAAAATCCACCAAAACACCGCCTTTTTGGCGGGATAACCCCCTTAAATTGGCCAGAAATTGACATCCTTTTGGTAGCACACTCTAAATTTGCCAAAATTCGACACCTACAGGCACCCTACTCACCTGTACATCACCTGAGATACACCAACTCACCTGTACGCTACCTGAAGGACACTTCCAGTCACCCTGCTCACCTTTACACTACCTGAGGTACACCTACAATCACCCTGCTCACCTGTACATTACCTCAGGTACAACTAACCACCTGTACGCTACCTGAGGTACACCTGCAGTCACCCTGGACATCTGTACACTACCTGAGGTACACCTACAGTCACACTGCTCACCCTTAAGCTACCTGAGGTACACCTGCAGTCGCCCTACTCACCTGTACACTACCTAAGGTACACACCTACCAGTACGGAAGGCCTATTGGCGTATCGGCATATCGACTCCCTCTCCCACCCCATGTGTACATACAAATTTAAGTTTTACCCCCCTCCCCCACCCCACTGATAGAATAAAGGAATCCTATAAAATTTACTGACAAACTTTAGCGTTAATCGGTGCATATTCGCGCGGAGAGGCGAAAAGCTTTGGCGCCCCCCCTCGAGAACACGTGGAATGTTTTGTGCCCCCCCTCGCTGAAGGCGTCGAACATTTTTCGACCACCCCCTTAACTTTAGTAACACGCAGGCTTTTTGGCCAAAAAGGAACTAAATTTTTACGCCCCCCCCCCAAACCCCAGGAGGGCCACGCTCACATTTATGGATACCATGTGCGTACATCACCCTGAATTTTGACCCCTTTTACCGGGACAAAAATCCACCAAAACACCGCCTTTTTGGTGGGATAACCCCCTTAAATTGGCCAGAAATTGACCCCCTTTTGGTAGCACACTCTAAATTGGCCAAAATTCGACCCCTCTTAGTGCGATACATCCATCAACTGGCCAAAATTGGACCTCTTTTAGTGGGATACCCCCCATAAATTGGCGCGGAGGGGCGAACTATAGTAACGCACGGGCTTTTTTTGCTAAAGAGGGGCTTAATTTTTTGCGCCTCCCCCCTCAAGAGGGGTCAGAATTTTTTACGTCCCCCCCTCGGGAGGGGTCGAAAATTTTTACGCCCCCCCCTAACCCACCACCCCCCCTTTAACTAATACATGAACACTCCCTAAATTTGGGCCTAAAAAGGGCCCCTAATGGCGGGTGTACTCACATAGTTACTATAGAAGTGCCCCCCCCCCCCGGCCCCAAACCCCACCCCCCCCCCCTGTAACTAATAAATGAACACTCCCTAAATGGTCCAGAAAAGTAGGCAAAATGACCACTCTACATACACAGGCTATCTATGCAAATAAAATCATCTGGTTAGAGAGCTACCCTTAAAATGGCCCTAGACCCCTAAATTCCAAATCTGGCGACATGGTGTGGACATCAATGTATAGCATTATGGCGCCATAAATACCAAGAGACTGTCGCCACCTGCCGGATTGATTAGGTACCGGCTCGCGCGCTTATTACAGCGAGACAAAGGAGCCCGCAGAAGCTTGCATACACCTGTTGACATGTGGTAGGTGACATGGCTATTTCTTAAAATCGACATGGGACATGGCTATAGGCCTAATAGTGACATGGGCCATGGGGGTCATCCATAAATGATGTCACGCCTTAGGGGGGGAGGGGGGGTCAGACATTTGTGACAAAACGTGACAAGGGGGGGAGGGGGGGGAGGCAAGTGCATGATGTCACGTTTCCAAAAAAAGAGTTTTTGTTTGCATTCAATTTCAGGGGGCGGGGTGGTGAGATTTTGCACAGAGGTGAATTTTTTATGCCCCCACCCCCCCTGAGAGAGCATGTAGAATGTTTTGCGCCCCCCCCCTCACGGAAGGCGCTGAAAAAGTTTTGTCCCCCTTTGAACTATAGTAATGCAGGGCAGGCTTTTTTTTAAAAGGGGCTGAATTTTTTTACGCCCCCCCCCCATCAAGACGGGTCGGAAATTTCCCGAGGGGTCAGATTTTTTAAGACCCCCCTTAGTGACACTAGCGACATGGGTTTTTCCTAAGCGACATGGGACATGGGCATTTTCTTAAGATCGACATGTGACATGGGTACCCCCCCCCCATCAAGGGCCCCCTTAAACTGGGGGTGCAGAGGGCCCCCCCCCCCGCCCCTGAGGTCGGAAAGTCGCCGAAATTAAGGGGTCCAGGACGAAAAGTCACTTTTTTCAACCCTCTAATCTATTGTAAAATTTGTCCAAAAGTCGCCAGGTCACTTTTATTATTGCATCAGGTCGCCAGGTCACCTCCAAAACGGCCCAGGTCGCCAGGTCGCTTTTGACCCATCTGGAGCCACTTAAACTGGCAATAATGTGCCTCTACATGGGTTGACAGTTGGTGGCGCTGCAGTGCAGACAACAAGTCCGTTTGCACTCCACCCCAATTCCTACTGAAAGTAATACAATAGCCACCCAAAAGCCACTACACAACACACCAAGATTCATCTAAACAAACTCTGCTTCCCCTGGTCTAGAAATCAAAGGATTTGAGTGAGTACACACTATGAAAACGTCATAGAGAGTTGTCACTTCTCAAAAGTGGCGCCTAAACTAGATTTCCGCCATTGTTTACATTTTCACGATCGTGTTTATCGCCATAGCTCATTGACTATATACGCTATCTTCTTGAAACTTGTACCAGATGATAGAGGAGAGTCATAGCTACAAGATGAATGGTTGTCTGACTATATAGACCAATTCTAAGCAACGCCACACGCCATGTCCCATGGGCGATAATATAAGAAAATAACAGGTCTGGCAGACCTAGGCAAGCCACTCCAGAGACTGGCAGAGTGAGTGGCACTGCATATACGGAGAGGCTTTGAGACTAGCTGTTAACAGTTCTAGAAAGTGGAGATCTACAGCTCTACAGATCTACAACGGGTATTGGCCCTTAACAAGTTTTTTAAAAAAATATAAAAATTTTAAAAAATACAAAAATAAATAAACAAAATGTTCAGGAAATAATAAGCCCGAATTTAATAGTGAAACTGTGCCACAAGTGAAATGGAATATTACTAGTGAAGTCAACCCTGACAAAACTCATGATTCAAATTAGCTAACTAATTGAGTGCAATTTGACACTCAGTCTGAGTTTCTGCCAGTCTTCAAGGTGAACCCATTCTTGTCACTTTTCAGAGAATAGTCCCACTCTCACAGTAGCAGCAACTGTGACAGTGGTAGGTTCACTATTATAAATTTTTAGAAACCAGCCATTCACATCTCCAGACCCTTTAAACAGTGCAGTGCATTTTTAAATGGTTAAGTGACCGTAGTATGGCTACTGCCTGGCAAGACGTATCTGACACGTCTCAGATCCATACATCAGACCCCATCTCTCCACTCTTGGTAGGAGGGATCAGACGATCTGGACGTGCACGTAGACCTACAAACGTCCCTGGCTTCATCACAGGCAAAAGACTGTCCCAAATCTTTGAGAAGACAGTGACCCCTGTGAGGTCTCCATTGGGGAAACTAACCCACAACACAAAGAAATACAGGCTGGTTGACTCTGGCACACTGCAAACTATGGATGATCTAACACAGTGTGTAACACCAGTTAAGAAGTATTTTTCTACGCAAGCCACAAGAACACAGGAAGATGAAGATGTCATTCCTCCAACCACCCGGCCTGGGTCGGAGTCTCCATCAATGGACCCATCACAGGACTTGTTTGGAACACCCTCTCAAGGTGATGACAGTCCTACTGTCTCGCTCAGACGGTCAAACTCAGTGCCGATCCTACACTTTACGACAGACAACAGTCTCATAGTGACAGACAGCAATGAACTACAAGACACTGTGGTGCAAGTCACAGAGACACAAGGTGGCGAGTCACAGGGTACCGAGGTGCAAGATGGCGACCCACAGGGGACCGAGGCGCAAGGTGCCGAGTCACAGGCTACCGAGGCGCAAGGTGCCGAGTCACAGGGTACCGAGGCGCAAGGTGCCGAGTCAAAGGGTACCGGGGCGCAAGGTGCCGAGTCAAAGGGTACCGGGGCGCAAGGTGCCGAAGAGCCAGACAACGACACACAACGCAACACGGCAGAACCACAAAGCTCAGGATCGGTGCCAAAGGCCAACATCTCAACAACAGCCGATGAGATGGCAAAGACGAAAACCAAGAAGTCATCGTGTGCAAAGAATGATGAACTACAGCCACTTAAGGTGCAGGAACTGAAGGACACCCTAGCAACAAGAGACGAGGAGTTGAACGCAATTAAATCCGCCCGAAAGGACTATCTGCACGACCTATCGTCAACAGCAGACGGCGGAAAGACTACACGTCTCGCCAACCTCCTTGTTGCAAGTGAGGAAGAACTTCGACAAACAAAGAAGACCCTGCAGGATATGAAGGCATCTCTCACAGTGAGGGAGGCCGAAATAGCCACCTTTCAAGCATTCAAAGCTGCTCACGAAAAGTTACGAAGCGACTTGGATGAGGCAAGGAAGCAGCTGAGGACACTCAAGGACAGTAATAAGACCACAGAAGGCAACGCTGAACCAAATGGAAGCAGCAGTGAAGACCTCCATTACTTTAGAGGTGCGTGGGACATTTTGTCCCCTCACTATCCTTGCCATCTGACAGGCTTGGACCTGTCCTTTAAATCCCAAGAGCATATGTACTGCTACCAAAAACTAAAGCAGCACGGACTTAGTAACGAAGCAGATGCGGTAAGGAAGTTTAAGCGCGCAGGAGCGGCAAAGTCCTATACCAAAAAGAAAATCCCAAAACCCTCCGATGAATGGCAGACCATGAAGGGGGACGTTATGCTTCGTATAGCAAAGACGCGGGCAGAGCAATCAAGGCCGTATTATGAGGCACTCCTTGCCACCGGTTCCAGCCGACTGATCCACAACATGGAGACTGACCCATGTTGGGGACTCGGCAAGGACGGCAAGGGAGTTAACCTCATGGGTATCACCCTTGAGAGCTTGAGAGAGGAGATCCGAAAGGACAACTTCACCCCGCCTGTGGTACCTGAGTGTGCCAGTGAGACATCCACTAGCTCGACCACAACAGCAGGAGCCGATAAATCCACACCACAAGCAGTCATACTCTCAGACTCAATGTTGAAACGGCTCGACAAGTTCATGGGAGACGAAAGTGTGGTGCTTGATGTCACCTCCGGTGGGACGATCAAAGATGTGCAGCGCCGCATCGGAGATGTGCTCTCTGGAAGTAAGCCGCAGTACGTTATTATCCACTGCGGAACAAACAATATTGAGAATGGATCCTTTACTGACATAAAGGCTGAGTTTCAGGCCCTGATAAAGGATGTTGGGTTCTACTGCGAAGGATCAAAAGTGATCCTATCTGGAATAGTCCGAAGGTTTGACAACCCCCAACTCAATGACCGTATTGACAAAGTCAATGTCTTCTTAGAGTCATTGCAGTCCGAGACGACCTGTTATGTGGACCATAACCCCACATTCAAGTATCTCCCTAGCGCCCTACAGAAGGACAAGCTACATCTACGTGAATCAGGTCTGAAGCAGATAGCAGCAAACCTGAAACTAGTGATTGCTGGGGAGAGACAGGGGACACCGGTAACACCAACACCAACACCTACCGACCCTAGTGTGAAAGCTCCTGGGGGAATCCAGCACTCTGATACAGTAACAGACAGCTGGTCGGTCCCCAGGCAGCAGAGAAAGAAACAACAGCCAAAGGAACAGCAAGGTGCACAATCCACGCATAGGCAGCAGAGGGCTAACGACTGGGGACAGGTCCCAGTGCAGAATAAGTTCTCCAAGCTGGACAGCAGAGAGAATCACCCAAGTACAGATGCTGTATCCGAAGGGCCGCCAAGATTGACGCGGAACAAGGGAAAAAAGACCAAGCATAACCGCAGGTCCTCCCCACAACCACCCAAGGACCATGACATGCACTCCAAAAGCCAGAGTTATCCTGAGCTACATACCTTGATTGCAGCAACTCTTCAATGCCTGCAAGAAAAGGGTATTAACTCAAAGTTACCTGTGCAAGGTCAAGCTGAATCTCATGGCAACCTTGCATACCAAGATCAACAGGCGGGCATGTCTAGATATGCACAGGCCGTACCATACGCACCACCCCAAAGCTATGGTCATCACCCATATCCCCAAATGCCGCCCAGCTTTGCTCAAATGCCACACAGTTTTGCTCAAATGCCAGCAAGCACCCCAATGCATTCTGGAATGGTTTATAATGTAGGGCTCCAACCACACCACCCCAGCTGGCAGTCGTTGGTGCCCAGAGCGTGGGATCAGAGTCCATGGGGGCAAGCTCCGATGATGTTATACCGTTAACATCTCCCCATGGACATAGTACTAGTCCTAAAACATCAAATACAGAAGACCTCAACAGAGCGCCCAAACTAGGTGAAGACCCGTCTACACCGGACGAGTCACGACCATTGTCCACAACAAAAACCGAAGACCAGGCCCAAGTCAAAAGCCTGCGAATCTTAGGACTGAACGTATGTGGCCTTGTCTCAAAGCTGAATTATTCAATATTAGAGGACTATATCTATGATAACTTCGATATTATTAGCCTATCTGAGACAAAACTGGACGCTCTTGATGAAACAAATATAAAAGTGGAAGGCTTTACTCCATTTTACCACCACAGACAAAAGTTTTCGAGGAAATCAGGGGGCATAGCCACGCTTATAAAAGGTGACTTAACACAACATGTGAAAGTCCTTACGCCTAGTGAAAACGAATATGTGCAGTGGTTGCATTTAGACCCCGAAATAATAGGGTATGGCCTGATACTGGGTACAGTCTATATCCCCCCATCTGATTCCCCCTATAGTACAGGTAATGAGTTTGAAAACATACAGACTGACCTAATCTATATGCAAAGCCTCTACCCGGACAGTGAGATCTGCCTTATAGGGGACTTCAATGCAAGGACCGGAAAAAAACAAGACTTCGTAGAGCCATGTGAGCATGTCGCTTATGCAACAGGGTTAGAAGATGTAGCAGATGAACTTTACCTAGACGAATCTGCAATAAGAAAACTGGGTATAGAAGTGAATAGGGTGTACACTGATAAGAAGTTAGACTCAAATGGGAAGAAACTAATCGAACTCTGTACTAGTGCAGGCTTCCTAATTGCTAATGGCAGATTTGGGAAAAAGTCTGCTGAGTTTACTTGTAAAGGGACTAGCATTATAGATTATGCCATTGCATCTGCATCACTGTTTCCCTTAATTAATAGTTTCCATGTTGACACCTTTGATCCCTGCCTGTCGGATGTACATTCACCTATCATATTGGAACTGTCCACCGTGGCTCCATCTAATAAGGTTTCCGATCATCAGAATGATCCCGAACTCGGTGACATGCAGGTACCACCCACCAGAGTTTATTGGGAGAACAGTAAGACATCCAAATTTAAAGAGGCCCTTAACTCATGTGATAGGCAAAAGATTAGAACACTAATTGCTAACACTCGGGACCGTGGTACCTGCGTAGCACAGAAGGACATAGACCATATATCAAATTTGTTTTCAGAGGTATATACAGAATGTGGTAAACATGCTGGTGTTATCAAGCCTGTACACCGCAATGCCAAGGATGACACTAATAATTTCAGAAAACGTATGTCCCCAAGAAAACCCTGGTTTAGCGAAAAGTGTGAACAAGCTAGGAAAGAGGTATTTAGTGCTAAGAACAGACTCGCGAGAAGTCAGAATGAGTCAGACAAATTGCTATTGAAAATATCCAGTAAGGCATATAAGGCAACTTTAAAATTAGCGATGTTGGACTATAACAAGAAACTAAATGAGAATTTACGTAACTTAAAAAGTACAAATCCTAAAGACTACTGGAAAATCTTAAACAATGCACATGGGACCAAAAGTAAAACCGGCCAGGTTTCCCTGGACGCCTTCAGGTCCCATTTTGAAACTCTAAATACTGTTCTAAATACGTCGCCTGAGCACGTAGGCACTGACCAAGGGAATCTATGCTCTGACCAGGGGACCCCAACACATGATACCAGTAACCTGCCTTTTAACCAACCAATAACAGTTACTGAAATTGAGGAAGTGGTTAAAAAGCTGAAAAATGGCAAGGCTGCGGGAAACGACTCCATCATCAATGAGTTCATTAAAAACAGTCCTCCTGACCTGTTAGCTATCATCAGTGCATTTTTTAACCTTGTGTTGGATACAGGTATTGTCCCAGAAAGTTGGTCGGTTGGTGTTATAGTACCAATATATAAAAATAAAGGTGATATTAATAGTCCGGACAATTATAGAGGTATAACCCTACTTAGCTGTATGGGAAAATTGTTTACAAGGATATTAAACATACGCCTAGGTACTTATTTAGAATATAACAATTTACTAGGAGAAGAACAAGCGGGATTTAGAGAAGGTTATTCCACACTCGATCATGTTTTTAACCTACATTGTATTATTGAACTATTCCTCTCACAGAAAAAGAGACTATACTGTGCCTTTGTAGACTATAAAAAGGCATTTGACACTGTGGATAGGTCCTCACTGTGGGTAAAAATGCTAAAATCTAATGTCAATGGTAAGGTGCTGAACGTTATAAAAAGCATGTATCGGGCAGCAAAGTCTTGTATACGTGTTGACAGTTGCCTATCAGATTATTTTAGTTGCAACGTAGGGGTGAGGCAAGGGGAGAACCTCTCGCCACTGCTTTTTGCCATTTACTTGAATGACCTAGAAAGTTATTTTGAAAACCATTGTAAAGGTGTTACCTCGCTGGGCACTGACCCTGAATCTCAGGTACTTCTAAAGCTGTATATCTTACTGTATGCGGATGATACTATCTTACTTAGTGAGTCTACTGAAGACCTACAGAACATGCTACACGTTTTGGAGCAGTACTGCCATGACTGGAAGCTTACTGTGAATACCTCGAAAACAAAGGTAGTAATATTCTCACGTGGCAAAGTAAAGAAGCTACCAGAGTTACTGTACCAGAGCGAACCACTGGAAGTGCAATACAGTTATACATATCTGGGAATAGAGTTTAATTATAACGGTAAGTTTACCCAAGCCATAAAAAAACAGGTTACACAAGCGAAAAGAGCCCTTTTTAGTTTATTATCAAAGGCACAGAAACTGCAGCTCCCAGTTGATATCCAATGCCACCTTTTTGATGCATGTATTGTACCAATATTACTATACGGCTGTGAGGTATGGGGTTTTTCAGACTTACGCGAAATTGAAAGAGTCCAGAGTTATTTCTGTAAATTTGTCCTGAAGCTGAGTGCACGCACAGCAAACTGTATGGCACTGGGAGAACTAGGACGACTTAAGCTAGGCTGTATTGTCAAACAAAGGATAGTCAGTTTCTGGCATAGAATTGTATCTGGTAAAACAAGCAAGATTTCCCACATCATTTATAAAATTGTGCAGGACAGGCATATGATTGATGGCTTTCAGTCGCCGTGGCTCGCACATGTACAGGATAGTCTAAGCCAAAGTGGGCTTGGTAATCTTTTTGGTGATGAGGCTATAACTACATCACACAGCTTCATAAAAGCGACAGTGAAAAGAAGGCTCACTGACATAGAACACCAGGATTGGCACAGTACTGTTATGGACTCTGGCCACTGTTATAACTACAGGATATTTAAAAATGAGCTAAACCTTGACACATATCTAGTCAATCTTAATGCCAAAAATAGAACATGCCTGAGCAGATTCAGGTGTGGGAACCACAGTCTCCCAATCGTTACGGGAAGGTATAGCAAAGTTGAGCATTCAGAGAGAAAGTGCCCTTTATGTAAGAGTGGTGACATAGGAGATGAATTTCATTACATCTTTCACTGCAGCGCCTTTGATCATGACCGATCGATTCTCCTAGCCAACAATATACCATCCCGCCCAAGCACTGTAACCATGGCTAATCTCTTCAAAAACAAAGACCCATTTGTTCTTATCAACCTATCAAAATTTTGTGCTACAATAATGGAAAAATTTAAACCCACAAAAAGGATACCACTTGCGAAAAAGGACAAGTCCAAGATTAGAAGATCTAAGCATAAGAAGACTGCACTAAGTTAAAGCTCTGCCAATCCTGGTAAATTAATCAATAAGAGTGGTGCTATTATCTCTTAATTATTCTCTCTTTGTTTTCATTGAATCACACTGTGTCACTGTCTTCGCACCTTTACTAGTCAACCTGGTGCTCATTGGTGCTGAAAAAGACAGAGAATCTCTATATATTTATTGGTGCTGCCAAATATACCTGGCCTACTCTACCTGATCCAAAGGTGGAACGTTCTATACTTATAGAAGCTCCTAACTTGCCAGTACTGTAAATTCTACCTAGTCAAATACTGAGTTCGCAAACTCTTAGCGTCTAGTATATAGATCTACGCATAACAGAGAGTGTATTGTAAACCTCATATATTTGTACCATAACTTTGTTGTACATACATCAGTGATGCCATTGTAACTATCGGCTGAATCTGATTTTCTCTCTTATTTTCTTTCCTTTACCTCGCAAGAGGATGTGAATAAACAAAAATTGAATTGAAATTGAAATTGGTAAAAATCGACAAGGGCGACACGGCGACACGGCCCCTTTAAAAATCGACACAGGCGACACGGCCCCTTTAAAAATCGACGGACATGGTCACATGAAGTAGAATGTATACTAATGGTATAGATCTAGAATAGAAATCGACACGGCGACACAGACCTTTTGATAAAAATCGACACAGCGACATGGTCAAAATTACAGGTACCCATGTAGAGCAGGGTTGTCAACTTATGGAAATGAAAAAGAGTGAGACTTTGCCAAACTGAAAAAGTGTTTGAAAATATCGGGGCGCTGCGACTAATCTAGGGGGGTTTGGGGGCATGCCCCCCCCCCCCCCCCCCAAGCAAATTTTGAAAATCTAGATGTGGAATGGTGCATTCTGGTGTATCGTGAGGCTGATATAAACAGTTCTGTGTTCCATACCTTAGGGCTTAAAATATATTATAATGACAGTGAGAGGCAGGGAGAGAAATTTCCGAGGAAAAATTGAAAATCGAGGGGCATATGGTGCAATCTGATGAGTTTTGAGAATAAATTTGTAACTCTGGTTCTAGTTGGAGTATTTACAAAATTCTTTCAGTTCTGGAAAGCCCAGCATCCCAGGAATGTGTGAGATTGGTTTACACATGTGTGAGACCGTGAGAAAGGGTCTAAATGCGTGACTCTCACGGCAATTGCGTGAGAGTTGACAACCCTGGTACTAGAGGCACAATAATACTAATAGGGCCCTACCAGGTCGCCAGGAAAACAGTGGCTCCAGAGGGGTAAAAAGCGACCTGGCGACCTGAGCTGTTTTCCAGGCGACCTGGCGACCTGGTACAATAATTTAAGCGACCTGGCGACTTTTGGAAAAATATGTCTATAGTAAAAATGGTCTAAAAAAGCGACTTTGTGACATGGGGCCCTTAATTTCGGCGACTTTCCGACCTGAGGGGGGGACCCCTCTGCACCCCCAAAACAGCCCAGGTCGCCAGGTCGCTTTTTACCCCTCTGGAGCCACAGTGAGTGTTGAAATACTCCACGTTTACACTCAAAATATGCAATGCTGGCGGTAATAAAGCGACAATAAACTCACGCGAAATGCAGAAATTCTCCTTCAAAATGCACAATCTCTAGGCTCCTATGCCAATTGAGAAGAGTGGGGCCAGCTTGCAAGGATGCCGCAGACGTGCTCTGCAGCATCGTCACGTGACCCCTGCAGCCCGGGCATCCCCGGGGATTCCCTAGACTGTATACGTCATTTCTAGGGTCGGCCGATTCTTGCCATCCTCCTCCTGGCAGGTGCGCGCTATGCGACCCTGCCCTCTGGTGTGCAATGATGAAACTAAATCTCTGAGAAGAACAAGGGGCAAAACGTCCTTATAAATGCTCCTTGGTTGAAGGCCTATCAAACGTAGATTATCCATCTACTGTTGTACATATCCAGATTCTTATTTGCCTACAGTTAAATCTTAACAGGGCCTATTTACTCCAGAACTGGGCCTGGCAGAGAGCTGCACATGGGCTTTCTCTGCTTATCTGAGATTGGGGATAGGATGAGTTGTGACGTCATGAACTACTTGCGCGCCTTTCTGAGAAGAAATAGTTCCAAGTGAAGTAATAGTTTATTTATTGAACGTTCATTTTCTAATTAAAAGAACAGAAGAAGTGGTGATCAACTACACTCAATGTTATAACACGTACTACATTATGTAAGGTAAATAAGGATGATTGAATTAATCCGAACTCTGCGTATGAATATTTCCGCACGAGAACACTGTACTTCGGTCATTCATAGACCAACTCGTCCCCGGCCATTCGCTGTCTTGTCAGTTCTTTCCGTGGACTACGATCGCTTTGGACCTACACACACAAACCACCAACATGTCTTGGGACAGCTATATCACCAACTTACAGGGCTCTGGACACATTGAATCAGCTGCCATAATTGGACTGAAGGATGGCAGTGTATGGGCTGCGAGTCCAGCATTGCAAGTGAGTAGAACTAGAAGTAGGAAGACCCCGGCGGGAGGGGGGATGCTGCCGGGTGTGGGGCCGCAGCCGGCCGGCGACAATTTAACCGGCGGTACCCCCTCGTGGTTTTCCAACAAGGAGACATGTTTCCCCTTATTCCAGGCTATTCCTCGACACGTTAATCGTTCAGTATAAACCAGTGTATATCTGGGTCAATATATGTGACCAATTGTTGGTTTTAGACGGACACAGAGCAAAGGATTTTGGTCGGATGTTTGAACTATATTCTAGAGGTTTCCACTACTAGACGTCCCATCTCATGTCTTTCTTTTCTTTTTATGAACGGCCTCATTTTGCCTGGGACTGTCACTGACTGACAGAGGCAGGATCGGTACCGTTGACAGTGGGACGTCTTGTCATTATGTCAAGTTCACTGTAATCCCATAATATATTATAATGATCGTACCGGTACTTTGTCAAGCAAGATTTGCAGGGATAGCCCATGATATGATTTGGGGGGGGGGGGGGGGGGGGTTATGACAGTGTCTAGCCTTTCCTTTGAGTGGCTTGTTTGGATGGTTAGGTAGGTTACTGGGCTAAGCCTAAGTTACTAACCATAGATTCTAAAATATAAGGTTTGACCCCCCCCCCCCCTCGACTTCCAAGCCTGTTCCGTGTATCGTCAATTAGGGGACCCCGGGTCTAAAAATATTTAAATTGAATTTAATAGCCCACACTTTAATTAGTGTAATGTCTTTTTAATATTATAGCTTACAACACTAGCACTTAAACAATTCAGTTCCATCTATTAAAGGTCATCCCCTAAGACTAAAGAAAATCTGAAATATTGCATGAGAAAATTATTGAATCTAAAGAGCTGTATATTCAGCTGTCAACCCTTGAAATACTGGTATTCAACATACCGGTACCGGTAGTCAATTTCTGCAAGTGATTTTACCTGAGAAAGCTTTATGAGTGAACACAAGACAAGTAAACATCAGAAGTGATCAAATGGGTTCATCAAATGCATGGGCAATACGTGTCTGCAAAGCTCAATATCGTTTAGTCAAATGGTCTTCAAGACCTTCTCAAATTTGTAGATAACACAGGGGTGTGAAATCTCCGCAGATGTGCGGAATTCCGCATTTTCTATGTCCCAGAGGGTCATTCCTGTGATTCATCTAAATCCACTGAGAAAATTAAAAGTCATTTATAAGGGGGGTAGGGGTATGGACTCTGAAATTTTTGTACTCTCTGAATTTTCACAAATCCTTTAAGGTTCTATATCTAAATGTGTAATTTCAATGTACCTGTCAATAAAAGATACGTTTTAAGTGATTAAGCAACCTTAATTGCAAAACTTGTTGAATGAAAAGCATTAATTGCAGCACTGCCCGGCGACGCATAATGGTCTTCAGATGAAATTGTTTTGGGCATTTCACACCCCTGTAATAACATTATCTCTTGTTTCAACTATAGTACTTATTTGGAGAGTAATTTTGTAGTTTAGAAAAACCATGAATTATTGAAAGTATACAGATATTAGAAAAATGGCACATAAAAAAAGCACACAAAAAATGGCCATTATAGCCTGTGTTTATCCTAACATATATAGGGTTATAGAAAGGTTAAAAGATCATCCCATAAAAACCTTTTAAACGTTTATTACGTCCACCAAAGAGAAAAACGTTTCACATGTATATATATATATATATTTCATAAATTGCTCATTCTCTCTCTCTACAGCTGCAACAAAACGAAATTATGTGCTTATTGAAAGGATTCGGAATTAGCAGTTCACTCAGCCAAACAGGAATCAAAGTCAACGGCGTCAAATATTTTTACCTCCAATCGGCCGACGACCACATCCAGGGCAAGAAGGGCCAGGGAGGCATTACTATAGGCAAATCTGACCAATGTGAGTCACAGGTTACTTCCTTTAAACATTCAAAATAAAGTTGTCCATTTACATGGTCTGTGTATCATACGGTCTCTGGTAATCTAATACATCACATGGATTCAATCTTAATGTAACTTGCACCATACGTACATGTTAAACAGAATTGGTCGAGTGGAAGAACATTCTATATCTTACTGAGAACCGCATTTTAAAAAAAAAGTTTTCAAGAAGTAGTGTAGCATAGAAACAGCCTGGTCATGTCATCATTCTTCATATACCCCCGGACCCCTTATCAATAATGCCATACTTGAATACTCAGTAGCCCCTGTTGGTACCATCGTATTGTAACGGGTGATGGTTTATATTTCAGGTATGATAATCGGAACATATAACGAGTCCATGCAACCGGGAAATGCCAGAAACGCAGTAGAGAAAATGGTCTCCTACCTAAAATCCGTTAGCTATTAGGTAAGTAAATTACTTGGTTCTCTGTAATATGGTGAAACATAATAATAATATTTACATCTGGTGAAACACAAAACGGCTGGATTACCATGGACACCGTTTGGATTATTTCTGGAGTGAAAATCCCGATGAATGAATGCATGAATGCAGCACTGGAGAGTTACTCAACATGGCTGCATTGGTGCATCATGCCGACTTAGGGCATATAGTATATAAAAGAACTGTGCGGCCCATAAAGGGTTACTCCCCACGGTCTAGACGCAGGCGGCCCACGTGCTCCCAGGCCTGCAGACATACGTCACATACACCACTGACCCACTCACCCCCCCCCCCCCCCCCGCCTCCTGCGCGGCCCTGCACTCAGCCCCTGACCAGACACCATCCACGTTCAGAAAACACGAGAAGTCGGGCAGATTTCGCACATATTCAGTGTCAGCGTTGTCTTCAGACAAAGTGGTATTTTTTTTTACCCAGAAAATCAGATTTTTACTGAAAAGGAAAGGAGCACTCTTTTAATCTGGCTTGCCAGTGGTATAAATCTAAAAGTGGCATTTTTGGCAATAATTCAAATGTGCTATTAAATATCCCATATACCAATATCTAAAATAATAGCCCTACTTTAAAGTCCCTTTTATTGACCCAAATGTTCATGCTTTTTCAACGGGATATTTTTCAGTTGAAAATACGTGAAAAAGGGGTATTTCTAAAAGCTCTAGACGTGGATGGTGCCATGCTAGTACCTGAAGTACAGGCGCCCTGGAGGAGAGGTCTGAGTAGCTCCTGCTCACTCACTGGGGTGGGATATCCTCCTGTGGGTTACACGATCCCCTCCAGTCATTATGTGGATGTAGTAGGAGTATGGTATTAATTAGGTCATGGATGTTTGTGGCATTAGCTCATGGAGGATACGGTTACTGTCAGTGGTGGGGCCTGGAAGTATGTACCGTATTCGACCTACTGACCTCACAGTGCGCTCAACAAAGTAATTTAGATTTCTAGTAGTTCGAGTTTAGAGTTAGGCAAAGAGTTGAGATAGCTTGGGTTATTCTATAGTATGAAAATCTGCCCAAAAACTAGACCAGCCTGGTTGGACGCCAACAATAATGGTTTCATGCTTATTGTTATCCATATAAATGGTTTAATATCTAGCTATAAAACAAATTGATCTAATATAAATAATCTTAGACCAAAATAACCAATACAGGTTTGATCAATATAATGTTAAGGCAAAATAACCAAAATAGGTCAGCATATACAATAATAGCTCTACAATACTATTTGACCTTAAGAGTGTGGCTACAGAAACCCAGGTGCACCCCTTCACAGGGGCCCATTTCTCATGACTACACCTGGTCCAGATGCCTCACCTAGCCAGATGGGGGAATACCTGGAATTCCCCTGCACCCCCACCCCCACACCCCCACCCCACCCCACGTCTCCCCAGTAGACCAGTGCTGTTTGTTTTTGCACCCCCTGACGCCGCCTGCTACTGGGATCGCCTATCAACAACCATACCGTGTTATCAAGTAAGGAATAAGCAAACCAAAATAAATCCTGCTTTAGGGAGGGAGTGGGTGGGGATTCAAACGTGCGGCATGCAGAAGGGATAGCACTTAAACTTTGTGGTGAACGTCTTGATGTATTAAGAGTGAATAGGGCCATGGATTGGAAAGGTTTGGGTCGATGGGAAGTACAAATAATCCTCACCAAACACCGATTTATTAACGTGGTTTTCCAAATATGCTCTAGAAAGTGTATATGTTTAGACAGCTTAATAAAGTGGGTTTTTTTTAAACCAGAAGTAAATCATAGATTAGTCTAGAAGTAGCAAACCTCTCCGAGAACTGAATATGAGAATTGAAGGTGGGTCGGTCGTTGCCGCATTAACATTTTCCAAGCCAATATAGATCTATACCTCTCACCACTAATGGCAATGATACTAATGTGCCCCAAATGAGCACATCCCATGAAATATGGAGGTTCGTGGAATACCATTGTTCCCTTCCATTAATGTGGATAGGCTTCCACTAGAGCGCCCCCTGCTTTGTGCAGTGGGAACTAGTTGGTGACGTCTCACTGAGCACATTGTGACGTCACGCCCGATTGGCCGCGTTGTGACGTCACTCAGTGTGCTGCTGGTTCCTGACCTTTGTTCCCTTGGTGAGGTACTTCGCTGGTACCGGTTACTAATTGTCGTCTGCTGGTACCATGCGAATTAGAACCCCAGTGTGGGCTATAGGATTGTCTGGGGGGTTGTCACAATGGTGTCTGTTTGAGCTTTTACGGTATAGTGCTTGATGGGGGATTTACGCTATTTACATTGAATGCGGTATATACGCCACGCTAATGCGATATCGAGCACCACAAGGTTAGCATATGGACAATTTACAATATTGATTTGAATATGCTCAAAGGAATAACTGAGAAATATCTATGATATTTAAATGTACCTATTAACTCTAGCTTCTACCATATATTCTATATATAGATATTTGAAAAAAATCCTTTGGGAATTGAAGCTGAGGTCATGGCCGGCCAAGGGCCTTGTACCAGCCATTATGGTTTGACATTGTCAAAAGCCGGTGTGCCGGTGCCATTTCAGCAACTACCGTAAAACCTCGCGTATAAGCCTAACTCTCGTATTAGCCGCACCCCGACTTTGGACCGATCCTATAAGCCGCATGAGCGATCTGATTATGGTGGCTTTAGTACTGTACCATGGTAGTAAAAACTCGCGTATAAGCCGCACTGCCGATCTGATTCGCGTATAAGCCGCGGCTTATACGCGAGGTTTTACGGTACTAGCCGGGGGTACTAGTTCCACCCCTCTGACATCAGACCCATGTCCAGGCCTGTGACACCCAGGAGGTCCTGGGGGTATTACCAGTGCCGGAACGTGGTCAGCATACATGAGCTGTTATCAGGGTTATCTAACAGCCTCCTGGTGACCCTTACATCACCCATGTGGACTGGGTCTCTTATCTCCCGTACCAGGCCATACTGGAGCCTGCATACATCATAAAGCCCTCCCCACCACCTCCCCTAGGGGAGATAGGCAGATACCGTATTTCCCCGTGTATAAGCCGGGGCCCTAGTATAAGCCTGCCCCGTGTATAAGCCTGGAGAAAAGGTGACTTAGTGCTGTATAAGCCGGGCCCCGAGTATAAGCCCGGGGGTTGCAATATGTAGTCAATAAAATCATATTTCAGGCCATAACTCCACTTTTACTTGGAGTATTAACGTAGATCTAATTTTTTCAACTTTGCAAATATTTACCTCAAATATGTCTACGATCCATTTTAAAGAGGAAAAAGGCCGAAAATTGTGGGGGGAAAAAATTGAAATAATGTGTCAAAATAATAGATAATTCTAGTAATTATGAGAAAGTATCAGAGTGTTTCCCCAGGTAGAGGAATATAAGCCTGCCTCGTGTATAAGCCTGGTCAGTTTGCCACTTAATGGTTGTAGAAGCCGGGGCTTATACACGGGGAAATCGGTATATGTAGTGTCAGGATGGAGAATGAATCCATTTTCTGGATATTAAGTGCATTAACCCTTTAAGATGACCGCATACCAGTAGTTTATATCCAATGCCCTTTATCGTCATGATGCATGAATGCAACACTGGCGAGTAACTCGCCAGGGCTGCATTAATACATCATTTTGACCCTATGGGTTTTAAGCTGTTTTATACACGCCCAAAGGGTCGGCACGATGCACTAATGCAGCTTTGGTGGGCTACACGCCAGGGCTGCATTGGTACATCGTGACGACAAATGTAGCCTTTTAGTGACATGCGTCCTTTAAGGATTAACGTTAGTGTTGAGCAGTGCCGCCAGTCTGTGTCCATATTAACCCTGTCTGAGTCTGACACCGGATTAGCACCGAGATAGCAGAGCCGTGTATCAGGGGGGATTAGGCAGTGGTAATCCCTTAGTTACTAGGCCTCTTATCAATATCATATCTATTCATATCAGAAAACACTAAAACATAGTCAGGATTGGTAAAAACGTAATTACCAAAAGGCTAAGTACACGTATATTTGAATCAATATGAAATGACACTAATAATTACAGACTATATAACTCTGTAATGGCAGAGTCTGAAAGCGGATATAAAAATTAAAAAGCACCGGTCTATTATATGGTTTGACCTACATCCCTAGACATGCGGGACAAGTCCCCATTATGGCATCAAACTGTGGGACCAGCCGATGAGTCTCAGAGCGGAAAGTATTTCTTTGAAATTTACCAGTCATATTTGTACAGACCATAATATCGGCCGCAGAATTCTGGCTCACATTCAGATGTCCAAGAAAGCTCCCAGGGCTGAGTCATATTTCGTCTATTCTATACTATGTGAGGGAACACCTCATGTAGTCAGTACTGACGCTGTTCTATTGATCTTGGTGAATGTTCACTGGGGGGAATATTGAGTCATATAGTCCTTAGTGTTAACCCTTTAAGGACAACACAGTGCTTTAATACTAGGGTCCATTGTCGTCATGGTGCATGAATAGAGTCCTGGGGAGTAACCTGTCCGAGCTGCATTCACGCATCATGGCGACCCTAAGTCTAAGGCTGCATCCATGCATCATACGGGGTTACGCATCCCCACGCGTGGGCATGGCGCGTAGACGAGTAGACTCGCCAGGGCTGCATTCATGCATCATGACATCCAGGCTAAAGCAGGACGACTCAGAACTCTGTGTCTTTGCTGTTGGCAGCACCCAGTGTCTTGTCTCTGAGTACCCAGTGTGTACACGACCATGTTTATACATGGGGAGGGGCCGCCTCTACTAGCCTACTAACTGTGTGCCTGCTGGAGGTGTATATACACATGTATATACATGATGTATATACACCACCATGTGTATATACATGAGGTATAGGTGTGGGTAAGAGGACCATGTTTCACACACAGTCACAGTCACCACCATACACCCCTGACAGCACTACACACGACCACTTAGACCTCTGGTGTTAGCACACAGGTCGCAGGAACCTTCACAACTGGTGTCACCCCTATTCTGGGGGAACTTTCCAAAGCCCACAACCCCGACCCCAATCCTTGCCACTCTTATTTTAGGCAAAGTGGCCTATGCAAATGTATGTATGGCCCAGGTCATGTTTCATCACATGAAACCAAAGAGGCACCTCCTACTGGGCCGGTACCTTCCTTTGTGAACGTTCCCTTCCATTACCTGTATGTTCCTACCTAGATAGCAGGGATTGGATAAGGTACCTTTTCACCCCCTACCTCTACCCCCATTCACACCATTGATGTACTATAACACAGCATTGTGACCACCCACAGTTAACTAGGTGTAGATACCTAAATATACCTGTACATAAAGGAGGTCATGATGGGTGCTGATTTAGGTGTATGTGCCAGGTGAGTTAGGAGTCTATTCTTACCTGAGGGACCAGTGTGGTACCTTTGTTGTAGGTCTACAGGTATACAAACCCTCAGGTGGGCACAACTTGATCCCAGCCCCAGCCTGTGTCGTCATACCTCCACCACTATCTAGGCATCCATAGACCATAGATCCACGCTGCAAAAACATGCCACTTTCCATAATATAGCTATTTTTATGTTGTCTTTAGCAGAATGTGAATTATATATAGTCTCTATTAAAACTCGACATATGCAAACTAAGATTCAAAGGATTTCACAAGACGCTCATTATTGAAATGATATATAATTATATATCGGTACATGTGTGTTAGATGGAAGAATTTTGATGTAATATTTACTAGTAATAGTAGTATGTTCTAGCCAGTAACTCCGGACAGAGAAGAGCAAACCTATGCCAACAGCTTTTCTGAAAAGTGCCTCTTTCATGCAGCATTGGTCTATAGAGCTCTAAACCACCGGTGTACCGGGGTGGCTGAATACTTCTGAGGCAAAGAAAGCGTAGGCAAGTCCGGTATATAAAGCAAAAAGTCATAAAAAGATGAAACCGAAGTTCTATCACGCGTGTATACTGTGAACATGGTGAACATAAAGGGACTACAAAAAAGGGGGTAAAAGTTACAAACATAAAAAAAGAGAAAAAAGCTATTGGCATTGTGCCACTGCGGCGAGCCTCGTGGGCGAAGTCACGTGGTTAGAACGAGAACGGTACCCGGGGTGACGTGACGTAAAAAGTTACCGAGGGTGACGTGACGTAAAAAAGGCCCCTGCAGCAACCGTCCAGGACTCTGCTGCTATGTGGGTATCCGTGTGTGTGGGGGGGGGGGGGGGAGATATGTGTCTCACCTGTGACATTTATGACCAAAGTTAGTCACTTCATAGTGCACTGAATGTCTCCCAAGAGACTGTTAAAAGTAGGGTCAAAGTGGTCGGGGCAGACGCCAGTAAAAGCAACCCAAGGGATTGCCATAGGGAATTCGATGTACATGGTCACATGGGACATCCAGTGTTGCCGAAATGACGCCGGCACGCCGGCTTTTGCCGGCTTAGAATCTTAATGGCCGGCGTAGGGCCTTGAGACGCAGGTCAGAATGGCCTGCCATAATGTCCGCTTTCTAATGGTGAAAGAATTTGTCAAATCGGTCAACTAGAAGCCAAGATAGGGCCATATTTGTAAAATTGTTTTATATTAAATATTTTTTCAATTTCTTTGAATGTTTGCATAGTATAAAACAACTTATAATGAAGGTATCTTGAAATATCAAAATGCATATGGCCTGCGTGGGAAGGAAATGGCCTGCGTAAGATGCCAAGATGCAGGCCACCTTGGCCTGCGTGGAGAAAAAGTTTTCTGCAACACTGGACATCTACCTCTCCCCGCTCTTTTCGTGATATAATGGACATTGACCACCAAGGCTCTTGAGGGTCGTACTGCAGTGATTTAATAGAGAATCCTACCCGTGCCCCCCCCCCCCCCCCCCCCAGTACCAACCAGCCCCACACCTGTCTGGTCGACAACAGCTGTCTCACCCCAACAGGCGTACCGTGAGTGGCCATGGGGACAAAAACTGTATAATCTACTACAACAAATGTGTGGAACCGCCTGCACTGAGCTCAATACTGGGCCTTAAAAAAAGGTATGTTTCAGGTTACATAGGAAGAAAGTCTAGGGTCGGTAGGTAGGACATGAAAACATGAAAGTACTAGCCAGCCTCTCTGCATACCCAAAAATTGACCAAACATATTTTCAAAGATATTATGGAAATTTCTTCAAATTTGTTTTAATAGGCGCGGTCGGGTGACCTAAAACAAACCATACCTTGTCACCACTGGCTTGGTTGCCATACTCGCCTCCGGGATGAAAAGAAATACCCGGTATACACATAAAATAGCACATCCTGATAGCAAAGTCCGTGTTTTTGTATGACACCATAGGGAGTATGTGAGTGCAGTAACCGGAGGAAATGTCAGCTAGATTCTAGTACAGTAGAGCATTATCAGAGTATCATCTACAAAATAGTACCCTGTATGAATTGCAAAACAGGGTGTATGTAATTGGCTTGCACAATTCTACATGATATAGATAGTGGGACCCACCCCCCCATCCCCCCGCCATATTATCGTCCATATTCTCCCTTTTCAGGTTTCCCATAATGCCCGCGCTCAGGCAGTTTCCGGTCCAGCCCACCCTCCCTCACCCCACTCACTGTACACTAAGCCTATGTCTGTCACCTAGTAAATGAATAAGTTTCTTTGGCTTAAAATATCACACTGACTTAAGTAATACCTTATTGGTAAGGTATTCGTTTGATCTATCCACCTATACAATTTGGAGTCGTATGTAAAATATGTTACATAGTTTTTCTGGGAGTTGAACATAGCGTTTTGGCATTCACTTATCATGGCTATACTATAAACATATTTATACACAACTTACCTTACCTCCAAATGTCTTCACCTATGTATGGCAAATACCGGTATGCCTAGTAATTTACATATGTGAATATAATGTCCAATGTTATAATAGCCTCCATGTGATACATCCTTTGCTAAATAATCCATTTCAATAATCCATGAAAACAACAATAACTGTCAGGCTTGTTTCTGAGATTGTGTGTCTCCAACCAGCCTAGAGGACCAACTGACTGAAGACCCTGCACAATATGAACTTTGGCTTTCCAGATGCTAACCCCCCCCCCCCCCCAAGCCTACAGGCATAGGTGTGGCACTCAGCCTCCACACCTCCAGGTGTGATGTACCTGTGAGATGCTCCTGCCACACATGCCCCCCCCCCCCCCAACCCTTCCTTTCACACATCTGAGCTTGGTCTGGCAGTGGTCACTATTGGTAATTCGGAATATCACAGTCAAGTTGATTCCACAACAGAAAGCCTCTATATTGGGGGCGTGGCAACCGGGGGGGGGGGGGGGGGACATGTCCCCCCCACTTTTGACCAGCCCCAAAAAAGGTCAAACCAAAAAGGGTCAGAATACCCCTCAGTCGCCCCTACTTTGAAACTGCTTGCCACGCCCCTGGGCATGATTAATGAGTGTAGTGCTGAGTTAATTCTGATGCACCGACACAGAACTGGTGATTACGTCTACTGAACTCGATTATAAGGGAGTGCTCATATTTTAATAACGAGGTGGGGGGGGGGGGGGCATAGCAACTCCCTAATATGGTACGGTATAGGTACATGTATTAAGTGGCTTCAGAGGGGTAAAAAGCGACCTGGCGACCTGGTCTGTTTTCCTGGCGACCTGGTACATTAATTTAAGCGACCTGGCGACTTTTGGACAGATTTGGCTATAGTTAAAATGTCCCAAAAAAGCGTCTTTGTGACCTGGAGCCCTTAATTTCAGCGACTTTCCGACCTGATGGGGGGACCCCTCTGCACCCCCTATAAATAATGCATGGGCAATAGTCCTAACTCTTAATTACTGTTTATATACATCCTTCTACAGAAATATTGTTTAATTAATATTTATAAAACGGCTCTAGAGCCTGTATAATCATGCACCATCATAGCCAATGGTATTCATCCCTGTAGATGTATTTTACAAACCTAAGAAATGTGATCAGCGATCCTACCATCAGAGAATGACAAAAGGGAAAAGGGGAAATGTCCGAGTTCAGGTGAATTTCATAATTAGCTGTCCGACTTCAGGTGAATTTCACTCTCTTTTTTTTGCTAACATATATATGATGAGTTTGAGTTTTTGAGTTTAAATATTTTTATTTGACATGAAAACATCAAGGCTTAATGTCTTTCGAAAACAGTCAACATTAGGCTCTGCATCGATCATACTCACAATATATATTTCTCATAGAAAACATGTTAAAACAAAAACAATTATTGCTATTCCATACAGAAATCTCTCCTGTCCATATGCACCATTATGTAAATTTTATCTTAAAACCATTCTTTGTAGGACAAACGCCAGGAGCTGCCAACCTCTACCACGATGCAACCTTGTAATGAAGAGTTTCAAATTAGAATAAATATATAAAAAGATTTTTTTTTTTACCAGGTATCTTAAAACCAAAAAGGGTCACGTTGAGACTGAAAATGAGCGTCCTCAAGTGTTGAACCCAACCTATATATTCATGGAGGTCTATTACGATTTTCAGTTTTGAGGTGTTTAATATTTCAATAGAATTTGGCCAAATACATGCTTCAAAATAATATAAATTGTACACCCCCTTCTCAGATCTCGACCTCAAAGGGTAGACCTAGTGTGGGACACCACTTTGATATAGTGACCAGTGCTACACCCAGCCCAGAGGTGTTGAGGGCTGGTGGGGGTAACTGTGACAGGAGCATCTCACAGGTACATCACACCTCGAGGTGTGGAGGCTGACTGCCACACCTGTGCCTGTAGGCTTGGGTGTGTGTGTGTGTGTGGGGGGGGGGGGTAGCATCTAGAAAGCCAAAGTTCATATTGTGCAGGGTCTTCAGTCAGTTAGTCCTCTAGGCTGGTTGGAGACACACAATCTCAGAAACAAGCCTGACAGTTATTGTTGTTTTCATGGATTATTGAAATGGATTATTCAGCAAAGCCAAAGGATGTTAGTTACACATGGAGTAGGCTATACATTGTGTAACCATGGATATTTAATATATCCCCATGTGTACGACCTATTGGACAATTGCCTACATCACTGGAGGTAAGGTTTGACAAGGGACCTACTGTAATATGTGTCTATGTTTCTCGCCTACTAGACACGAGTATACTATAGTAGACTAGTACAGATCCAATATGTCAAAATTTACTTTACTTTCACACATTAGTCCCAATCTGTCACATAAAATCACTATACTGGGTCTGTAGCACAAAATATCTTCTTTCTGATGATATATGAATGTATATATTCACGTCATTACAAACCCAAATTATATCTATTTTATATTAGGCTGGGGTATTCAGCAGCCTAGGCTAGCCTAAAACCGGAAACTGCCTGGCCAGGGGTCGATAATGCGGGAGTTGGTAACCTGAATTGGGCCTATACTCCATTATTATCACTCACCAGGTCATTAGCGCCCACGCTGACATTATATAGTGTCTAGGCAGTATGTTAGATGGACTCAGCTCCTAAATGATGTATAATGCAGAGGTCATAGAGGTAAACCATTATTTAGGTAGCTAGGAAGTATGCTGTGAGAACGGAGGCAGGCCCCGGGTATGATGGCATAACCCCAACCCACGCCTCAACACATATATAGTGATGTAGTACTATTAAACCTTTAATGGCTGCATAGTGTTTAAATACACTATGCCAGTTGCATGAATAAAGCCCTGGCGAGTAACTCGCCAGTGCAACTCGCCAGTTCAAGAATCATGCCGACCATACAGGGCTGATACACTACCGAAAGGTTCAACATAATGCAGCCCTGGCAAGTCTTTGAGTAGACTCACCAGGGCTGCATTCATGGATTATTACCACAAAGGGTATAGCACATTAAAGCACTCTGCAGCCCTTAACCCTTTGAGGACAGATAATGCCTTAATCATGCATGTGGTCGTTAAGATGTATGAATGCAGCCCTAGCGAGTAAATAGCCAGTGGTACATTCAAGCATCATGCCGACCTTATGAGGTTGAGACTCGAAGGGTCGTCATGGTGCGCCAATGCAGTACCAGGGATTTACTCGCCAGGGCTGTATTCATGTATCATGGCGACCAAGGATATGATGCATTAATGCATTATGCCATCCTTAAAGGGTCACCCCATCCTAGTCCATGGTTAACCCTTTGTCACCCCGGTTAGCGGTACCCGGGGTGACATTGTCCAAGTGTGCCGCTGTACACCGGACCTATTGTCACTCTCCAAGCACCAATAGCCTCTAACAAATTGGGCATTGGTGAATCTACTCTGTAACACTGAGAGGTGCCAGGGGTAGGGAGTGGTCATTTAACAACGCGGGGGGGAGGGGGGGATTTTTTTTGGGTGAGACCACAATTTGGACCCCTCTTGGGGGGGGGGGGGGCAAAATGATTTCACCCCTTTTTAGCAAAGAAGCCTGTGTGTTACTATGGCTGAAAGGGGTCGGCTGTGATCAATTTGAACCCATGGGGGAGGGGGGGGCTGTTGTTAACTGTTGTTAAAAAATGACCACTCCCCTAGGGTGGCGACAGGGGTGTCTGTACTAGGATGTGGCCTGTACAGTGGGTATGGGGAGAATTATGATAACAACTGCCGATACTCCTATAGTGTAGTGTATTACAATGGTGGGACCTGGGCTGCTTTACTGTCGCCTGTATTGGTGGAGTGGGGTGAGAGGGTTGTGTATACCATACGTAAAACCTTGCCTACAAGCCTAACTCGCGTATAAGCTGCACCCCGACTTGGACCAATCCAAGCCGCACCGGTGATCTAATTATGGTGATTTAGTATTGTAGTATACATCTAAAAACTCACATATTAGCCGCACTTCAAATGTGGGCCGATTCTATAAGCCGCTCTGGGGATCTGACTCGCGTACTAGCAGCGGCTTCTACACAAGGTTTTACAGTATGCAGACGCTGGTGTACCGTCGTCAATGCCTGAACTGGGTTGCTATTTGTACATCACTGAGACCTCAGTACTGCAAAGTGTCGGGGCCTGGGGTTTATTTACCTTGGCTAGAAGGGCGATGTCTCACTATAATATAGGCTAGTAGCTCAAGAACTCAGGATGAGTTAAGTTGTCATGGTGTTGTCGAAAAAAATTTAGGCACACAGGCAAATGTTGCCTGTGTAGCGAGATCGTACACAGGCCATTTGTCTTCTACACAGGCCACATGAAACTACTGTATATACATTGATGCTATAAGGCCTTTCAAAACGAGGTTATATTGATAGATACAGACAAAATGCATTAAAAAATGTGTAGATTTATTGATAATCATTACGGTACATGGTCATAACTTTGCTTCTAATAGGACTATCTGAAAAATTCTTTCACTTTTGGAAAGCTGAGATCATGGCCGGCCATCGTGGCCGATGTTCAAGAGCCTCACATCGGCCATTACGATTCTACATCGGCAAAAGCCGATGTGCCAATGTCATTTCGGCAACACTGTGACATCCATCTTAATGTATGTATTATATAGCCAGTAAATATCAGTGTATGAATACTTGTTTTGAGTATGGGAGTGACTTTCTTCTTTATAAATTTTGAATTCCTAGAATTGATATTAGTTCAAAAGATGAAATTATAAATGCAAGAAGTCCTACTGAAATGTTACAGTAGAAATTCTGGGTCATACATCGTATACATGATTGATATATGTACATGAATTATGTGATAACCATCTTTTGACCATAATCATGAAAAGGCTGTGCCAGAGGCATAACATTATACTAAGTGATATTTAGCCTGTAGCCACTAGCCCTGCCCTCACATAGCGAGCCTAGAGTACCATTCTGTCAGGAGGCTACAGTGTACCCTTACAGTTCAGGGCTTTTGGGGGGGGGGGGTCAATGCTTGCCTCCATGTGGCCTGGGCGATATTCTGACCATGAAGCTGGATTTACCCCCTTGAGTGTTGTGTCGTCATGGTGCATAAATGCTGCCGTGTTGAACTCACCAGAGCTGCACCATGGTCACCCATCGGCAGTGTATCAACTCCTAGTGTCCGCATGATGCTTAAATGTAGCCCTAGTTAGTAACCCGCCAGGGCTGCCTTTATGCACCATGACAAGAGGACAAAGTACATTAAAGCATCATGTGACCCTTAAAGGGTTAAGCCTCCCAAGTCTGTGAGTGACTGGGGAAGATAAGATAAGAGAGAGGCAGGACCTGTGTCCAACTGGAAGTAAGTAAAAGAGAAAAGAAGAACTAAAAAGGATCAAGAAAATTAAAAAGGGAAAAAAGCCCAGAAGTAAGCATCAGTCTTTGAGGCAGTGAGGCATGCATGGCTTCTCTCCCAGAACCCACTCCCCGGTCTGTGGCCGGGGGTGGCGGAAGGCGGAGTGACTGAGTCCCGGGGGGGGCACTGAGGTACGTTTTGGATAACCACTGCCGCACCTCTCCCAGGAGCGGTCGCGGTGGGTTGACAGAGGGGATGAAATAAAGGGGCGGTCAGCCCTTCTACAAATAAAAAGAAGGGGTGGTGACCCCCCCCCCCCCTTATGGGTAGGTGCCTCAATGCAGGTTTCCTGTGTTTATATAGCAATATTGGAGAGCAAACATGTTTCTCATTGTTATTTAGGTGCTAAATGGCCAGTTTGTCATTGTTATGTCTGGCACCTGATGCTCAAAGCAGGGGAGCTTAGATATGATTTGACCTGATTAGGGGGGCGGTCACTCCAATCATCTCCCTCAGTATGAAAAGGAGGGGCGGTCAGTGACCCCCTCAGCTCCTCCCAGTGAGGGGAGTAGGGGCGGTACCGCGGCAGTTGCCACTCACCAACATAGAGTCAGTGCCCCCCCCGGGGACTGAGTCAGCCTGCATGCCATACCTTGCCTGTGGCTAGATCCATAAGATAAGAATTCATAAGATAAGAAAGGACCCATATATTGCTATAGGGTAGACTAGGTTGATGTAGTGGTTGGCTCTACAATGATTTCCTTTCGCCCACATGGTCTCTGTCCACTAGGCCCCAGGCCCTGCTGGTATTGGAAGCCAAGAGGAAGTACCGGTATGTCAAAGACATTGTATGGTCGACATTACGGAATGTTCACAAATGACGTCACTGGCTAGGGGATGGGCGGAAGGGGTGGGGTCTTTGGGTTTAGTGATGAAACGTGATCTGGGCGAAACATGTGTATAGGACCTTCTGCCCAAAATACTGACTAGTAGATCTTGAAAAAGGTCCAAATAAAGGTGACACCATTTGTGAACGCTTCTACAAACGTACTATGATCTTGTTCTTGAAAATTCCCCTTGAGCTGAGATCCAAATGTCGTTGAAATCTTAACCCACTTAATCGACAGAACACTCTTTGGTTGAACCAGGAAACTATGCTGCGGGAATGTCGGTAATGGAATTGGGTCAGTGCCAACCATTAAGGAAGATAAAAGGTAACTGGGTCAATCCTAATCATTCAGAAGAGAATTAGTTCAATCCCAACCGTTAAGGAGGAATAGGACCTCTATAATTTGGCATTTTAAGACCACCAGATGGCTCTAAGGCAGCCTAAGTCTAAGAATAGAACAGACTAACTCCACTGTCAGTATCTAAATACAAGGATGTCTTGCCAACCTTAACCCTTTAAGGGCCACATAGTGCTTTAATGCGTTGTCATGATGCATGAATGGACCCTGGGGAGTCTATCAGCCAGGGCTGCATTCATCGGAGTGTATCAATCCCATAGAGTCAGCATGATGCGTGAATGCAGCACTGACAAGTTACTCGCCAGGGCTGCATTCCATGCATCATGATGACTACCGTAATGAGCATTACAGTGCATTTAGTTCAGCATTTGAAGGGCTAAGGGTTAGAGTTGGTTTTGGAGCGGGCGACACATGGATAATGACAGTCGGAGGCTGGGGGTGGCAGGAAAGCGGCTGGTGCCCGTCGTGTGGCAGTACAAAGACGGTACATGACGCCGGTACCCAGCGGCAGCAGCAGCACCTGATCAATACCAGCCACCCCCCTCATTGTACGCACCCCCCCCCCCCCCCTCAATAAGGCTTCTCTGTCGGGTTCAGTTTGGAGAGCCATATGCTCACCCTCCAAGCAGACGCTTGGTCCAGACTCAAATCTAACTGTATAAATTAACCCATTTTATGATCCACCGGTGGATAATATTAAAGATGGCTGTGTACGTATAGAGAGGTTATTGACCTTAATAGGTAGCACCACCTCTCGCTGCGGAATGCGGCAGCAGCAGCAGCAGCAGGGTTGTGAGACCTGCCCGCCGCCCATAGGGATTAACTTTTTGTGGTTGTGTCTTTCTGCCATACTGTGGGGGAGGGAGGAGGTGGGGTCTGGGGTTTTAGGATGAATGAGAAATGAGCAGGCTTATAGTCTGACGGCCTCTGAGGGGTGCTGCAATATGGTATAGATGGGTGATGCCACCGTGATGGGGCTGAGTAGACGGACTGAGGTCTTTGATATTGTGGATAATAACTGTTCTCAGTAATGTATCTCAGATCCTGGTACAGGAAATAGGGCAGCTGATAAAAGCTAGTAAGGGAGGGTATGTTGCAAGTCTAGTGCTGAGCGGGTACCGTAAAGCGGTGTGTTATCCGCGGGTTATATGCGAAAGCGAATGAAACCTCCGGTGTGGGTTATATGGAAATCAAAGGTTAATTGCAGGGTTTTCAAACCCACGTGCGAGTTTGTATGCAAGATGCAGGTTATGCACAGCAATCTGTACTCAAGTAATGGTATACAACGTATACTATAGGTAGTATAGCATGCAGAGACTTAGATCACCAGACATAATCCCAATAGGGTTCTCCAGAGAGAACAATTGAGATGGGGATTGAGGTATGTAAGCAGAGGGGTGGAGGACAATCATAGAACGCCATGATGAGTGTACTGGAGGGACAACCCCTTTGTTCCAGGTGACAGGAGAACAAAGCCTCTGTCAGAGAGAGGGGGCCCTTCACAGGCTTTAACTGAGTCCTGTTGCCATTGTATTGTGTATGTATAGGGGGTGTGTATGTATAGTATATGTAAAGGTCTGACACTCCTAGTCCCTGGTCATCTATCCACTTAAGGCGGCAGCACTGTACATGGGATTGTAGGTAGACAGTGGCACCATCTGAAGTACAGAGATTTGTGGTTCCTAGATTTCTACAATCCCATGTACAGTGCTGCCGCCTCAAGTGGATAGATGACCGGGGACTAGGAGTGTCAGACCTTTACATATATACTATACATACATAATACAATGGCAGCAGGACTCAGTTACAGCCTGTGGGGCCCTTTGAGGCACAATACACAAATCCAGCCACACAGAGAGGGGTTAGGGGCCCTGTAACCCTTTGATGGCAGCATAGTGCTTAAATCTCCTGTACCCTTTGTAACTAGCATTCATTCATGCATTATCATGCCGATTTCAGGGAATGAATCAGCCCAATATGGTCGGAAGCATGCTTGAATGCAGCACTATAGTGTGTTATTTGTCAGAACCGCTTTCATGCACTATGACTACGGTACCACATGTAACAAGGGCATACTACATTAAAGCATTATGCGACCCTTAAGTGGACATGTACACCGTAACACGGTACATTTAATCCAGTGTCCCAGCGAATGAACAGTGTGGATGTGTATTGGAAGTTCCCTGTATTCTCATCTATTCCACATGAGATGGCTCTCCCGGGGTACATACTAACACAGTGTCACTCTTGTAGACAGTAGGGCCTAATATTGTGCCATGTAGTATGAGAATTGAGGAGATTAAGTCTTAATCCAATATGAATTACCCAGAACTAGAAACTGCTAACTTGAAAGGAGGAGAATGTAAATTGACTCTACAGAAATCAAATGCCAGTCGAGCTTATGATATCTGAAACAATTATCCTTTTATTAAGCATGATGATGATTAGCATGTAGAAGGAACAGATCCTAGAATAGTACCCCAATGGATATCTCACATTCGTACACGCCATAGGGAAAGTGGAAAGAAACTTATATACAGAACCTACACATATTATTGTATGATGTTTGAAAAGTTTTTATTGTCACAAACACAAGATATACATGTGGAAGTTATGACAAATGATGATGATGATGATGATAATGATGATACCTTGAATTGTAGTTCTCACATTTGATAGATATGCCATGATACAGGAGTAGGGTAGTAATGTCTATGAGTATGGGTGAGTAGCTCAACCTCTATGTTAGTGTTGGCGGAGCTGCTCGGTGTGCTGAGTGACTGCCGGTACCCGTATGTACACACTCTGGGGAACGCTCAGGGAACGCTACTGTCACCAACAGTTGGCCGGGCACTAGCGGGAAGCACTAGAGATGGCATTAGTGCTGGTTAGCCTCTTAACCCCTTAAGGACGGCATGTTGCTAAAAGATGGCGTTTGCCGTCATGATGCACCATTGCAGCTCGGCATGATGCTTGAATGCAGCTCTGGCGAGTAGTAACTCACCAGGGCTGTATTGAAATCTTTGAGGGATATACACAGTTATTTTAGGGTTTTAATATTCTTGGAAATGAGGTGGGGCTGGTATATCAATCTAATTAGCACTAATAGCAAAAACAAGTACCGGTAGTTATGAATTTAAGACTACAAGTTTAGATACATGTATGCAAGTATTGTACCAGTGATACACATCCATGAATACACTCCTTCATCCTTGCTGTTAATAGGGTGTGGCTGAGATCTATCGACGTCTTATAGAGACAGTATAGCACACCTTTGAATAGGATATAGCATATTAAAACACTATGCGGCCCTTAAGGGTTAATAATGAACCATAGTACCGGTATATACTTACTGAGTACACCCACCCAGGTGTGTAGGCCTACTACACATTAGTAGCAGCCAACCACGTTAGTATAAGGCATTAGTAGCTGTGATGGCTGATTAGGCAGTGTAGTGTTAGAGAAGGGTGTGGTCATATTAGCCCTTTAAGGACGGCATATCGGTAAATGATGACATTTGTCGTCATGATGCACCAATGCAGCCCCAGTGAGTAGTAACTCGCCGGTGCTGCATGGGTGCATCATGCCGACCCCTTGAGAGTGTCTCAACCCCAAAGGGTCGGCATGATGCTTGAATGCAGCATTGGCGAGTTACTTGCAAGGGCTGCACTGGTGCATCATGCATACATGGATTATGTCGCCCTTAAAGGGTTGAGTCGGAGGACTACAACAGGTACAGGTGGGTGAGGCGGGAGGCAGCTGAACTTACTGTGATGTACCACCGGCATGTATTGTTGGTGTATCAATGAGCAAGTATATTCATGAAACATTGACATAAATTGTAGGATCATTTGGCATTTTCTGTGTTCGTGTCATCTCTATGCCACTGCTGACCTAAATAAGCAAGATCCATCTTAATTTAAAACCAAACACAGATTTGCTCAAAGAAGCTGTAGCAGAGATGTTACTTTTCCTAACCTTTTAGGAGATCCGAATTCTTAGCTGCTGTTTATTTCTATAGACATTTTCTATTGAAAATGGTGAAAATAATAAGACAATTCGGGAATTTTCTGTGCCCAGTGGGTGGCATCTCTGCCGTAGTGAAATGGTCCAAAGTGTAGCATCTGTCAGTGCTGGCTCGGTGTGGGAGGGACATGAGTGCTGGGATGTCCTACCATAGACTAGTAGAAGGACGACCACGGTTAGTGGGTGGGTGTTGGGGGTGTAGGGTCCATGTGTGCACTGCTAACATGACATATAGGCCGCACGTGAGCCGACAACCTACTCCTAGCTACACACCACCCAGTCTCTGAGAGGCTACACACCACCCAGTCTCTTGAGACCTGTCTTACCACCCGTGTGCTATATACTAGTAGGCAGGCCCATATGTGCAGTCCTAAGGAATTGATGTATTCATAATATCAGGGTTCTCCACAGACTGAAAAATCGCACCGTAAAATCCAGCATACCATGGTCACTTTTAGTCTTATCTTTTTTCATAAGGATTGCCCTAAATTCTGTAACAAATGGGAGATAGAACCCTGCATATTCAACAATGGGGCGGGGGGTAGAATATAATACAAATCATCTTTCATATAACCTCAACCTAGCTTTTGAGAATATCATATAACCCGCACCTGGGGTCTGAGTTTTCCTCTGTGTCTTGACTAGAATACTATTGTAATATAAATCCCCAAAACCCTATGACTTGCGGTGAGTGTTTGTTTCACACACAAACCGTGGTATCGTAAATAGATATTTCATGACAGCATATGAAAGAAAGGGTCATACAATATATTGTAGAACCATGGTCTATACTGAGTATATACAAACATGGTTTCTACACATTGCGTCCTCCCATATTCCTGTGTGGTGTGTTGACCCGTGAGAACAGGTAGAATATCCTCCTACTCTAAAACCAGAGACAGCCGGTCTAGTTTGTAAACATAAAAAATACATGACCGGCATAGTACTACTACCGGTGCTCCTTCCTATAGTGGTTCCCTCCCTACATCCATCCCCAATACCCACGGGGAAGACTCCCCGGGGTTACACTTCTCAACTACCTAGTTGGCCCTTTTTGCCATTTACATTGAAAGTTTGTTTTATGATATAACCAAGGACTAAAGCCTTTCGGGATGATTGAAACTTTCATTTTATTTTCAACCCAACATCCTCAGTTTCAAAATACATGTACCAGTAATTTGCAGAGATGTCACTTCTACTACTTTTGTATGAATTCCTACGTTTCCCCTGGAATTTCTATATTAATAAATCCTAATAGTGTTCCTCTCGAAAGCTGACCACAACCGGGAGTTTTGCTACTTTTTGTTGATCAGTAAGAGAAAGGCCCCTGCATTTGAGGTTGGTGAAGACAAGGGGCAGACATAATATGGGTGATTATAGTTGGTAACACACTACCAGAATTGGCAGTTAACTTCTAGTGCCTTCTGGTACTGAGTTAGGAGATGAGGGGTGAGGTGAATGAGGAGGGAGGGGGGGTGTGGGCGGCAGGGGGAGCCAATTTTCTGGATTCCTAGAATCTAATATAGGCTAGCAGTCTGCCTTGGTACGTAGACATGTGCATGAGGGTATGTCTGTAATGGAAGAATACCACAGCAGACTCTGGCATAAAGTGCTTTAGGTGCCATACACTTTGTCGGCATGATACATTTATGGCCATATCATGCTTGCATGCAGCACAGCGCTCACTAGGGCTGCATTCAACTGCACATTAATGGACTACTAGTATATGGTCCTTAAATGGTTAAGCTAGAGCCCCATAGTAGTACAGTCGACCCTCTCTTCCTCGAACATTTACGACCTTGAATCCCTCACTTCCTTAGACAGAGGCCCAGTAACTGGCCTGACAGTTACCGAGTTATATGTTACATTGATTATATTCTGATTTATTTCCTGGATAATTTGCTTCCTCAGACATTTTCCCTTACATTTCCCAAATTTGAGGAAGTGAAGGCTGACTGTATATGGTTGTGGAGCAAGGGTCGCAGCTGGAGGGTTATTACCTAACGTAATGTCTATTCAGAGTGCCTAGCTATAGGTCTGATGCTTGTCTTTGAATATTGAAACTACTTTAAGTTTCTGCGCATACTAAAACCACACGCACTGTATTTATCATACATATATTAAGCATGCAGCTTAACTTAACGTGGCTGCCATGTAACTGTCTGTACTATTAGGGAATAATGGTTTATTTGAATTACACAAGTTTAATGGGCAAAAGTCCCTATTTATGTGGTGACTGGGATATGTAACACCCGGCCTCACATCATTTTTGATTCATGTTGTATTTTGAAATATCATTTGATGAATAAATACACACTGCAAAATCAAAAAAAGGGAGTGTGTTTGGTTTGGGGGGGGGGGGGGCGGGGTGGAGGGGAGGAGTGCTGAGGTTGGGTGTTGAAACTAAAAGTCCATCACCAACATGTTATGGAGGCTGAGACGGACTGCAGCGCCCTCTGGTAGACCTTGTCCTGAGGTGAGTGAGGTAAGCAGTGCCGGCCTAAAGTGAATCTCCCAAAACTTGGCGAGGCCGACAAGGAGGGAGATTACTGATTAAACTGTAGGGCACGCTCTCTTAGACTTAGAACTGACCAGCCTGACCCCATTACCACAATATCTTATGCTTGAAGAATAAGATTTCAGGGGATATCTTCTTCATGCAAAGACGGGGACTCCCCTGGTCCCCTAGATAGATAGCTAACCTTATGCCTTTCCCTAACTGTAGAGCTAAGCTAACCCTAACCCCTACCCTAACCATTGGGCAAGTATCCAGTGTACAGTCAACTCCCTCTTAGCGGCCACCCCTCCAGTGCAGCCAATCCCTCTAATGCAGACACTTTTCATAGTCCCAGACATACTACAATGTACAGAAAATGACCCCCTCTAATGCAGCCACCCCACCAAAGCGGCCACTTTTTCATAGTCCCAAGGGTGGCCACATTAGAGGGAGTTGACTGTAGTTGGTTTCTTAATGAAGCATCCCCTGGGGGACTGGGGGGATGATCAAGCATGATGGTTTCTTACAAAGCATTCCCTGGGGATACAGGGGAGTCCCTGTCTATGGTTGAAGAATAAGATATGCGCTAGTATGGTGCACCGTGCAATTAATTATTGGCGAGGAGGCACCCAGACTAAGCACTCCAAGTGCTACTCCCCCTCCATACCACTGGCTGGGGTCGACTAGCCTATAGTTATGCAAGTTTCAGATTTCAATTTTCCATCTAAATAGCTAAATACAGCAGGTAATCATGTGTTTTTTTCAGCAGCATAATGAACGTCCATATCTAAACATGTTGAGAAATGATTTTTTTCACAAAGAAAAATAAATCTTTTTATATTTCACTTTTTGATGAAATCAATAATTATTTGGCAAAACTGAAGCTGCAGCAGAGTGAATATCATCTTCTCTGCTATATAAACCCTATTTCTGCTGAAACAAGCTCTACATCAAGCATGACAAATGAAGCTACAAGAATTGCTGTTCCCATATCTTCTCTTTGTTACCCTTATATTGGTTTCTGTCACATCACAATAGATCAACAAAACAACGGGTCGTACTACAGCCTTTCAGTAGAACGACACGCCATTTTGTTCGGCATGTTCCTCATGAGACCGTCTCCCGGAATGAATCTTAGCCGGGCGCTACTGCAGTAGCAGCGGGGAACTTCACGAGAGAGTTTCCACTCGCTGACACGCTACCCGGAGACGTCTCAATCAATCCACTTGCAATCCCCAAAAAGTTGGTCTATCCCTACATTGCGTAGGCTATAAAATACGGAAATTGGCCATGTTTCAGCTGAAATAGGAAGACGATTAAAGGATATATCGGCGAGAAAAAGACAGAAAAAGTCCGATCCCCGTGATTCCCATATTATCGCCCACTCCTCATTCGCAACTCGTGTTGGTTTTGGATGAATATTTCGCTAAATTGAAGTCATTTAGGACTAGTCAAATCAAGTGTTTTGACCCCCCCCCCCAGTGAGTGAAAACGCAGATTTTAATTTGGGATAGAGCAATATTTTGGCAGAGTTTGTGGCCCAGGCTTTGCCGCCTGCCGCCCAAATGGTGACGTTTGCGGCGTGATTCGCATCCACCAATCAGATTGCAACAGAGCTATGGTACCCTTTAAGGACGGCAAATGTGGTTTTGCCGTCTTTAAAGGGTGGTAGCTTTGTGCTAGCCCCGGTGCTAGCTTGGTTGACGCCAGGAAGACATTGTCTCCTGCGTGATATGCAAAGCCACATTTAAAGGTGCTTGCCGAAATTCGAGTAGGCGCCTAGGCCTATAATTTTTTGAAAGTTTTTGGTCGATTCATTCTCTGTAGGAAATATTTTTGATTCAATACGCCCACAGAAATTCCAGCCAAAAAAATAGGAATTCTTGCAAAAAACCTGGGCCATTGAAAAAAGGTGGGGGGGGGGCTGACAATTTTATCGATGTAGGCCTACTAATGTAGCCTAGCCTATTGAAAAAAGGTCAGGAGGTGCTAAAGGCAATTTTATCAATGTAGGCCTACTAACTCGTAACTCTAGCCTAGGCTATTGAAAAGGAGCGGGGGTGGTACTATTATCTCTATAAGCAATTTTTATCAATGTAGGCCTACTAACTATCTAGCCTAGATTATTGGAAAAGGGCTCATTTAACTTTAGAGCGACATGGCACACTCTCCCAGTAGACAAGTAGGCCTATGTCACTATACAGTCGATATAGAGCTGAATGCTAGATTTTATTTACCTTAGGCCCCCATCCACCCCCCCCCGGCCGTTTTTTTTTTTTGGTAACTTGGATTACAGATTCGCCGGCGAGATTTTTGGCAAAAAAAAAAAGATTTTTCTTTTTTAATTTTAATTTTTAATTTGTGAAAATTTGTACCCAAAAAAAAAAAAAGTACCTGTTGACCAGCAAAAGGTGAAATGAGGCCTTTTATAGATTGGGGATATTTCTCAACACACCTTCATTAGATTACCCAAAGATGAGGTTTTCCATGCTTTTTTTTTTTTGCCTCTGCCCTTTGGAATTTTCGGTACCCGGTAGGTCTTGTAGTTGTACTCCAGGCGGTGTGTAAAACAGCTCCCCCCGCCCCCTGCCCTCCCAAAATAGTTACAGTAAAAGCCTGTAATCCAAGTTTTCAAAAAAAAAGTGGCCTAATGGGCCTCCGAGCATACTTTGTCTATTATGGCAAACTTTTCTGATCTATTTTACCCAACTATATGACTACTAGTTTATGTTCACTGACCGAAGTTGTAGGATTTCCTACTTTTTGTCGACGACTGAGTGGCATCTCGACATACGCACCACCCACCCTGTGAGCTGGCCATCAGATGGGAGATGCACTATACTACAGAGTAGGGGCGTGTGTGGCGCGCCAACAACTGTGGGAAGTGTGCTGCTTGTAGTCCTTCTTCTTTCCCACACATTGCCATCAGTTAGCTTCTTTTACCGCTAACAGTTACAGTATGTTGCCGGCCAAAGCAAACTCTCTCGGCAGTCTCTGACGTATCTATGGGCCGATGTGCAGCATCCACTTGGTCTAGGTGCCATTAACCCTTTAAGGGCCGCATTGTGCTTTAACCCTGTAAGGATGACATATTGCTAAAAGATGACATTTGTCGTCATGATGCACCAATGCAGCCCCAGTGAGTAACTCGCCAATGCTGAATTGGTGCATGCTGACCCTACGGGAATGTCAGAACCTTGTAGGGATGTCATGATGCACCAATGCAGCACTGGCGAGTTACTCGCTGGGGCTGCATTCATGCATTGAACTGTTGAGGGCCTCTTTGGGCTTTAATATGCAATGCCCTTTGTCGTTCTAATGCCTGAATCCAGCCCTGGGAAGTAACTCACGAGGACTGCGTGAATGCACTATGCCAGTCCTACAGGGTTGAAACGGGTGGACATGGTAAATGGCAAAATCCATCAGGGCTGCATTCATGCATCATGACGGCAACGGGAATGATACATCAAAGCGCTATGTAGCCCTTAGAGGGTTTAAAGTAGCGACCTCAGCGGAACGCAGGGGAACTAAAGAGGAAGTCAAATGTCGACTGCAAAGTATTTTCCTCTCAGATGCTGTCAATATGGAGCATGGGCATTGTTGACGTACTAGTACTGTTATCAAAGAGCAAATAATACATACCGGTATGTTTTGCTCTTTGACATGATGCAGGGCCTATCTATAAATGTATATTTGAGTGTCAACATTTGGAACCATCATCGGTTTGGAGTGTGTGTGTGTGGGGGGGGGGGGGTAGCACTTAGCAGCATAGGCAGCCTCTATAGATGTCAGTTAATGGGCTCTATAATTATTGGACATGACAATATGACCTTATTATAACAACTGCCAAGACCAGGTCATGACCCCAAGCCACTACATGATACTTGGTATATGTGTTGCCAATTAATTACTGAATGACAAGGTGTCTTTCCACATGTACTAGTAATTGGGACAGTGGTATATAATGGCCCACTTTGGATGTCATGGGATTATAGGAACAGTTCAACTACTGTAGTTGGGACTAATTAGCTGAGTTCTATTCCGTGTTAGTCACCATGACTGTTTATGTGTGTGCTGTTTATGTTTACTGCCTATGACCCAGAGAGAAATGTCCTTGTCTCTGTATGAAATGTGGAACCATTATATTACAATAAAACATGTTTTTGTGAGATTACACTCAGCAATTAAGCTACTCTAACATACCTTGCGACTGATGGGAGTTGAGGATTAACTGTTTTTGTTGGAAAGAGGGGTCCAGGTCTGCTCCCCCCCCCCTCGTCCGCCTCTCCCCGTTGTTAAAAAAATACAATTCCCTTGGGGGCCATTCAAATATGACGTCATCACTTCTCAGGCATTTTCCAAGACGTCCATCCCCCTCCCTCCTTCCATTTGTAATTTAGCATAGAAACAGCATGGATATGGCCATGTCATCATTTTCCATATACCCCTGTGGCCCTTATCTATGACGTCATGCTTTTGAATAGCCCTTTAGTATCCTCTCCATTCCACTTGGCTAGGTTTGCCTCTTCAGTTCTTCCAGTGGCTGATACCACCCAGAATCTATAGACTAAGGGTTCCTCCAGGGTTTGTGAGATGGACTGAGGAGGGGTCACCCAATAGATGACTCCTCCAGTCGGCGCCTGCCACACTTAGTTCCACAATCAATACGTCTGCTGGTCACCTCCTCCAGGTCTGGTCAGCCTCCACCCAGAATACCATTACCCCTATATATAACCCACAGCAGGCCTCTGCCAATATGTCCCCACAACCCCTTCGGGGTCGGTGGATTTTAGCGTGAGCGGGTCGAACAAATTTTGGTCCCCCCCCACGGGAGAGGTCGAAATTCTTTTGGTCCCCCCCCCCAAGGCGACTTGAATTTGGGCGCGGCCGACCCCTTTGAGCTAAAGTAATGCGCGGGCTTTTTCAGTAAAAAGGGGTGCAATTTTTTTGGTCCCCCCCATAAGAGGGGTCCAAATTTTTTTGGTTCCCCCCCCCCCCCCCTGTTGTTAAAAAATGACCACTCCCTAAGGACGGATGGCGCTAAATTGGTCGTCATGATGCACCAATGCGGCCCCGGTGAGTAACCTGCCGGTGTAACCCGCCGGTGCTGCATTGGTGCATCATGCCGACCCTACGGGAGTATTTCAACCTGGTATGGTCAGCATAATGCTTGAATGCAGCACTGGCGACTTTAAAGGGTTAACGGTCGCATAGTGCTACATTCTGCTATGACCTTTGTCGTCATGATGCATGAATGCAGCCCTGGCGAATATTTGGATAGGGCTGCATTCAAACATCCTGATGATCCTTTGGGAGTGTATCAACTCTGTATTGTCGGCATGATGCTCGATTGCAGCACTAGTGAGTTACTCGCCAGGGCATCATGGCAACAAAGGGGATAGTGTATTAAAACACTATGCAGCCCTTAACCCTTAAAGAACGGCATAATGTGTTAATGCATCATACCCTTGGTTGTCATGGTGCATGAATGCAGCCCTGGCGAGTAACTAAGCAGTTCTGCTTTAAAGCTTCATGACGACCCTACCAGGTTGGGACACTCCTGAAGGGTCGGCATGATGCACCAGTGCAGCACCGGTCGAAGAGTCACTCCGCAGGGCTGCAATGGTGCATCATGACGACAACTGTCATCTTTTACCGACATCATGTCCTTAAAGGGTTAGAGGGTTAATGTCCTGTATCCCCCCCCAGCCTCCCCAGAAGCCGTCTTGTCATCCCTGTGCATCCAGGGTCCAGACAGCTCCATCCGGGTATTATCTAAGTGCTTGTCATCAAAGTCCGGTTTACATAGTGTGTTCATGGTGAGGGGGACAGAGGGGAGGGGATGAGAGGGCTTCCCTGGGCACCCAGAGGTCAGACCTACCCACCAGTGAGCCGGTCTCTTTTGTAGTCTGGAAGGAAATTACTGCCTAGAGATATCTGCATTAAATCACAGTCGGCCCTCATTTCCTCGAATTTGGAAAATTTAAAAAAAAAGGTCTGAGGAAGCAAATTATCTGGGGGATGAAGTCCAAGTGTAATAGAACATATAAGGACACTTGCCACTGAGTAAGTGAGGGATCCTATAGGTAGTAAATGTTTAGTCAACTAAATGTTATACATGTAGAAAATTGTCAAAATGAGAAGATTTCTTACTTTTAGATGACCAGGGAAAGTAGGATCAAATTTGAGAGCATGTTTGGTTAATCTCCGAGAAATAGTAGAGGTGGCTGGAGTAACTTGAGCCCATATCCCTGTGGTGTAAGGGAGGTAGGATGGTCAGAGATCGGGTTGGAGTGAACTGTAGTGGGACTATAGACTAATGCAGCAAGAAAGGGTGACTTTTCAGAAAAGTTGTTGATAAAGTTTGAACATTTCTGAAGTGTGAGGGACAAATACATGAATATAACCTCAACATCCTGCATTCTAGCATGATACTTTTTGGAAATAATTGTCCTGTCTCCTATTAAAAGAGGTTTGCAAACATAGCCATTACAGACAATGTTATGAACATTCTGCTAAAACCAACTTAAACACAACTTTATTATGAAAAAGTGACCCTTTCTTGCTGCATGGGTCTGTAGAAGCTAGACTGCTCCTCACTTAAGACGCCCACAGTATTAGGTAGCAATTCTAACCTCATGGGCCCAATGTCCTAAATACCCCCAACTCTCCTGTAGACAGTATTGAAGTCTGGATTTAGGTACCCTACACCTTAGACGCGTGCCTGACGCTGGTCCATCAGTCACATGACCTCTCCCGCGAGACTTGACGAGATCCACGAGCACGTGACTTGTGGGGGGGGGGGCATCTGGTTCCCATGGGGCCCGCCAGGTGGGGTAAGTGTAGGCGGGGGGAGGGTTACTAACTCGTGCTGCTGACTGGGAGTTACTGTAGGGGTTGAAAGGGCTGGGGTTAACCCTTTAATGACAGCATGTCCCTAAAATATGTCATTTGTTGCTGCATTGGGGCATCATGCCGACCCTTCAGCAGTGTATCAATCCCGTAGGGTAGGCACGATGCATAAATGCAGCACTGGCGAGTTACTCGCCAGGGTTGCATTCATGCACCATAACGTAATGGACCGGAGACCACTTTAATGTGTTATACCCTTGGTCGTCTTGAATGCAGCCCTACCCGATACCAGTTGAACTGAGCTCCGCCAGAGCTGCATTCATACATCATACCAATCCTTCAGGAGTGACCTTGTGTGGTCGGCATGATGCACAAATGCCGCCATGGTGAGTAAAAGTGCTGCATTCATGCATCATGATAACAGACCATGCATCATCAACGCACTCTGCGGCCCTTAGAGGGCTAGCAGGGGTTAAGGGTTGGTAGTAGATGTTGTTAGTGACAGCACTGAGGGTGTGGGGGTGATTAGGTAGCAGGGTGGGGGTGGCTCTTTACGATGGATCACCTTCTCTGAGACCTCATCTTTGTGCCGTCTGCTGAACACCCCCTGTATCTAACTATACAGCAATGTTTCCAACCCTACAGGAGCAACTACATGCTAGTCCCACTGGTGCAAGGGTGGAGGGATAAGACAAATTGCCTTAATATACCCATCCACCACAGGGGCGGACCCAGGAATTTGAAAAGGGGGGGGGGGGAGGGTCCACCAAACACCAAAGTACCAAAAAGTGACGCGCCGCGACTCGTGGCGGATCAAATTATCATTAAAAAGATTTCAAAAAAATTCCAAAAGGGGGGGGGGGATCCTGACCCCCAGAACCCCCCCTCTGGATCCGCCCCATGCACCCAGTCTCAGACACGTACACGTGTAACTATAATAAAGTCATGCCGGTACTTTAAGAGCAGAGGTTTGCTCAGTTTGGCTCATGATTCAAAAGGTCAAATGATGATTTTGAGCATCTCTAATATCCAAGTTGGCTGTTTTTGTGCTACTCTTGGCTCATGATTCAAAAAGTCAATTGATGATGGTTGCACTGTGGGCCCAGGGGCATTCCCTGTATTGGCTGTGTATGTGGTTAACATGTACATGTAGATAGGGGTGTTGAGCAGCTCGTTGATATAGTGTCTTACATACTACACAGGCAACAGGAGGAAGTGAGGCCCCCCCAAAAAAGGGTGTGTTTCAGGTTACATGGTCTGAAAATCTAGGGTAGGTAGGTCAGAGTTTTTTTTTAAAGTTTTTTTTTAAGTGTTTTTTTAAACTTTAGCCTAAAAAGTACCCAGAAATCGACTCACGAAGTATAATGCCGACTTGCCGACGACCGCCTCGACTCGTGAACTATCAGATCGACCCTTAAAATGACCCAAAATATAAATATTTTTTCAAAATTCTAGGGTCGGCCCTGTTTTGCGAGGTAGGGTCGGGTAACCTGAAACACACCTCTTTCTTTTTATTTGGCCTGAGTCCTTCAACAAACGCGGTAGATACAACTATAAGTAATGCACCACACCCATGCATGTCTAACTGTCATATAGTAGAGTCTCTGCTTGCATGTATACAGGTATACAACATGTATACACTACTGCAGCCTCGGCCAGCTACTATCCTACAAGTTGGATAGCCTGGGAGCAGGCTGTCATCCCATCCTAATCCACATCTTTACATTGCCTCTGTCAAGTCTAGGTGTTACATACGCACCAACTTTTATTACCACTTTGATCTGGATAAGAATCTGTCTGTTGTTTGATGGGTATTGACCAATACACATCATTTGCGCCACCAAACTGGCGCAAAAGTGAGATGCAGCCCTGCTCCCAGCCCATACATTAGTACATGTATAAGGCTGGGAGTCCGAGACTGACACTACTGTTACACAGCATCTCATGCTACTGCGTACTGTACAGGTAGTGTAATAGTAGTACAGGTAGGACTAGTGTACCAGGGAGACTAGAGATCCCCCAGAGAGATCCTTAGACCACCCTGTGCTAGAGGAAACGGAAATGTATACCTTTGTATACATACAATCCTTTTCACCAGCCCTTCAAAAGCTCTATGAACGTTACTTCCCGTTCTCAGCATCCACCCATATTGTCTGCTCGAAACTGTTGTAATTGACCTTTCGTGGACAACACATTTACCACCGTGGTTATGTCAATCCGGGCTTATTGTCAATCATATCACCTTTTGACCTTTTGGCATCTTGTCTCTTTGGCATGATCAGTTCCCTCCTCACGATAAAACTTCTGTCTCTGTCACATGAGAAGTTTATTTTACATATTTCATGAAGTCCTCTTATAATGAATATCAAATGATCACTCCCTAAATGAGCCCTATGCAATGCTAAAGTTAGCCTCCATTGGCGTTCCCATGAGGTAGTATGTACACAGAGGGCAGACCCTTGTCTGATGACGTCACAGGCGACCTCCCGGCACTTGGCATTGACTGTAACTCCTGCAGGAATCCCGCCTGTTCTATTTATAGCCGCCCGTGGGGGTGTCTGGGCAGGGTGGAGTGTCTGGTGAAAGGGTTGTAACCCTCTAAGGGCCGCATGCTGCTTTAATGTGCTACGCCCTTTGTCGTCATGATACATGAAATGTCCATGAATGCAGCCCTGGTGAGTAGAATCGCCGGTCTACATTCATGCCTCATGATGACTAAACGCGGTTCATGCACTACCAAAGGGTAAGCCTGATACATTCCTTCATGTATGCATCATGTGAACTTGTCGGGAGTGTATCAACCCCTGTAAGATCGGCATGATGCGTGAATGCAAAGACTCGCCAGTGCTACATTTGTCGCCATGATGCACCAATGCAACCCCGGTGAGTAACTCGCCGGTGCTGCATCGGTGCATCATGCCGACCCTTCAGGGTGTCTGAGCCCCATCGGGTCGTCATGATGCTTGAATGCAACACTGGCGAGTTACTCGCCAAGCCTGCATGCATGCATCATGATTACAAAGGGCATGTCACATTAAAGCCCTGTGCGGCCCTTGCAGGGTTGAGGGAGTAGCTCACAGTTTACATCAGAGCTGCTCCGAGTTTGTACTTCTACTACTGCAGAATGTGTGTATGTGTCTGTAGGAGTCGGACCACTAAGTCAGGGTGCTTATCCTGCAGGGGGGGGGGGGGTCTATTTGCCACTGCTTGTTTTACCCCTGCATGGCACCCCATAAACGGTATGTAGCAGGGAAGGGGGGGGGGGGAGGTCAGAGAGGAGAATATGATCAAGATTAAAGGTGGCAACATACTTAGAGAGGTAGTGTCTTTGAAATCCCGCTATCAAGAGGGCATTTTGGCAAGGCAAATGTTCTCCTCATGAGCAGAATTACTTATAATCAATACTAAATGTAATGAGAATGGGTAGAATTGCTCTTTGTCTGCTGTCTGCAGTCCTCGTGATTTGACGAGATATAACGAGATTTCAAGGGATATATGTATAAGGGATGTTGTTGTTTTTTTTGTTGGTTATGTACACTCATAACAGTTTATTAGACAATTATGATTTTCAATGTGCTAGTTGTTCTGAGTGTTAATTGGGTTTAGCAAGAAAAATACCAGTGTCAACTAGATGTAGTGACTCCAGTGAAGATTATCGAGTAGGAGCTGGGTAATGCTTATCTAGTAGGATGGAGGCTTGTGTCCCTAATGAAAGCACCAGCATCCATGATATACAATATAGATGATGGCTGACCTTTGTGTTGTGGACGGCTGGCATGCTAAACATGTACAATATGTGACTGTGAATATACACAGTAATATCAAGATAAACTACCTGTTAACTGTATAATGATCCATGATGAAGCCCATGCCTATGTAAATAGCAGATGTATAAATGATGCAGGCAAGGACACTTTTCTGTACCTAAAAAAGTGCCAGTATGATAACTCATCTATAACAATTAGATTGTCGTATAGTCTACATGAAAATATCTATGAAATAAACGTATCATAAGATTTATTGTCATATTCTTTGCAAGATCAGCATTTTTGGGTCGGCGACTTGCAACAACCAAACAGCCAGATTCTCCTCCATGGGGGACTGAGATTAAGGGAGTGGTCATTTTTTAACAACAGGGGGGGGGGGGGTTGGTGGATTTGGGGGGGGGGGGACCAAAAAAATTTGGACCCCTTGAAGGGGGGGACCAAAAAAATTTGGACCCTTGAAGGGGGGGGACCAAAAAAATTACACCCCCTTTTAGCGGAAATGACCGCGCATTACTATAGCTCAAAGGGGTCGGCCACGCTCAATTTCAGCCTGCTGGAGGGGGGGACCAAAAAAATTTCGACCCCTCTCGTGGGGGGGATCAAAAAAATTTCGACCCGCTCGCGCGGAAATCCACCAGCCCCCCCCCCCCCCCCTGTTGTTAAAAAATGACCACTCCCTAATGCCCAGTGTTGGTGGAGGGGAAAGGGGGGTAACCCCTCCAGTAACACCTGAGGTGTAAGAAGTGTGAGCTGCTCCCTGAGTACAGAGCTAGGGGAGCAGCTCACTGCCACAACACATCAACAGCACACATAAAGCTGAAATAACTGGCCGTTATTTCCTGAATCATATATCCTATTCTTTATGTAGGGACTTGGGAGGCACATTCATTTAAATACAGAAACATATAGGCATCTTAATACAATGTACTCACAATACTGTGGTTGAATTATCTTTTTATGTAGTGACAAACTCTGAATTTTAGGTAAATACAGAATTGTATCAGTCGTTTATAAAGAGAGGAAAATAGAAGTAAGGAGTTTAAGGCCGAGCCTGTACTATAATACATATAATGACATATTCAGGCAGTTGTATTTATAATTTCATATCGTTCATTTGGTGAATGAATTGATAAATATATCCAGTAGAAACCAGTACTAGTAGTAAAGTTCAGAATGGTGAGCAGCATAGGGTCGTATATCAAGTATCAAAATTGAATTAATGGGGCATTAAAAGGACATCTGTATCCACCCCCGGCCCTGACAGGGACTGACTTACATCAATGGTATAAAGCTACAGCCCTCAGGTATCCTGTCTGAAAGGAGGCAACCGAGTGGAATACAGGTAGGGGGGTGTATAGCCATGGTGGGCACCTACAGGAGGAGGGCTGGGGCTGCACCTCCAGGGGGTGTTTGGTCTATACACATAGTAGACCAACCCTGTAAGGGCCGCATAGTGCCTTAATGCACCATGCCCTTGGTCGTCATGATGCATGAGTGTAGCCCTGGTAAGTGACTCGCCAGGGCTGCATTCATGCTTCATGTCTACCCTACGATACTGATACATTCACGAAGGGTCGGCATGATGCATGATTGTTATGCAACTCTGGTAAGTAAACTCGCCAGGGCTGCATCCATGCATCATGTCGACAAAGGTTAGAACACATTAAAGCACTATGCGGCCCTTAGAGGGTTACCTTAAGGTTCCCCTGCCGCACCTACGTCAACACACCTGATACCATTGTGTCTGTAGCCCCCACCTGAGACCTGTTACAGGCCATTACCTTAGACTCACACCTACACAGGGAGCCACTACTACACAGGCAGTAATGGTGGGGGACGGTATCATCAGTCTCGGACTCCCATACCAACACTGCTCCGGCTCCCTCTGCTGGTGGCGCAAATGGGTGTGTATCGGTCAATACACATCCAAGTACACACAGATTCTTATATTGATCAAAGGGGTAATAAAATTAGTGGGGGCTACTGTGTATTCAACAGCAAAAATGTGTATTCAGCAGTATGGCCACTTGCTCCCAGGCTATCCATCTGGTAGGATAGACACTGGCCGAGGCTGCGGTATCATAGACCTGGTAGACACACACCTACACAGGCAGTAATGGTGGGGGGGTATCATAGACCTGGTAGACACACACCTACACAGGCAGTAATGGTGGGGGGGTATCATAGACCTGGTAGACACACACCTACACAGGCAGTAATGGTGGGGGGGTATCATAGACCTGGTAGACACACACCTACACAGGGAGTCACCGCTACACAGGCAGTAATGGTGGGGGCGGCATCATTGACCTGGTAGACACACACCTACACAGGGAGTCACCACTGCACAGGCAGTAATGGTGGGGGCGGCATCATTGACCTGGTAGACAATCACCTACACAGGCAGTAATGGTGGGGACGGTATCATAGACCTGGTAGACACACACCTACACAGGGAGTCCCCGCTACACAGGCAGTAATGGTGGGGGGCGGCATCATAGACCTGGTAGATCAGGGTGTTGACAGGGGTTGATTTGATCATAAAGATATTCTGGTCATGCCCTCAATATTTGATATAAAGGGGTTTAAACATGGAGGTAGGGTACCTTGGGTATTCAAGAAACTAGAAAGGTTGTGAGGCCAATAGTATAATGTGTACATTCTCTGCCCTCTGCATTCAGCAATGCTGTCAAACCTGTAACAAATTGCGATACTATCGATATCATGCCATACGCAATTGCAATGATTTACAGATTTTCTGGTCCAAAGGCCATCTAGACTCGGCCCCCGTCTGTATCATTACAGACTGGGGGCCAGCAGCAGCGAGGACCTACACTCTTCAAGCATAACCCTGACAAAGTATATGCTTGGTGAGTGTAGCGGGTGCAGTCAGTCGTGCATGCGCATCACTGTCCAGCATATGTTTAGTAATGCTGGTGTATGTACCCAAAATCTGCGGGGAGATGGTACTGCCATCCCAACGCCGTCCCCGGCCCTGATAAGGCACTGGGTCAGACCCTGCTCGGGCGGGTGGTCACGGGTGGGCGGGTCTGACAGCGAGAGACTAAAGGCCATCCATATAACGAAATTTTACTGAGCAATGAATCACATATTTCTTGTATTACAGTATTTGATAGCCTCCTAAATTGATCATCTCATAATCGCATTGTGACATTACAATAGGAAAAATAGGAAGAAAATATTAATATAACTGTGAAATGGATTTTTAATACATTTAATTAATCCTTGTTTTCCCCTTTTTGTCGTTGCAGAGGGAGGACGGTCGTGCGTCATCAGTTCTGCATATGTTGTGATACGTGCCCTTTGTACATCCCTTCCCAAGGAACAAATGAGAAATCAAGGTCATTTCAAAGTCATCATCCAAAAGTCATTTCAATGTGGGCGCATGGTCGGAGAAGGAGGACGTTGTGGGGATTTAAGTGGAGTATGCGAGGCGCTCTTCGATCCAAGCCTGGCCGACAGCCCGTCAGATGCGGTGTATCGAAACTTACGCACTTGGATCCTCGGATTAAGTCATTCAAGTCGCGATTACCACCATTCGGATAAGATCAGCAATCTAGCTTTAGCAGTCTGGATTGGATTTTTTTGATCCAATCAAATTGCTCTTCGTTAGAGAATCAAATAGCGGATATACCAGAATTGCACCTGTTAAAGAATGGATGTGGTTGTTACCATGGAAACAAATAACATCAGGCTGTGCGCGCCAGGCTTGGAATAAACCATGCTTGCTGTTTTGGCCTGAAAGAGGAAATAAGTTGGATACTTTGGGAGTACGGTCTTCAAGTATGGATAATAGCCTCCGCTTTTCGGATATGGATACCACACGTATAAAGACGAAAGAGAACAACCAACAGGCCGTTACTGCAACTTATGAACCATCATCGTAGAATCCCACAACCGGAACTATGGCCTCGAGAAAGAAAAGTTTTATTCTTTATTTTCATAATTTTTGTGAATGACCGTATATTTTGTTGATGGAGAGGCTGAGGCTGGAATAGCCAAACCCAGATTGGTGTTTGGGGAAAATGAACTTAAGGATCAGAAAGCCATCATAGAAGACGTTCAAATAACTCAAGTATAGGAGAGTAGATCATTTACTCCTTTGTAATAGATACTGCCAAGTAATTATTAAAGAATCTTAAATTTTCTACCAATAAGTTAAGTTTCTCTTCCCATTTCTGTTGCTGATTTTCATATAAATCGGTTTGATTTATCAAGAGGGATGACTATTTCCTGATTTGTAGTAAGTAGTTTTAGGGGTATGATGATCAAGTTCATTTGTATTTTATTATAATATGTACATCACTGAAGTACATGGTCTAAATAGACAAAGCCGTATGGTGCACACTTATGTATATTACCACCCCCACTTTGCTATATATACTATACATGTACATCTATTGATGGTAATACCCAACAGTAGTCGTCAGGGTAGAATACTTTTGTCTATCGAGAGCGCAGTTGGTTCAATAAAAATAAAATCTATCCGGTCTCGCTAGTCTTGTACCGTGTAAGTTTAATAGGAAATAAGTATTAATAGCAAGTATGGTCTCTTCTATACTATTCTCGGTTGGTTGGTCGCGACTGGTTTTAGTCGTTGGCCGACCGGCGTGTACTGCCACACTGGTCAGTGTTGGGTAGGGTGTAGGGGCTCCTACTTGGACAGCTAAATCTGAAAATATCCCGCTAAAAATAAGTAGCACTGATGACTTTTTAACATTTAGGATTTTGACCACACACTGGGTCAATTTACAACACCTGGTAATAAACAAAAAACAAAGGGTTCGGCTGGTCAAGTTTGGAGTCTCTGCAAAAGGGCTTGTTTATAATTTCTAGGAAATTGAAAAAAATACCCATTGAAGTGACTCCAGTCCCAATTTAGACCCCCTACTGACGCTGTCTTTTTGCCTTTGAGCAGATCAAAAGCACATTGCCAAAAGTGGATAAGCATAATTTTAAGAACCAAAATTCAAGTTTTGTGTAAAGGAGAACCGACTGAAAATGCATAATGTCTAATCCAATTCTAAGGAAAATTTTATTTCCTCTTTACCAACGATAACTAACAATATTTCTTGCACTTCATGGCCCCTGACAAACTGTTAAATCCCTTACTGATTAATTTTGATGAGACCTGGAGCAGGGAATGTGGTATTAACTTTTTTAAGTGCGGTGCTGCTTGGCTTATGGGCATTGACCTGAAACCTGATTGAAAACAGGGATGCCACTTTTCCTAACTTTAGCTGGAAATTCTGGATTGAATTAAGCTAATTTCCTTCAGAAAATTCACCAAAATTGTAAGATTTTTTTTTGTCGACAAGAGAGTGGCATCTCTGCTGATTGTATAATGACCCGGTACGTGTGTATTTCTACTACTGTTCTGCATTTTCTATAGGTGGTGATGTGAAGGGGAGGCGACCTAATGTTGAGGTGCTTTATTTGGTGTCTAGTGGGTCAAGGGGACTGTGTGGGGCCTCGGGTGCCCCAGTTCTAGGGCCAGTAGTCGGTTGTCTCTTGTACAAAGGTTTGCCAACTCAGTTCGTAGAGTTATTTGCACCCCAATCCCAATTCAATGAAATTATAGAAATATAAACATGTCACAGACCTTGGTTTAAAAAATGGAATTTTTCTGATTCAAATTATTTCCTACCCAACAATATAATCCCACCAATTTTTGTAAAGAAAAATCAGTATTGGTAATTTTTCATTTAATAAATGACATTTCAAATGGTGAATTGTGAGTGTAACTGATCGTTTCATCGTCCGTGTGTTATTTTCTGTTGGAGGTACCTTTTTTTCATTGCCGTACACCCTTTCTCTTTGTAGTCATTCCAGGATATGGTGTTAAACAAAATGAAAAAGATATCGTCACCGAACAAAAAGGAAAACCATAGGGAACATCACATGTATATGCAGAGTCATCTGATGGAAAAAGTACAGTACTCTTTAGTGTTGAAAGATCTGTATGTGTTAAAAATGGAAGCAGGAAAAAGTGGTGGAGAATTTGAACGAGTAAATCATTGGTAATTGTAAAATGTAAAGCCACTGGGTCAACTTTAAAAGCGTGCAAACTGACCATGCAAAGTTTGGTACCTTGCAGCACCTATACATGTTTAATTGCTAAATTGGGGGATTCTCCAAATTCATGTGGTCCATTCAGAAATGTAGCTGCAACCCCCAATAGCAGTAATTACCCACCACCGGAACCGGAACACATACATTACCCAGAGTACAGTAACCATGGTAACCTGTAGCAGCATGGTGGTTTCCCTCAGTCCATTTGCAAATAGAAACAGTCTGTTGATTATGTCATTGGTCATTCATTATAAATTAGCTGATTTAGAGATGTCATTGATTGATGAATAAAAAATGAACACAAGAGTATCATAGTCAGTGTCTGTACATGTGTGTCAAACCGGTTTTACGTCTAGACACGAGACGAGTTGACCGCTCCGCAGCGTTTAGGGGCGGAGTCAGTTACCAATGTCTAGCGTCATAGACCGTCAATATGTAATCTTCCAATGTGAAAACCATTAAAGATCAACTTACCTTATATCATTCTATCAAGGCGTTTTGTTCTGATTCATTGGTGACAGTCAATTATGACACTAATTCCTGGTGGGCTGCCCTATTATGAATGCAGACTCTGGGAGAGAAAAAAAAGGGGGGGGGGTTATAACTCCACTTATGTGTTTATCAATAAAGAACCATCAAAAAGTAAGATTCAAGAGAGCCCAAATTAACAACAAAATGCTAAATTAAATTCATTAGGCCATGTAATTCTGATGCCTTGGGTTAAGGGATTTTACAGTCAATACTTTGGGGGCTAGAGGCAAAGAAAAAAAAGCACCAGAGTGGCATTTTGTCAAATTTCGCTAACAAAAAACCACAGGCAGAGCTGCCAACCTCAAAACTTCCAAAATCGTATTTTTTGGGCCATTTTTTGCATGAAAAGCGTATTTAGCGTACTCCCTTCCCCCCAAAAGCGTACTAAAAGCGTACTTTTTATTTAGGGTCCCTGCACTAATATATCATCAATAAAAACATGATAATTTTTCTGTTCCATTATAGCAAAAGTAGAGACCGGAATCTGACAAAACTACAGATTCGCCCTAAGGGAGTGGTCTTTTTTGAACAACAGGGTGGGGGGGACCCCTCTTGTCCCTAGGCCAAATAAAAAAAAAGAAGCTTGGTTTCCGGTAACATGGTCAGACAACCCAGACCCGGCCGGTCGGATTTATATTTTATATTTTTTATTACCGTAAATTCTCGCGTATAAGCCTAACTCGCGTATAAGCCGCACCCCTAACTGTGACAAATTATATAAGCCGCAGAGGGGGTCTGAATATTGCGAATTTTGTACTGTAGTATACTAATAAAAACTCTCGTATAAGCCGCACCCTATATAGGCATGTTTGGTATCAAAAGAAAGCTGAGTCTGACTCGCGTACAAGCCGCGGCTTCTACGTGAGAATTTACGGTATTTTCTTATTTAGGCCACACTTTTTTTTTTATTTGGGTTACGGACACCTCAGGAAATTTCAAAAGCACGGAGGACGAAATAAAAATAAAATAAAATAAAAGTCGGGCGCTAGGAAGTTTACTTACATATGTCTAGAAAACTTGGATATCTGAATGTACATGGGAAATATAAAAGGATGATCCAACAATAGAAAATAATTGATGTTTTAGTAAACCAATATTCTGCTGTTTTTTCTTTCAAATTTTGAGAAAATTTGAATTATTATTTCAGCACAATGAGAGCTAGATCATTGGTTTCCTGTTGATTTTAGCTTTCCAACGGTATATCATACCTTATAATCTTTTATTTTATATCTTTAATTTGTTTTGTCTGGAAAGCAGATCGGAGGGAATAAAAAAAAAAGGTGTAAAATCCAAATTTTATTTTTATTCCGATTTTGGCCTTTCCTAGTGCGGCGGGCCCGTAACCCAAATAAAAAAAACGTGTGGCCTTAAGGCCTATTTTTAGCGTTTTTCCTCTAAAATCCTTAAAAATTATCCGATTAACAAACCGTAAAAACTGGTATGTATGGAAAAATTTGAAAAAGAGAAAAAAAGAGGGGGACCCGGCCCTGTTTTGCTAGACCCGGTCGGGTTACCGGAAACAAACCTCTTTTTTTTGGCCCTACTAAAATGTGTACTCAATATATACGAAATAATAGCCAATAAAAGACAAAAAGCGTACTGCATACCTCAAAAGCGTACTAAATCGTACTCAAAATGCAAAAGCGTATTCTGGCTCAAAATGAGGCCAAAAAGCGTACTAATACGCCAAAAGCGTACTACTTGGCAGCCCTGCACAGGTTAAAAAGATATGGCCAGGAAAAAAAGTGAGGACATGATACCCTCAATTGGGCAATTTTACAGAAATGTTTAGAAAAAGTGTGCAACATAGACAAAAGAACAAGTATCGTACAAGTCCTTAAGAAAATACACCCAGCCAAGAGGTGGGAGATCATGGCATATACTGAAGGGCTGCCCTAACGAGCTCACAGCAGCTGGACAGGATAACCAATGTCTTATGAAAATTAGCAGGGCAATAAAATGTGGGGTGGGACTGGTGTTATCTTCAAAGGTTCCCACTGCGAGCTATAAAACTGGTGATGTATGGGGTAACCAGAAGGATGCAAAGTTTATTGATGATGCCTGTTAATGACACTTTATAGGTTAGGTATAGCGCCCCATACGGGTAAAATCGACAAAACGACATGAGTCTAGTGACAAGGGACAAGACCTATTTCTTAGAATCGACAAATGACATAGATATTCCTTAAAATCGACAAGTAGCATGAGACCTAGTGACATTTTTACAGTGTCAGTGACAAGTGACAAGACCCTTTTCTTAAATTCGACAAGGGACATTGACATTTCTTAAAATCGACAACTGACAGCAACTCCCAGTCTGGGGCCCTTTAGGTGTTGTCTAAGTTTTAATTGATATTATTACTGGACATCGATTCTCTGTCTCTTTGTAGCTCTATAGTGATCGATGCCCAGTTTTATACTTCAGACCAGTGGCTCATTTTGGCTGTTTTTCGCCTCACAGATTGCTCCTAGCGCAAAATCCTGACTAGGTGTCAATATATTCTCTATGCCAATGTGTAATATGAGGGTAGAAAACAGTGGAACCTCAGTTAGAAAAAATCCTACTGAACAGTTTTTGAGAAAATTAGGGTTTTGTTGCCCTTTTTTGCTGTTTTTAGTACATTTCCTACATAACCCGTGAACGTCAGCATTTCTCAATTTTCAGGTATTTAGAATTAGAATTTGACATTTTTTTATTCGCAGTAGGATTCCTGAATACCGAGCCATTCTAGAAAAGCTATTCTTTGGAAAAAATACTTAGTATTTCTTGATGATTTTCGTTGCACAAATTTAGGTTGTAATATAAAAACTGCATTGTCATCCAATCAAAGTGTTTGTGCACTGTTGATGGTCACCCCCTCCCACCCTCTTCAGTGTGCATTGAAGGAGAACAGGCAGGGGAGGTACACGTGTCTGTATATAGCTGTTGACCTGGGTGCTGGGTGCATTTTTAATTTATGGGGTGCCAACTGTTCATGAAAGAAAATTCAAATAGATTTTTTTTTTTAGTATCAGATTAATGCAACTACAAGTCGTGATAGCACTTAAAGCATTCTATTTGCATTAATATGAATGGTGGCCACCTTATGGGGTGCCAAATATTCATGAAAGAAAAATTGATAAGAATTTGTTTTTTATTAGCATTAAATTGATGCAACTACAATTCGAGATTGCATTTCAAGCATCGGGGCATTCAATGAATGGTAGTCATCTTAAATATATGGGGTGCCAACTGTTCATAAATAAAAAAAAAGAATAGAATTAGTTTTTTTATTAGTATCAGATTATTGCAACTACAATTTGTGATTGCACTTAAAGCATTGTGGCATGCAATGACTGGTAGTCACCTTGAATGTATGGGGTGCCAACTGTTCATGAAAGAAAAAAAAGAAAGTTTTTTTTTTAAGAATCAAATTAATGCAACAGCAACTCAAGATTGCATTTAAACATTATGGCATTCAATGATTGGTGGCCATCTTGAACCTATGGGGTGCCAACTCTTCATGAAAAAAACAACTAAATTGGATGTTTTTAACAGTTTAAAATTAATGCAACTACATTTCAAGATTGCATTTAAAGCATTGTGGCATTCAATGAATGGTGGCCATCCTAAACCTATGGGGTGCCAACTGTGTTTGAAAAAGGTATCAAATAGAAATGTTCTTATATAGATATCAAATTAATGCAACTACAATTCTTCATTGCACTGAAAGCATTGTGGCATTTACTAAATGGTAGCCATCTTGAATGGGTTGAATGAAGGAAAAATCAAATAGGATTTGTTTTTTTGATAGTATCAAATTAATGCAACTACAATTTGTGATTGCACTTAAAGCATTGTGGCATGCAATGACTGGTAGTCACCTTGAATGTATGGGGTGCCAACTGTTCATGAAAGAAAAAAAAGAAAGTTGTTTTTTTAAGAATCAAATTAATGCAACAGCAACTCAAGATTGCATTTAAAGATTATGGCATTCAATGATTGGTGGCCATCTTGAACCTATGGGGTGCCAACTCTTCATGAAAAAAACAACTAAATTGGATGTTTTTAACAGTTTAAAATTAATGCAACTACATTTCAAGATTGCATTTAAAGCATTGTGGCATTCAATGAATGGTGGCCATCCTAAACCTTTGGGGTGCCAACTGTGTTTGAAAAAGGTATCAAATAGAAATGTTCTTATATAGATATCAAATTAATGCAACTACAATTCTTCATTGCACTGAAAGCATTGTGGCATTTACTAAATGGTAGCCATCTTGAATGGGTTGAATGAAGGAAAAATCAAATAGGATTTGTTTTTTTGATAGTATCAAATTAATGCAACTACAAGTCAAAATTGCATTTCAAGCATGGGGACATTCAATAAGTGATAGCCATCTTGAATCTATGGGATGCCAACTGTTCATGAAAGAAAAATAGAATAGATTTTTTTTTATTAGTATCAAACTACTGCAACTGCAATTCGAGATTACATTGAAAGCATGGTGGCATTCAATCAATGGTTGCAATCTTGAATTTCGAAATGAACATACACACAGACATATAGGCATGAACATGGTGTTCTCCTTCATATAGATATTCATGGATTTCTACTTCTAATAAATATAGCTTTCTGTTACATGGATGTCGATGTCCAGTTTTAGATATATATCCATATAGTGCATTGGAGTGCTATAATGTTGGACTGCTGTATTTTTATCAGTGTGGGCCATGATGACCTCACAGTAAGGGGCCTCGCCAGCAGATGCCAGATTCAGTATAACATAGTATAAGGATGTCTGTGTACCCGGTGTACTATATATTGTCCCGGGGGGGGGGGGCACTTAGCATATTTTGTATACACAGGTGTGCAGCTTTTGACAAAATCGCCCTAGCAAGGGTCACTTTTTCACCAAAATGGCCCGTTTTTCACCGAAATGTCCCATTTTTGCCCATTTTTTTTTGCTAAAATTTTGTGGACATGGGTAGAATTTCTCGGTGAAATTACTCATCCATTGTACATATTGTGTTTTTCCTCTTCAAAACTAGGACTTTTCAGCCAAAAGTGCCCTAGTAAGGGTAGGTTTTTGAAGCAAAAGCTCCCTAGCAAGGGTAAGGGTTGTCATTGGTCCAGCCGCACACCCATATCAGAAAAAATTCAAGTACCCCCCCGGGTATATTGTGTGTCAAGTGTTTACACCTGGGTTCTATAGAGCTGAGACCGGCGTCACCAAACCGCCATATGTCCGTCACCAGACGCTGTCCTGACGCTGCCCCATGACGTACCCATGCCGTACTACTGCCGGCACCAGCTGTGACGTACTTGACCTCTTGGCAACAGTTTCCGGGTCACCAAGTACATAGTCCCAGCTCTCGACAAGGACCCCGTACAAGGACAAGGCCTGTATTTTACAGGGTACTGATAGTTACAATTTGTTTCCTGTCTATTCCTCTAATTGCTCAGGTATGTGGACGGATGAGAAATATGCCTTTTGATGCATGGTCAAAAAATTACATCTACGGTACATGTATTTGTAAATATATATTCAATATCTCATTCTCATAAATTGCTGCTTGATAATCACTTATTTCACAAGAGATATTAAAGGAGTGGATCAGGATGCTTCAAATGACAAACGTCATATTTTGTACCGTATATATGGCAATATTGGGATTCAAAATAGATGAATAAAATAATATTGCTATAAATAATTATAGATCCTCATGCTATAAACTGCGATTAAGCAGCTTATTCTGACCAAAATATTACTGTCGAATTTAAATGAAACCCTATACTTCAAATTAAGATAGTACTTGTATACTGACTCAAACTGAGTATACAAATAAAAAAGTTGATCAATGGGAACCATATAGAGGCTTTTCATCCCAGGGGAGCTCCTTAATTGCAACAAACGGCCCCAAAAGGCCAATGATGTACCACTGCGGCACCATGACTGGTCCCCTGTGGGTGCTCTGCCCGCTGTATTCACCCCCAGTCACGTCACGCACAGGGACCAGCGTAGAAACGGGATACACTGTAGGCTATGTCTCACCAGATCAATACAAATTGATAGTTTTTGACCAGGTGATGTCTTTGACCGGGTGACGTCTTTGACCGGTGACGTCTTTGACCGGGTGACGTCTATGAACGGCAAGCTGCAAAATGGCTGAAATGAGGGCTATGTACACAGAAATGCTGGGAAATTTGTAATTTATAGTGTTAAAATATCCATCAACCGTTTCCCGGCATGTGTACATAGCCCTCATTTCAGCTGTTTTGAAGCTTGCCGGTCAAAGACGTCACCCGCTCAAATACTACCCTGGAAACAAGAAACGTCATTCAACGTTATATTATGTTTTTCTATGTCTCCTTATTGTAGTAAAACGTTATGCAACGTTACAAACGTTATTTTGACGTAAAATAACGTATTTTTGTTAGCTAGGTGTCAACTTGTACTGATCTGGTGAGACACAGCCTGTATACAAAGTGAGAGGGACTGGGAGACACTATGTATGCTCACCAATGCCTGTCTGTTAGACAACACTGTTTACCAACTTCCTAAAAGCCAGCCCCATAAAAAGAGCTGTTTATATGTGAATACACGTCCACTGTAGTAATACGATATAGCACCTACCCGGTACATTATGTACTATTGCCATGGCATGTGCATGTATGTGCTGATGGGCATTTTCCCAAACCAAGTCAAAATATTGATCATAATATGATAAATATCAAATTGACTGCCCAAAGGATTGAACAATTTGATTTGAACCCTGTAAGGGTAGCATAGCGTTTTAATGCACGTTGTACTTTAGCTCACGTTATCATCATGAGGTATGAACACTTATGAGCTTACATTTGGGACACACATGATGTATAACTCTATAGTAAACGTTATAAACGGCATTTTGATATGAAATATCCCTCTGAAAACTCAGATCACTTGATTCAGGTACAGGTAATCACACAGCTCAGTGCATCCACTGCCAGAGACACACCCATACATCGTATACATTCATGCAAACTCTGAACAGGTAAACGCGGAGCCCTGAATTTGCCTACCGTACCATAGCGTTTAAGCGCCGGGTATTGAATAAGCGCCGGTCTTGTATACGCGCTGGGGGTATGGGGGTCTCTTAAGCAAATTACTCTTAAGCACTAAAACTGGATCTCGAATATGCGCCTGTATTGTATAAGCGCCGGGGGTAAACACCCCTCCAAAGTTATAAGCGCCGGGGTGCTTAAACACGACGGTACGGTATGTTCATTTACAAGTGACATGCCACCACAGCACGAGGAGGGATTCTGACAATGTAAGAGCTATATGGTGAGATTTATTGGATTTTGGTGTTATGGTCTGATTTAATAAGGGAGTGATCATTTTTTATCAACAGGGGGGGGGGGGTTGGTTTGGGGGGGGGGGCAAAAAAATTTGGACCCCTTGACCGGGGGGGTGTAAAAAATTTGGACCCCTCTTGGGGGGTGGGTCAAAAAAATTTAACCTGTTTTGGGCCAAAAAGCCCGCGCGTTACTATGCTTCAAAGGGCCTGCGCGCGCGCCGATTTCCGACCCGTAGGGGGGGGGGGTAAAAAATTTTGACCCGTTGACCGGGGGGGTGAAAAAAATTTCGCGCGCTCCGCGCGGAAAACCACCCCCCCCCCCCTGTTGTTAAAAAATGATCACTCCCTAAATAAGATACCCTCACCCCAACTGAGAATGACTTAATGACATGAATTTATTGCATTGATTGATCAGCTCTGTACCTTCTCATGATTTGTTCATTAAAAGAACTCCTCATTATGGTTATGTGCTCAATAAACTCTTCAATACTTTAATGCGATTTAAAAAGGAAACTGACAATACAAAACTGTATATGACTCGTCCCTATACATCCTCCTGCCCACCACCAGTTATATCCTACACTGTAGACACAGACCTCCGTGTACACTGTAACTGTGTACGCCCCCCCCCCCCCCCCCCCCCGCCCCCACGTGACGTCCAACAGGACAACACCAGCCCCCCCCCCCCCCCCACCCACCTGTACCACCTCACACCGCACCTTATTAGTCTCTCAGCCTACTCACTTGTATCTACTTCACTAACTCTATATTGGAGAGTTTCATCTGGACAAAGGTTGCTTTCCTTCATAGTTTAGTGCTGGTTCATGGGCGTCCATTCCATCCCACCTCTACTCACTTCATAAAATATCATTAGTCTACTCGGCTTTTGACAAAAAGTAGGAAATTTCTTTTGGAAATTAACATAATTCAATAATAAGTTCCAGCTAAAAAGTAGGAATTCTTACAAAAGTAGGAAATGTAGCATCTCTAAATTTACTTCACATTGTTATTTCACATGATGAAGGAAATATCCATTTCAATTGTTTACATTTGAATTTGTCCGATTGTTTTAATAAAATCATGACAAGTCGTTTTTCCAGTTTCTATAATTTTATTTCACATATATATTTGAGACCATTTTTCAAACATACAAATACTTTATACATGTATAATAATAGTATGCACCTTCATGAAAAGTACTGATGAAGATCTGTCCTAAGTTCCTCACTGGTACATCCTCTAAGAGATATATCGCTGGTATATATGCATACTGGGTAAACCTAGAGGACCAATCAGAAGGCAGATACAGATACCAACTCTCATCTAAAATGGTAACACAAATAAGAGGGCTATGTTTCATCCGAAACTAAGTCACACAGCCCAGTGGGCACAAAATTCAATTCAACATTGAACTACAAACGTTGAATCAAAGTTGAATCAACATTGACAACCAGGTATCAATGTTGATGTAATGCTCTGTGCCCAATGGGAGCGAGGGATGTAGAACCTATTATTCTTGGTGTTGATTGCTTCGGTTAATATTTTGTTTTTGCGTGACACAAATGGCATTCCATACTTCTGTTTTATCGTCTATAAAGCACCCTGGTCTTTCAGACAAAGCAGATCATGCTGGGTAAAGTGTTAAGACAAGTCCATCACATCAACATGCATTCAAATAATGTTTACACTTTCACACATTTTCACAATCCCTAATGATTGTATTTGTAATTCCTCACAACATTTATTTTGTACCGACCTAAATGAAATATATCATCTCGACAGAAACATTGAAGTCGCACATAACATTATATGCATATAGATGGCTGATGTAGGAATAAACATAAATAGAGCTACTTCCTGAAATATATACAGACATGTACACTCGTTTCCTGTTTCTTTATAAGTTTCGATTTACATTTTCTATACTTGAAAGTGTGTGCATATCATGTGACTCTATTCTGTATTTGGGAAATGAGATATCTCACTGAGTCAACATATATAGGAGGTGTATACTGGGATACACATTTCCACAATATAAAAAGGCATTTGCATTATGCATCTTTTCTATGGAAGGACATGTACAGATGAACATGAACAGATGACAGAATTAATCATTAAAGTAAATGGTAATCAGTTTAAGTTAGACTCAAATATATTTCCGAAAACTATTCTATAGAACCACAAACTAAAAAAGTCAATGTCCATAATATGCTATTACAAGAAATAATGAACTATAAACTTGGCGGCCCCAAATAAATGCCACAATATATATATTAGGAGCCATATACTTCAATATAATAAAGACCTAGAAGTGAGGAGTGAGTTGGTACTAGGAGTCCTGGGAGGCGTAGTGCCGGTACTCGGGTTTCAGTTCCCACATGTTCTTGTGAGGTGCCTTAACGTTGTAGATGCAGATCTCCTTTAAGATTTCCTTCACGTACGTCTGCAACGAGACAAGACAAAGGTAAGGGTAAGTCAGTGTGAAAGTGGCTATATTCGATTTTGACCAAATTCTAAATATGTTCAAAATAGCGTAAAAACACTTTATGTGAGGGAATGGGGGACAACCAAATGATGGTTGACTCTAGGGTAGTGTATCAACCCTGAAGGGTCGGCTTAAATGCAGCACTGGTGTGTTTTGCATCGAGACGACCAAGGTCTTGATATATTAATACACTATATACCATCCTTGAAGGGTTAAGGGCCACATACTGTTTTAATGCATTACACCCTTTATAGGGATCTTTTTTTTGTTTCTTTTTTTTTGTAGACACACAGACGCTTTTTTAGCACTCGTCCCCAAAGAATCTTTATAGGGATCATGCCTGAATGCAGCCCTGGCGAGTGACTCACCAGTGCTGCATTGATGCATCATGACGACCCTAGTACATTTGTACAGGGTTAATCCTTCCGAAATGTCGACATGATGCATTCATGCACCATGGAACGGAGACTCACAAGGGGTGCATTTATGTATCATATCGACAATGGTGATAGTACATCAAATCCCTATGCAGCCTTTAAAAGATTGAGAAATACAATGAGGTCTATATAAAGCCCAGAGCAAGGCAATGATAGATTGACCTTTGTACACCTTTACCATAGTCAATATAACACAGAGTCAACCGACAGAATGACCATGGTATTGGTAGCTTACACATATAGCCCATTATCAATACCACCAGTGATACCATCTCTCCCCCACATCTCTATAGTGCTTTAGGCAGCCTGCCCTAATGTACCAGGCTGAAGCGGCACAACAGCTGAACACTCATGGATTTTTAATCATTTCATTTCAAATCGAACCCATTCACCTTTCCCATTGAAAGGTAGAAATACACAAAGACCAATGACCATTTCATATACATGTATACTCCTCGTTGTGAATGCCCGGTGGTAATGTGAATGAAATTATGATACAATGTACCCATGGAGATAGTAGAAGTGCCCAATGCACAGCCCACTGTGTTGCATAACCCTTTAAGGATGGCATAATGCATTAATGCATCATGCCCTTGGTCGTCATGATACATGAATGCAGCACTGGCGAGTAACTGGTCAGAGCTGCATTCAAGCATCATGCTGACGCTACAGGGTTGAGACACTCGGCCAGCATGATGCACCAATGCAGCACCGGCGAGTTACTCGCCGAGTCTGCATTGGTACATCATGACGACAAATGTCATCGGTTAGTGACAGACCATCCTTAAAGGGCTTTACATGTACAGATGTATGTATATTATCCATGCACGTTATGCCCTATTGTAATCTACAGGGGTCAGGCTGGAGGGGTGACAGTTGGCGTGGTAGAGGTGCCGTTATAATAGCAACCAGTACATCATGTGGATCTCTCGGGATGGTCTATAAGTAATCTATGCAGTACTGTAAATTCTCACGTATAAGCTTAAATCGCGAATAAACCACACCCCTAACTTTGGAGAATCCTATAAGCCAAACAGCGGATTTTATCATGGCGACTTTATAGTACATACTGCAGTATAATGATAAAAACCCTTGTATAAGTTGCACCCTATACTAGTATAGGCATGTTTGATATCAAATGAAAGCTGAGTCTGACTCGTGTACAATCTGCAGTTTCTACGCGAGAATTTACAGTGGTAGTACTACATACATGTACATGGGGTATCAACCCTCTAAAGCCCACACTGTGCCTTGATGCATTATGACCATTATCATCATTATGAAGTATGAATGCAGCCCTGGCTAGTAACTCACCAAGTCTGCATTCATACGTCATGCCAACCCTGCAGGGTTGTGCCTCTACATGGGTACCCACAATTATGACCATGTCGCCGTGTCGATTTTAAGCAAAAGGGCCGTGTCGCTGTGTCGGATTTTAAGTACCGGTATATAAGAACTCATAGAAAAATTCTTGAGGATACATGTTTGATGCATGAATGTAGCCCTGGGGTGTAGAAACAAAAGTGCAACATTCATCCATCATGGCGACCAAGTGCATACAATATATACCACAAAGCATAGGGTAGATTCACCTCGAGTCGGACACATACCTTGAGACGGACTTGATGTTGTTATGCAGGCATTTTAAGCTCTCTATATGGGAATGATGGCAAAGTTTAAGTGTTCTTCTTTCCAAAAAAAAAACACATTAGAATTTGTACTGTACATGAATAACTTCAAGTTTCACTGTCCGTCTCAGGGTGTGTGTTCGACTAATGGTGAATCTGCCCTACGTGGGTTGTTCCATATATCTCTCATACACATATAAAAACAGGATTCACGTGGAAAGTTCCTGTACAATTCAATCCCGTCAGTAACGTGATATATGTACAATATTCATAAGTAGACTTGATATCTTCAGAATTATATTGATTATTTTCTACCCACTTAATAGCCACATGGCTTGTCAATGTATTACGACCTAGGCCAAATTAAAAAAAGGGTTAGTTTCAGGTAACATGGGCAGAAACTCTAGGGTCGGTAGGTCGGATTAATTTTTTTTTAAACTTTTTTTTTTTTACTTCCCCTCTAAAATTGACCCAAAAAAGTGTAAAAATGGGAAGATTTTTTTTTTTTTTTTGTAAACCTAAAATTTACCCCCCAAAATATGTAAAAATATATAAATTTCTTCAAAATTGCATAAAAAAACGTAGGGTCGGCCCTGTTCAGATAGGGTCGGTCGGGTGACCTGAAACAAACCTTTTCTTTTTTTTGGCCCTATGTCATTCAATTTGTCACCTCTTCGGGAGTGTATCAACCCGTGGCATAGGGTGGGTATGATGCTTGAATGCAGCCCCGACAAAGGGCACAATGCATTGAAGTACTATGCTGCCATTAACGGGGTTATACCACCACAAAATGTACTCTATACTTGTACTGTGTCGCCATATAATACTATCACAGTATCAGTATGGGAATCGTGCTGTAGATAGGCGGCCCCACATACTATGTACCAGCACTACTCAATGTACAGAGGATATCAGCCGGACACTAGGCTGTGTCTATTTGCTGACACCAATCCCCTTATCTACAAGGCCCTGCCTTATCTGTTAACGTTACATTCCACCACATTATTCTACATAGAGGAGGGGAGGCGGCTGCGGCTCAACCAGTTACAGGGCTAAACTAGGGTAGATTCACCATGAGTCGGACATATACCCTGAGACGGACAGGGAAATTTGAGGTTATACTCATGTAAAATACAACTTCGAGTGCTTATTTTTTGGAAAGAATAACACTTAACCATTACCATTATTCGCAAATAAAGTGCTTTAAATCGCTTGAATAACCACAAAGTCAGGTGTCCTTCTCTGGGAATGTGTCCGACTTGAGGTGAATCTACCCTGTGTATATCTGTGTCAATGATGGGTGGACCGCGCATAGAGATGCCACTCTTTGGTTGACAGGAAGGAGGCAATCTAGAGATTTTGATTAATATTCCAGCAGGAAATCAATATAGATTAATACAGAAATCGCAGCTTAAGTGTAGGAATCCCTGCAAATGTAGGAAAAGTGGCATCTCTGCAACCAGAAGCACTAGCAGGTCTAAACCATGTAACTCTGTGTCAATAATGGGGCAACCAGTCACAGGTCTAAACCACGTAACTCTGTGTCAATAATGGGGCAACCAGTCACAGGTCTAAACCATGTAACTCTGTGTCAATAATGGGGCAACCAGTCACAGGTCTAAACCACGTAACTCTGTGTCAATAATGGGGCAACCAGTCACAGGTCTAGATGATGTAACAATATGTCAATGGTGGGTCAAAGCTTTGAGAAACAGACAAAAAGATATTTCCATGTCATTATGTATGCCCTGTATACATCAGGAACACTAACAGCAAAACAAAAATATAGAAATGTATGGGTTATTAAGTTATAGCTACAAATTCTGTGTATTTTCCTTTGGAAATCATATTTTCTAGCTTATACTGGCAGAAATTCAATATACTGAAACTGGAAGACATATTCTGCTCTGTCAGGTCCTGTCTAACTCTGTACACTTCTATTCCAGACACATCTATAACCAAGAGGTACACAGCAGCAGAGGGACAGGTCCTCTGGGACAGAGTGTGTGACGGGAATGCATGTTATACGTGGGATACACCCCATTGACGCTTCCACCAGTGAGGAAACACAAGGCGCGGATGTGTTTGAGTGATCAGCTCTGACTGTATACTATATTTCATGTAATTATTAATTAATCAATTTATACTTGGAGTTTTCAAGATATGTTCATCGCCTCCCCCCCCCCCCCCCGATTGAGAGGGGACGACCCCTCCTCCCTCCGGCGTCCCTATGAAAAACAGCATCATATTAATAATAACTCAGTTGTTTATCTTTTTTGCTGAATCACCACCCCGCTCTGCTTCTTAAAGTGATCACCATTTTTGATCATCCTCCTCCCAAATCCTGTTGTTAAATAATTATAATGATAATTCCTTATCTGTCGCCGCCACACCGCCCCTCCTAATCCGGCTAATCCTGATTAAGTATTAAGGCATCATGCCCTAGCTTGGTCATCATGATGCATGAATGCAATCCTGGCGAGTAACTCACCAGTGCTGCATCCAAGCATCATGCCGACCGTACCGGATTGAGACACTCCCAAAGGGTTGACATGATGCACCAATGCAGCACTAGCGAGTTGCTCACCTAGGCTGCATTGATGCATCATGGCGACAAATGTCATATTTTAGTGACATGTCATCCTGAAAGGTTGACAGGCTTGATAGTGTCTGCCCATTAAGTACATCATAAAGCTGCCTCTAGGTGTGTCTACCTCTAATAAGTTATATCTGCACATGGCCTATTGTCAAAATGTGCTCCAATAATATTCTCCTGTGGCTTTTGACCCAACACTGGCCTTATAATAGTTGTTGTTGTTGTTGTTGTTGTTAATTCATTTATTTTTATCCTGAGGAGATACATAACCTTTTAGATTGTATTTTTTGTATTCCACAGCATTTTTAATTATATAATTCCCGTTAAGCGGAAAATACCCACTAGCCCAGCTAGGTAATCTACTAGACAGTGTACTAGATTAATGTATATACAAATAATACTCACAATTCAATATCAACCTATTTGATCATAGCACCCTAGTCCCTCCCTACCCATCTGTAGAGTGCATCCCCATTGAGAATAGTGCAGCCTTTTTGGGCTGCAATTGGATTCCTATTCTGTCATAAATTCTGTCCCTACCTATAAGGCTCCCCCTGCCTTGACACTGAGTGTCTCCGACACATGGAGTGTGACTATAGCAGCTAGCACATAAAGGCTGACCCGGAATGAATGGTATTGGCGATTGGCATCACATGTGACCCAGGGGAGGGAGAGGGAGAGGGAGAGGGAGAGGGAGAGGGAGAGGGAGAGGGAGAGGGAGAGGGAGAGGGGGAGGGGGAGGGGGAGGGGGTCGAGGGAGAGGAAGAGGGAGAGGGGGAGGGGGAGAGGGAGAGGGAGAGGGAGAGGGGGAGGGGGAGAGAGAGGGGGAGAGAGAGAGAGAGAGAGAGAGAGAGAGAGAGAGAGAGAGAGAGAGAGAGAGAGAGAGAGAGAGAGAGAGAGAGGGGGAGGGAGGGAGGGAGGGAGGGAGGGAGGGAGGGAAAAAAATTGGAAAAAACAAAGTTTGGAAAAAACGAAGTTTGAAAAAAAAAAAAAAAAAAAAAAAAAAAAAATTATTAGAGGGAGGTACTCACAAAGCGTCTCATATAGCGTCTCAAAAAAGCGTTCCTGGCTGCTTTAACATGGAACTCTATGGGTTCAACAAGTTGGTGGAGGGCATAAGAGGGAGGTTTTTCCTATACCTGCAATGCTAAAGAAATTAGTGAAAAAAAAGCCAAAAGTGACACTTTTTTAAATGCCTTTTTTGAGAATTTGAGGAAACCCACATTTACAATATTGGTATGGGGAGATTGGCATTGAGCTGTACGACTCAAAACACAGACATTTCTTTGGCAGGAAGATTTATTTGCTGAATTATTCGAGGTACAAGTGATGGGAAAAAAGTCTTAAATTGGGTTGAGAACCGTCGTATAAGACCCTGAGGCACAGTAGTGCCCCTGGGTCAATTACATTCGGGGTATTGGCTCTATACTTGTCCACTATTTTAGAGAGGCTGGGTTGTTGCGGTATTATGTCCACTTCTAAACAGAATTTTCATCCTTTGTGAATTGGGATCCTCACTTCCTCGAACATGAACTACCGGTACCTCAAATCCCTCACTTCCTCAGACAGAAGCCCTGCAACTGGCCTTACATGTTCCATTGTATTTGGAATTATTTCCTTAGATAATTTGCTTCCTTAGACAGCTTTTCTTGCATTTTCCAAATGCCAGGCTGAATATATGAGGCTGAAAATCTAGGTAGGGTAGGTCGGATTTTTTTTATTTTTATTAAACTTTATTTTTTAAAACTTTGGACTGAAAAGTACCTCAAAATTGACTCGCAAATTTCAGCGCCGACTCGCTGACAATGGTGTTGACCCGTAGACTATGAAATTGACCCTGAAATTGGCCCAAAATAACTTAGACAATAATATTTTTTCAATATTGGATATAAGTTTCTCGTTGACCATGACGTTGACTCGTAGACTATCAAATTGACCCTGGAATAGCCCTAAAATCAGTTAAAAAATTAATTTTTTTTCAAAATTGGATAAAAATTTCTAGGGTCGGCCCTGTTTTGCTAGGTAGGGTCGGGTAACCTGAAACAAACCTTCTCTTTTTTTTTGGCCTTATGTTTTTTTTATTTGGCCTAAGCATTATTCAGGGTTCCCACAAAAATTTCAGATTGAATTCCATGACATTTCCATGACATTCCATGCCAAAAATCTCAATTGTCCATGACAATTTTAACATTCTTGTGGAGGTTGGGGGCCTCGGCCCTGGACAAAATTTCTAAAATCTAGAAACCAATGACATTGCCATGAATATTAGTAAATCAAGACATTCCAGTGAAAAAGCAGGAATCTCTGAAAAAAATCAGAGAAAGTGGCATTTCTGCTGGATTGGATCTATTAAACAGTTGCATTTTTCATTCGTGAATGAAGATATTTACTCAACCAGTCTGGGCAGGAAGCTACATTTGTAGTGCACTTGTCACAAAATAAGAGCTTATGAAGAAGGATATTCCCTATCGTTTTACAGGTGAATGACAGCAGTTTCCCTTTCGTTCCCCACTGAGGATGACTCCCTTCCGTCTTATCACCATCGGGAATACGCCTTTTGTGAGTTTGCACTCGTTTTTTATAATGCGCATCAGATACTATCGTCTACTCTAAGTGGTTATCACATATGAGGTAGGCTGGTGCTAATAATGCTATTGCCTTGGACGTCGCTGAATTAAAGGGCTTATCATTAAGGGCTGCATCGTACTTAAAAGGGTTAACTTTTTTTATTTTTTATCTTTTTTTTTCACGTCATCAACTTCTTTTTATCGCGGATGTTTTGCCGCTGTCGTAACGTTTGAGGGCCACATGGTGTTTTAATGTGCAATATGACCAATATGTATGCACTATGTCGTCATGATGCATGCTTACAGTCATTAACTTTTAACTTGAATGCATTTAACGATCTAGTCATATCAGGGCTGGTTTCATGCATTACGGCGGCAAATGGCATAGTGCATTTTGAGCACTCCGGGTGATCACTATGGTATCTATTTTAGCCATGTGGGCTTACTATGAACATAATATTATATAGGTACAGTGAATGTTTATTATATACAGATATCTACCTTACTAAAGTGTTTCTTCATTCACGAACACCTGCCAATGGCAATGAACATGAAACTACGTGGCATCATGATCCAATATCAGAACTGGAAATACCACAACCATACTGCTAGCACGACTATACATCACCTAAATGGGAAATTTAACCCTATGAGTATTGACTATTCCTACTTCAATGGTGAAAGTATATGTCGACTATAATGCAATCTATTGATTCACCTGTGGACTATCATTGTACTGAATTACACAGCAATGTAGTTGTGATATGTCACCAGTTTATCGTTGATATTTATCACTAAGGAGAGTCAAGGAGGGGTCAACCATGCAGACTTGGCTTCTAGATGTGCTGTCCGAATTCTCAATACTTCTCATGAAATTCTCACCTTCTTTTTAGGAGGAGTGGGGGCAAACATTTCAAGCCCTCTCCTGTGGGGTGGGGGATCCCCCCTGTTTTCAGAAAAAAAAAAGCCAGCGCGTTACTTGGATATACATGTACGTAAAGGGGTGCATTTAAAATACACTACTAATATTTTCGAGTCGTTGGGGAAGGATGGGGGTTGGAGTAATTGTCATACATGTCATTAAAATAATATCATTCCCTTATCAAAAATCAACGGGTTGAAAAACATTATTCCTGCGTGGGCGCAGTGTACAACTGGAGTATAAAACCTGAAAGTTGGATGACATGATAATGGACATTGACACGGGAATACCATTGGAGTTTCATCGACCTCGAGCTAATAGTGGTACTTGACCAGCGTGCCCTTATCAGTTGTTTGTCAGTGCTATCTTATCTTGTCCCACGTTCAGTGGGTGGTAATAAATGTAGGTGGTGTGAGGAGAGAGCCCGGGGAAGAGAGACTCCCCCATTAGACTCTACTTGTATGGTAATGTTATAGTGCATGTGTAGTTAAACGATGGTTATATTATGCTGTGCATGTTCTTAACTCTTTTCTTTATATCCTTATTGTAGTGTATACTTGTTCTTGTTGTTTTTTGTTGTTGCTTTTTTTTTGTGTTTTTTTTTTTTGGGGGGGGGGGGTATCCTTAGAGAAATATTTTCATGTTAAACCCATACTGTGAAAACTGACTCAGAATACGCCACATAACAGAATCTGAAGTCAGAGACCAATATACCACCAAATCATGAAATGGGGGTAAGGCATGTATATAGTATGTCACCGATTTCTGTACAAATGTACTTTAAACCGTGACAGTTTTAATCCTCCAAGGTCCACACCGTGCTTTATAATGCACAGTTGCACTATGCCCTTGGTCGGCATGATATCCCATGCCGACTCTTTGGGAGTGTATCAACCATGTAAGGTCGGCATGATGCATTCATGCAGCCCTGGCGAGTTACTCTCACCAGGGCTGCATGAATGCATCATGCCCAGCAAAGGGCATTGCACACTAATTTTAACCCTTTAAGGACGGATGTCGCTAAAAGATGATATTTGTCGCATGATGCACCAATGCAGCAGCAGTGAGTTACTCACCATGACTTCGGGAGTGTCTCAACCCGGTAGGGTAGGCATGATGCAGTCATGCAGCCATGGCAAGTTACTCTCACCAGGGCTGCATGAATGCATCATGACGAGCAACGGGCATTGCACATTAAACCACTATGAGGCATTTTAAGTGTCAAGCAGGAAGTGACTTTTTCCTACTAAAAGTTGTTGACAGCAGATCATGACAGTGTTGTTCATCTACTCATGCCAAAGATAAACCAAGTAGATTCCTGCCTATGAATGCTGCGTCTGTTGTAGCTGTAACGAAGTACACTCAATGAGATAATGAATTCCATCGTTTTGAAGTCCAGAGCTCAAGAGGGCCAGCTCGATATTTCCCGATCAATATAGGAAGTAGCTAAGGGAATGTTCATGAATGATGTCATAACGGCTAAGGCAGGGTTGCCACCGACAAAGTAGTTCTGAATACCCTACCTTTCCCTGACTATATCAAATTTCCCTGACAATCATGGCATAACCCCAATGTTTCAAAATACCTTCCAACTATGATATGAATCAGATAAATCCGTTTAAAGTTATCTTCTACTTTATAGCGAGTGGTCACTATTGAACAACAGGTCTTTTTTGTGTAGGCAGTTTTCTACACATGCGCGCACAAATGTACAACCCCCTCCCTCTATGGGTTTTGAATTTTTCTGACTTCGAGCCTTTCAAATAATGGAGTGTGTGAGTGGCCTCACAGATGACTCAGGGTAATCTGTCAATTCTGGCATCAGAAATGAATTCGAATGAGTGATCTAATTTGAGTACAATACATTATTTCTCATTTCTGACGGCAGAATCGTAATCGCCAGAAAAAGCTACCCTAATTTCATATATTGGAAGTCATATATAATCAAATTCCAGGTGGTGGCTGTAGGTGAGCAGGTGGCTGTGGGAAAGCAGGTGGCTGGGGGCGAGCAGGTGGCTGTCGGCGTCAGCGCCCAGCAGTGCGTAACCGCTGTTTTACGTCTCGGCCGTAAAGCGAGTCGATCGGAGCATCAGCAGCGACACCATCGCCGTATCCGTTTCGCGGTGTCGGTCGGCTACAGGGCGGCGTGTGTTACGCGTCCATGCCTTTGCCGTCCATCCCCTGTCCCCCCGCCCCTGGTGTACATTCGCTATCTGTATCATAACCGCTATCTGTTAACATATAGATATAGAGTGGATGTGACTTGTTCCATAGGTCCTGGCGGTAGAATGTGCCCAGTTTTTGCCCGCTTTGGGGGTAGAAAGAGAGAAATACGGGCAAATTCGCTCAAAATGTCATTTCTATCTTGCACCCAAAAACTTAATGCCTTGCAGCCTATGGAGGCCCATGGAGGTGGTAGCTTTTTTTTTTACTACATTTCCATAATAGTGAAAGAGAGAAATAAATTTGTGAAGATAGCAGTTCAATTTCTTCAAGAAAAATTGAGATTTTTAGAAAAAAAATTGCGGAAAATGCTGTCCCCCGACCTTGCCTATCTCATGTTTTTTTCCGCTTTTGTCTATCTCGAATGATAACCGAAATACAACGATTCTCCTATGTCACAAAATTGTCTTAAAATGCAAAATTAGTAGGTGTATATTACTCAGGGTTAATTAAACCCTGAGTCAACTAGAGTAACAAGAGGGCATTTTCACTGAAAACTTTAGTGACAAACCGTGACAATTTGTATGGGTAAAATTTGCCCAAAAATAGTGACAAGAGGATCGGGGAGGGCATCTTGAAAAAGGTGGCGGCAACATTTAGAATGCCATTTGTAAACGTCCCCTTACAATATCAAGGCAATAATCTCCCTAAACATACATTCAGATCACATACAAACCGGTACCTGTCTGACATATCAAAGCTGTCTAATTTGATATATTGGGGGTAAACATTTTCTATTTGACACTCCACCGTCAATATACGACATGCATGGTTCAAACTGTTGGAAACGCAGGAAGCTATAGCTCTCAATGGTTGTCTATATATGTTGACCCCGATATATCATAGAAGTTTAAAGAATTACATTTTGATTTGACATTGCCCGACCTTTGGGTGTTCCACTTGGGTAAGTCGTGTCAATAGGACAGGATAGTACAGGATACCACGCGCCGTGAGTAATCTGTCTAATAAATCCTACACTCATAGGACTATCACATCGATCAAAAGGGAGTCATGGTTGCCTCCAGAATGACTCCCTTCTCTTGGGAAGGCCTGACTGATCAAGGAGTCACATGACTCCCTGGCCCCCCTAAGGGAGTCACCTAAGAGCGAGGGCTCCCCTACTTAGGCTACACCCTCAGAAAAGTGAGCGTCACTGTCGCCGAAAGCACTCTTCCCTCAAAGCCAGGCAGTGTATGACTTTCAGATGATAGTGCTTTTGGCGACAGTGACGCTCACTTTTCTGAGGGTGTAGAGATGGGGGTCATTCTGGAGACAGCCTGGACTCCCTTTTGACTCTCCTTTCTCTGTGTACAGTTCCTGGTTATTGCCTGTACATGGACAGAGCATACGTCTCCAGCTGACCCTGCCGTCTGAGTGTTATTATTGTAGCCTATATAGACCCTAGGCTGTGCCACATAACCTCCATCCTCCCTATTCATAATACCACGACAAGGGAGGTTCTACCCATATATGTAATAGATAGACTATGGTTATGAAAAAGTATGTAGAATTAACCACAGCTTGCTGGTGGGGAGCAGACGAGGGCGAAGCCCAAGTCACCCTACCATCAAGCTGTGGTTAATCTACATACCTTTTCATAACCATTGTCTATCTGTCTTAAACCACGGTATGCAATATGGCCAAGGTGCAAGGCCTTTGTCTTGGCCATCCACCGTGGTTTAAAGAGATATAACTCTTTGACTTTGACGGTTATTGGAGGGTATATATAAAAGTCTAAGTTCATACCCAGTGGGTACCCCATTTGAAACTTCGCTGGCAGGCTGTGTTTAAAATCACTTTTCAAGACATGCCATTATGGGTACAAACCATAGAAAAGAACATGGACAAACTTGTGTCTTATCGGCTCTTATCGGTGCCAGCGCGACACCCCCCCCCCCCCCCCCCACGACATGTGCATTTCTCCCAATTCAAGCACTGAAGGCAAATTGATGATTAAAAGGGTAATGGGAATAGAAAAATACGGAATCATACAATCATTCCAGATGAGGTGTTTTAATGCACTACCGGTATTACTATACTTTTGTTGGCATGATACACGAATGCAACTCGTCACTGCTGCATACATACATCATGCACATGGGCATGGGATGATGCACCAATGGGTATTGTCCCTTGGGGATCAGGTCGTCCTTAAATGGTGAATTACAACTTGAGCTTTCCCATCATTAAAGGGTTAATTAATATACAAGTTGAGCTATTCAGTACTCAAATGGTTAATTAATACACATTTTAAGCTCATGCTGTCCTTATAGGGTTAACTAAATGAGCTATCCCGTCCTTAAAGGGTTAACTAATAGACACTTTGAGCTGCCGATATGTGTGCACGGACGATAAAAGCCACATTATGCCTGATGGGGGTACTTCCGGTAATATACCCAATCATGTTCCTCGTCTCATCAACACGTTGGCTGGGGGTACTAGTAATATATAGAGCTAGCGTGGTCATTATTCAACAACTGGGGATGTGCATGGGGTGATGTAGGCTGTGTCTAACGACCTTGGGCCAATGTTTTTGTCTCTGACCGGGTGCCGTCTCTGACCGGGTGCCGTCTCTGACCGGGTGCCGTCTCTGACCGGGTGCCGTCTCTGACCGGGTGCAGTCAGAGGAATGTGTTTTTTAATTGTTAACCTATACTCATATATATAAGGATTTGTAAAAACTTTATGGCAGTTGGTATGTAACTATAATTAGCCTCCTGCTGTTGGTAGAAGGTAACTAAACTCCCAAAGTGATGTCCGCTCAGAGACGGCACCTGGTCAGAGACGGCACCCAGTCAGAGACAAAAACATTGGCCCGAGGTCGTGATACACAGCCTGTAGTGGAGAGGATCGAAGGGGTGGACAAAACTATGGACCCATCTAACAGGGTTCCCACTAAGGGGTGGACAACAATATGGACCCATCTAACAGGGTTCCCGCTAAGGGGTGGACAACAATATGGACCCATCTAGCAGGGTTCCCACTAAGGGGTGGACAGCACCCTTGTCTATCGGGTTGTCTATTGGCTGGGGAGGTACCATTGTACTCAGTACAACTCACTCTCCAAGCACAGGACGGGTCTCCTGCCAACACCATCACTCTCCACAACCACTCCCCGGGTACAATTGATACGGAAGGGACTACTCCAAGAGTTGGTGCTCTGCCAACCTGGTCTTTGGTGTATCTCTGTCCATCACCCCATCTGTTGTATAGAGGTCATTAGGGTCAATACAGGGCTACTTCACATTTAACAAAGCATAAGAGTAGCCTTCCAAAAAGTACAACCCGAGTAAAACAAAAAGCTTCAATACTAACAGTAAGGGAAAAATTAATCACCCGACCAAAAAGTAGCCCACATATGATTCCTGTAGATACCCCCATGGCCCCCAGGATCCCAAAATAGTAAAATGTTCAACAAGATATGGCAGTGCTTTCATCATGGATGGGACCATACATGTCAATTTATGGTTTATGGCCTTGAATATCGATTTTGGCTTTTTCCTGTTTTGGCTTTCTGAAACAGGTTTAATCTTGGGGAGCAGTGCTTATTCGCTGATACATGTAGATGTGGCAAAATATGGTATTATTTTCTTCTGCCCCCCCCCCCGTGAAAAAAGCCAACATATTTAGGAACTCTTTGAAATTTGATTCCAGTGGAACTCAAACTGGTTCAACAGACCAAAAGTTAAAGTGTCCCGTAGTAGTACCTCTATACCTCCCATCTGAAGGAAAAAAAAGTGGCAACTAAAACCCACCCATGCTGCAGAGCAGATGGGCTTGGTATTCCGAAACTGTTTAAATGTGAGAGAATCGACTGCATTTTGACTGATTTACGATGCAAAATATAGATTTAATGCATACCTATTTGTCCTGTGGAGTTTAAACGCCAGTGACTGAGGTTTTAGGCACAGACACATTAACATGGACTTTGCTGGTTGCGACACATTATGTATAGTCTGCTTGAGAAATGACATTGGGAAATGACCTTTTTTTCTCCCCCTTATCGAAACAAAGTCCTTCAGTTAATTAATTTCAGGTTTCAAGAGAACCAGGTTGAGATCAACATAGTTGCTAGCCCGTGAGAAAACCGAATAGTCTGTGTGAAAAAGATGTAGATGTCGCTAAAAATGACATTTGCCATCATGATGCACCAATGCAGCCGCGGCCGGTGTTGCATGGTGCATGGTGACCCATTAGGGGGTGTCTGAACCCTGTAGGGTCAGCATGATGCTTGAATGCAGCCCTGGTGAGTTACTCACCAGGGCTGTATTTATGCATCATGACGACAAAGAGCATAGCATTAAAGCGCTATATCGGCCTTAAAGGGTTGAGGAACCCTTGAAATGTAGTTACAGGTACAGGTAGACTACAGGTAAGCCCTTTATCAGTGAGCTCACACATCCCCCTCCTATATCAGGTGAACTCTACACTGAGCCCCGACCCCTCTCCGCACGTAATCTCTTTACCTGTGACCTATGGAGATAGCAGGGCTACCACAGATAGGTTATCCACCAGGAGGGGGGGGGGAGTGTAGCACTTTAAGTGGTGCATAGTGCTTTAATGTGTTATGCCATTGGTCGTCATGCTGCATAAATGTAACCCTGGCGAGTCTGTGTACTTGAAAAGGCCGACCCGTTGGGAGAGTCTCAGTCCCCTAGGGCTATCATGACGCTCAAATGAATGCAGCCTTGGCGAGTTTCTCACAATAAAAGAGCTGCGCTGCATTCATGCATTATGACGACACGGACAGAGGCCCTTTGAAATGGAATAGCGTCTGAATCAAAATGCTATGCGGCCTTCAAATAGCTAGAGAAGAGATACGAGAACGTTGACAAATGACGTCGCTGGCTAGGGCTTTCTTGTCGGTGGGGGTACTTGGATTAAGGACGAATTGTTATCAAGCAATACATTTTTAAGAGGAACATTTCTACAAATAATGCCAAGGGGAAGCGGAGATTCTTGAAAAGGGTACCAGATTTGGTAACGTAATTTAGTAACGTTCCCTACACTGTCTTTCTACTCCCCACCCTCCCTGCTGCCACTCCAACTGAAGGGTTGGACTGTGGTTCACTGGTGCTGAGGGTTGGGCTAATCCTATGGGCAATTAAACTCCCACCACTTGTGCAGTTTTATCTATATTACCCATTACTGGGCCAATAAGACATGGATGTTATCAATCTGCCTTATACTACCACTTCATATGTAGTCTACCTCATACACATATCTGGATACTGCCCTCAATCTATACCCCTATCCTGGTCAACTACTATCTCCATGAATAACAATTGCTAATTAAGGCCTCTCAAAAAAATATATAATGGTTTCTCTTCACCGCGCGCATCATAGAAATCAAGTTTTGAGAGAAAACTTTTCCATTTGTAAATCTTTGGTGAAAAACATGATTATTGAGGACAAAAATTGGCATATTTGGTATCAAATTAAAGCTAATACTGCCAGTAATACAGTGGAATATAAATAACTAGCATTTTCTCGACTTTTAAAGATTGATTAATTCTTATCTACTGAAATGTGAACCTTGGCCACGAAAAGCATATATTATCCTGTACATTTTAGCCTGTGAGTATAAAAAGAAAAAATGTCTCCCTCGTCAAATTTTTCAGTCCTTGGTGATGAGTGAGTGACTAATGAGGGTTTAACGCCATTTCGACAGCTAGGGTCATATTCACGGCGAGAAAACTACATTAGAGAACAATTTGTTCCGGGAACGAGTGTTGGTTCAATGAGGGTGAGGTGATGGTTGAGGGCAAAATCATGGTAGATCAAATGGTGTCTCTTGTCTGTTTGGGTGTAAAACTATTGATGGATAAAGAAGATACAAAACCTGCTCCTACACATTTACCGAAGCAAGGGTTCTTTAACCTCTGACACCACATAGACATGGTGTGAGAGGGACAGGCCTTTGATGTGCTGTGAGAAACAATTTTTTTTATTGGTCTAATCATGTAGTAACATATTAGCATCGAAAACCTGGGTGTTCAGACTGTGTCATATGTAACTCACAGAGTCATATTTTACAAGTCTGGGAACGCTGTTCCCGCCTGATGTGGTATATCGGTTTTAATGGTTCAATAACGTGACACGTAAACCTCCCAATTAAGGCCATCAGTGTAATTACAGTTGTCTCCAAGCAGATCTTTAATCACCACACTCATAGCATGGTCTAAACTGTGTCAGCAAAGTCTCTGCTTGGAGAGCAGCACTCTGTGACATGATCGGGGCCCCTCTATAACATGGCGGACATGCAGGGTCTCATTCAGCTACAAAACTCAATGTCCATCTCTTTTTGTAACCCTTTAACTGCCACATAGTGCTTTAATGCTGTAAGCCCTTATAGTTGTCATGAGGCATGAATGCAGCCCTAACAAGTATACTCACGAGGGCTGCATTCACGCATCATGACGACCCTATGCAGCTGATAAAGTCACGAAGGGTCGTCGAGCTCATGATGTATGAATGCAGCACTGGCGAGTTACTTGCCAGGGTTGCATTTATACATCATGACAATAAAGCAGAGATGCCACTGAGTCATCGAGGAAGAAGTAGGAAACCTTACAATTTTGGTCAATTTTATGTAGGAAATTAACATAACTCAATACAGAAATTCAAGCAAAAAAGTAGGAATTCCTGCAAAAGTAGGAAAAGTGGCATCTCTGACTTTATTAAAGTGTGCATCACATTAAAGCAGTATGCAGTCCTTAGAGGGTTAAAGCACCCTTTATATGTCGCATGTAGGGTCCGTGTTCTACTCCCATGTTGACCTCCCCATCTGGTACGACCCACGCCTTCCGTGTGACCAGGCACGGCACCATCTACACTCACACAGAGTAACCATGTACACATCCACCGGGTTAAAGTCTCACTACTGCATCACTTTTTGCAATAATTATTATAGGCAATCTGCCAGTGTTTAGTGCACTGAATCAATTAACATTTGGTGCAAAACATGTCTAAACATCGTTGGACTAGGGTAGATTCACCATGAGTCGGACACATACCCTGAGACGGACAGTGAGATTTGAGGTTATTAGTGTACAATACGACTTCTATAGTGTTTATTTTTTGGAAAGAATAACACTTAAACTTTACCATTATTCACAAATGAAGAGGTTAAAATGCTTGAATAACAACAAAATCAGGTGTCCGTCTCAAGGTATGTGTCCGATTCCAGGTGAACCTACCCTATATTATGTACTTGGGTAGCATGTAGCGTATTGTAGTAGATGCTCATATTTACATGTTACTGTAATGGATGTATTGCACAAAAAAAAGGTTTTGCAGTCCTGAGACATTGACCCACTGAACATATACTCCAGTATTTAAAGTCCACATGGGTAGAATTGCTCAAGTCATTGATTTTCTTAAATATACTGTAATCGAAATTAGTCAAAAAGGTGGGTCCTGTTTGTTTTCCTGTATTACAGTCATTCAATGTCATGACAGCACTCATCAGAAGACGAAGCACATATCACAATAAAGCACCGTGCGGCCCTTAAAGGATTAAGAACTAGAAACACTGCCGTTTCACCAGATCATGTACTCTCATTCCCCAATCCTTCCGAAAGAAGGCTCTGGTAACAGCCACATGACCTTGAACTTGGGATTTTGCTGGGTTTGGAAAGTCTCTGTGGTTAGCTTGGAACAAGCAAACGGGAAGAGGAAATGGAACCAGAAAGTATGATGGTATTGGTATTACAATGTACTACTACCACCATACATTCTGGTTCCAACCTACCACCAGGAGTTGCCCAAGCCCAGCAAAATCCCAAGTTCAAGGTCATGTGGCTGTTACCAGAGTCTTCCTTTCGGAAGGAATTGGGAATGAGAGTACAGATGATGCTGCAGGCTGGTCCTGCCCTCAGCACGGACTGTCTGCTGGCAGGAATCTGGGCTATGTCCTCCTTGATCTCTATTCTCCTGGATCTCTCCTCAGCTACAACCCTCTCCATCAACAGCCTATAGCCTCTCACCCAGCATGACGTCACTGGGAACAGTTTTTAAATACCCACCTCAATCAGGATCAAATGGTTACTATGGTCAGGGATGGCCTTTAGCTGTGTGGCATGGTTATTATATAGCTGAAATATGTATGTCTCTATCGTGGTTGTATGATGTGATATTGGTAAAATCCCTGGGAAGATCCACGTTAAAATAATTGTTGAAAGACTGTTGAAGACGACCATTGGGGCAAGTGCATGGTAATCATGTTATTTAAAGTACTTGGTCTTAAGAGGACCTTGTATTACCGCATTAAACTGTATACTATAAACTGCGACTAAATGAAATGATCTTCACCTGTATCCTATATATTGTCGTTCTAGGGAACGTCCACAAACGACATCGCTTTTAGGATATTTTTGAAATACTCAAAGCTCCTGTAACTATTCTAGGCAAAATAGCATAGTATTAGTCTTAGTATGCATGGCCCAAGTCACGTCTAATAACATATAAATCCAAAGACCAGACATTTCCTAGCCGGTAACGATGACTAAACTTTCCCCTATATAAACACGGAAACTTGATTTAGGAAGTGTTCCTTTACATGTGAAGTTAAAAGCGGGTTAAAAGTTCTAGTCTATTTATGGAAAGTAAGTTACAACGCGGGAAACGCTGATCAAAAGCTATCTGTTATACCGGTTCCTGTGTCCCATATATCACCTGTATATCCGTGCAGTAAATTCAAACAGGGGGAAAACAACACAGAGAGAAGAAACAGCGTCAAAGGGGAGTCCAGGTTACCTCCAAAATGGCTCCCCTGTTGAGTAGAGTCCAGGTCACCTAAGGGAGCCTAGGTGACTCTCTGGCTGACCTACGGGGGTCACCTAGGGGAGTCATATTACCCAGAGCGCTATATGACTCCCCAGGTGACTCCCTAGGTCAGCCAGAGAGTCACTTAGGCTCCCTGGACTCCCCTAGAGAGGGGAGTCTTTCTGAGGCCAACCTGGACGCTATTTCTTTTCTCTGTGTAGTCTTAATCTATGTATGCTACATATGCACTTCTCTTGATGTACTTCAGTGTGAGTCGTAAAATTGTACTTTTTGTTAATGTTGTACGGCCCTGTATTTTAGAAATGTAATACATGTACTTAAATAACTTGGTTTAAAGACATTTTTACTCTTTATAGAAGAAGCTACTACAATAGCCTCAGAGATGCGACTTCCTAGTTGACAAAATGTAGGATATCTTGTGATTTCAATCAACTCTTACAGAAAATAAACTTAAACTGAAAGTTGAATTAAAAGCAGCAGATTCCACATACTGTAAGACGCTAGCTAAAGACATCTATACTCCAACCTTCTGAACATCTATGCCATCCTCGGATCCATCCTTTCATGATTCCATGACGTTGTATTCTAGGGAAATGCGAGTCTATAAATAGCTCCTTAAGATCTCTACACCGTGTTAGTGTTGACAAAGGCTACGACGAGAACAAGAAATACAAAAGTTGTAAGAATTCTCTACTACAGAGAGAGTAACAATACATCAACAAGACTGACCAAAAGCCTTCATCCACAAGTACACTCTCCATGCCAGAGATCGCACCTCATCTCTGCCTAAACCTAGATATATACAGACTATATAGGAGCTCTACTGTGGAAAAGGGGAGAAACCAGTAAGTACATTCCTGCTCTCCTATTCTCTGGTCCTATTTCTACCACAGAGTGATAGTGTCCTTACTGAGCTCCCAGGATTATCTGCAATTTGGACCCTAAAAACATGACTGACACTTTTGTGATTTTTAAATATTTGTTCTTCATAAATTGCTTTAAATATTTAAACAGGTAAATGCTTGCATGAATGGTAGATCTTAAAAGTATGGGGTAAGTAAGTTTTGCAGGTGATCCACAGAGATGAAAATGCCCCATCTATTAAACGACTGAAGGCGAGACTGTGAGAGTGCACTCAGTAAAGAGATACCCAGAATGTCTGAGAAGACGGTGAATGGGTCTGGATGGACCTTTACCACGTGACTAAAAACAGCCAATCACGTGCCGGGACGTGGCCTAATGGGCGCTAATTGGGAGAACGTCACGTGACCGCTGTAGGAGGCTCTTCCTGCAGGTCTAAAAGACCACAATTCCTCCTTTTAAACTGGAGAATTATACATGTAAACCTTGGCTACGGGCACTAATAGCATTACCGGTAGTTCTATGGAGACAAACTAGTCTCATTTTTCTATAATGCATACACATGGAACAATTATAAATAAAGTAGGTGTAGCTCATTTCTATGATAGGAGAAATTGCCAATTATAAACATCTAATATTTAATTGGCTACTGGCAATGTTATCATAATACATTTCTTTCCAACCCCCCCTTAATCAATCAATACTTTATTTAGTCTATACCAATACCCACTGATCCCAATTACAGTAGAATCTAACTGCCTGCCCTCCTCTATGATTGATCCATTCTACAACGAGGCAATCAAAACCCTCAATATCTAGTACCACGGGGAGCAGTTCAGGGGAGCAGCTCATGGGGGGGGGGGGGGGGGGGTGGGACACATTACTCAGGCTGCTTTATGTGACCCCAGTCTGACCTCCACAGTCTCCAGGTATGGCTCAGAGCTACTCTCCAATCACAGGTTTAATAAATTCTTGGGATCATTTACTTTAGGTCTATAGATAGCGGCGATTTATATCGTCATGATGCATGGCTGCAGGCCAGCTCTGATGCATCATGTCAACCTTTCGCGAGTGTATCAGCTCCATGGCTACCATGGGGTCGCCATGATGCATGAATGCAGCACTGGCGAGTTACTCACCAGGGTTGCATTCATGCATCATGATATTGTCACATGATACTAACACATGATGCCACTCCGCCATTGACAAAAAGTAGGAAATCTTCCAATTTTGGTCAATTTTCTGTAGGAAATTAAAATGATTTAAACAGAAATTCCAACAAAAAGTAGGAATTCCTGCTCTCTGACTGCAAAAGTAGGAAAAGTGGTATCTCTCCATTAAAAGGTGTTAAACACATTAAGGCATTTATAATATGAGGCCCTTAAATGGTAACGCTTAGAATCTGCTGGGAGAGCACTCCGAACTGCTCGCTATTAATGTAGAAGAGCATAGGAGTGACTCTGAGATCTAAACCTCTATAGGGAGCGACTCACCTCAGCTGACCTACTTTGGGGTCACGCGGGACCAGTGACTCACACTGACCCCCCCCCCCCCCCAGCCATTTCCACACTCAGGACTAGAGATCCATGCATCAAGAAAGGGAAACTTTTTCATAATAAAGTTGTGTTTACGTTGGTTTTAGCACAATCCTCATAACATTGTCTACAATGACTACGTTTGCGAACATCTCAAATCAGTAAATCCACAGGACAATTATCTTTTGTATAGTGTGTGTTAGAATGCAGGATTTTGAGGGAATATTCATCTTTTAAGGTTTGAATATGTTTTATCAAATAACAAGTTACAAACGTGTCTTACAGTTTTTGACAAGTACCCTAAAACCCCTCCTTTAAGACGACCTCACCTTTAAGGCGACCCCCTTGTATGAGAAAAATGTTTAGAACTGTTAACTCTTTAATCCTTTATATATAAGAAAACCTCACCTTTAAGACGACCCCCTAGTTGGGGGAAATAAATACCAAAATAAGGTGGTCTTAAAGGCGGAGTTGTACGGTAAATGAAGATCCTCATCAGTTGTTTTAATAAATACATATATTTATGTTCATTATCTTTACCAACAAGTTATCAGAAAAGAGACCCATTCTTGCTGCATTGGTGTGTAGCAGGGTTGGTCTCACCGGTACAGGCCACTATAGCTCTTTGGGGCTGATTGATGGAGGCAGTCATCTCCTACAGGCTCCTAGCCATGTGGGGTACCAGTACTAGAGGTAATATGCCCGTCTACCCACCACTGGTCGACATATGAAAAATGGTCTATTATAAAAGATCCAATTGGGACGTTAGAATTTAGATAAATACGGTCGATTATTTGACCCCCCCCCCCCACACACACACAAAGAAGCTCTGGATACCCCACGGATATGACCTCGTCATAGCTGAAACTGTCTACACAATCACTTAGTAGTGACTACAATTAAACATTACGTATAGGCCTATCTTGAATTGTGGGGGATCAGCTAACCGGTACTTAGATACATGATTAACTTTGAGTTCAGAATTCACCGACCCCCCTTGTTGTTAAAAATGACCACTCAGTAACTCTGGAATGAGGGATCTAGATCTAGTACCCAGGAGTAATTCCCTACACTTTGTCATGACATATGCTTGGCCCTCTCCCAGTAGCAGTGAAACATCCAGGAGAGGTGGGGGTAAGGGGTCAGATCCTTGATCCTGGAGTGTCAGTCACATATATATCCGTGTGGTGGTCCCGGGTGGTGGTGTATGAGCGACTCCTTATTGGGGTCAACGTGGCAGTGTGTGTGTGTGTGTGGGGGGGGGGGGGGGGTGACATGAGTGGAGGCCCAAGGGGGGGGGGGGGGACCTGTTGTTACTGAGACATGTGTCACACACCACCTGTACCCCCGGCTGTACTTCATCCTGTTTTAAGCCTTAAGGGCCACACTTTTTTTTAAATTTGGGTTACGGACACTTCAAAAATTTATCAGCGCACGGAGGACGAAATAAAAGAAATTGAAAATAGAATAAAATTTGGCCTCTGGGTATTTTATCTATTGTACGTACAGAAAGCTTGGATATCCCAATGTCGGAGGGAAAAATAAAATAAAAACACCGCCCACTATCGAAATGATGGTCTGGCAATAGAAATACATTATTTACACAAAGAGATTTTTTTTAAAGATTTTCAAAAATCCAGAAAATGTTGACATCCCATTTTGCCTTAATGAAAAATAGAAAGCAGTTTTCCTGTTGATTTTAGCTTTCCATTGGTATATTATGCCATATATCTTTTATTTTTTTCTTTATTTTGTTTTCTCTGGAACACACATCGGGGGGAATAAAAAAAAAAGTGTAAAATCCAAATTTTATTTTTATTCCAATTTTGGGCTTTCCTAGTGCGGCGGGCCCGTAACACAAATAAAAAAAAAAGTGTGGCCTTAAGGACAGCATGGCGCTAAAAGATAACATTTACCGCCATGATGTACTAATGCAGCCATGGCGAGTAACTCGTCGGTGCTGTATTGGTGTACCAGGACGACCCTTCGGAAGTGTCTCAACCTCGTAGGGACGACATGATGCTTGAATGCAGCACTGGTGAGTTACCCATCGGGGCTGCATTCATGCATCATGACGACCAAGGGCATGATGCACTAACAAGACGACAGACACATCCCATCACATATCACTGACTTCAAGACTGAATAGCATGATGTTAGAAGCGCGTTTTATAACTATGACGTATTTGTCAGAATCCATGCCTCGCTCACATGTTAAATCTCTGCTCAGTGTGATTGGCTGCATGCTTAATGATGCGTGATATATTAACGTATTAAATATTGTATTACTCTGTCCAGAATAATTGGCAAACTTATCTTCTTCTTTTTAATTCTGAAGAAGGTCGACCGCACCAGAAACTATCGATCAACTACTGCTGAAGCCACCCATATCAATCAACATTCTCATTGATTCTTGCTGTTATGTATCGATTTTGATTCAATAAACCAACTATTAATCTTAATACCGTAAAACCCCGCCTATAAGCCGACCCCGCCTATAAGCCGAAAGTGAGTTAAAGAAAAAAAATTCGGCTTATATGATATCATTTTAGCATTTAAGAGAACCCCGCCTATAAGCCGAATGTGACTTTTGGGGTCTTGGGGACCCCCTGACCCCCGACCGGACCCTACCAAAAAAGTGTTTTAAAACAGATTTCGATTCTTTTATTCAATTGAAATACCATGTGCCATTGGTATAGCAAGTATACTTAACGTGAAGACGGTTTGTAAGGCATTAAAATTGAGTAAAATTACTGTCTAAGTTTTCATACTTTTCTATACCATAATCTCAAATATCCTTTGACAAAACCCCGCCTATAAGCCGAATGTGAGTTTGAGGGAAAATATTCGGCTTATAGCAAATAAAAACGCCTAAATAAATTCGGCTTATAGGCGGGGTTTTACGGTATTTGTCCGAGTCAGTTTTTGTGTGAAATATTATTCTTCGTAAAATCTTCGCCTTTTCAGGGAACCCACACAAGGAGAGCGATTCAAATATCAATGTATGACCCTATGTATGATTCGTGATGGGGGTGAACCATATTGTATAACACACCACTACATTGGTGACAGTTATACTAGACAGACTGATAATGCTGTCAGACGTTACAAGTAGAAAGGACACAGCCCAGGGGGGGCACTCAGTATAGGAATGGGTACCAAGTGTGGTAACGACCCTAATAGCTGTTGCTGTGAACGCGCCGAAAAAAACAAAACAAAAACGAGGGGCTGTCAATTACATGACAGTTATATGTTAGGGGCTGTCAATAACTGAAAAGTGCAGAATCAGTCACAATTGATTTAGAAATAATTACCCTTTACTTTTCATACATACCCGTAGCTTGAGTAATCTATATAATTCCCAAACAAACTAATGTTCAAGGGAAGATCTAGGCCTCCTGACAGTGGGCTGTCATCTGACTCAGAAAATAGAAGCTAATAGAGGGCTGTAGAACTAATGCACTTTTTCAAGGGGCTGTCAAATGACAAAATGTAGGGGCGGTAGTTTCGCAATTGGTACCTAAACTCAAAGAGCCAGTGACCCCCCCCCCCCTGGAACACAGCATGATCCGTAGTGCAGACAGGTTACCTACACAACCTTTGGTATTATCGGCACCATTGACATTTACACGGACCTGTCACTGGTAAAAGAGCATACCTCCACAGATAGCCTTAAAACGGTATTTCATCTAATTTCATGTGGGTTGGATCATTAGTAAACTATTGGTAATATTGATTGTAAGTGTGGTACAGGGCAAATGTTGTCAAATAAATTGCACAGGCTCCAGGGATGGAAGTGACCCGAAGTGACCGATCTAAAAAAACTTGAAATGTTCAAATTGAGGCCCCTGAATAAAGGTCCTCTTTTGTTAAGTATAGGTCTTCTCGACATAAAAAACCGTGAAATCAGGGGAAAATTTGAAGACTTTCATCCCTGTATATCAGAGAATCTTTACAGGCGGGACCAGTTTAGCCTTAAAGAATCCAGAAACATCTTGAAGAATCTCATGTTGAGTTTGAACTAATTTAAACCTTAACCCTTGAAGGACAGCATGATACCTGAATGCATCATGCCCTTGGTCGTCATGATGCATGCATACAGACCTGGTGAGTGCTGCATTCATGCATCATGGCAACCCTCCCAAAGGGTTGGCAAGATGCACCAATCCGGCACCGGCGAGTTAGCCTACTCACTGGGACTGCAATGGTGCATCATGTCATATTTTAGCGACATGCCATCCTTAAAGATCAAAACAGTCCTTTCCTATTTTGAACTCACAGAGAATGCTATTCTACAGGCCCAGCTGGCAAATTATGGACTAAAAAACTAGTTTTTCCCTACTACATTTCTTGCAAACAGTGTCATTTGATCAATATTTGGAGTTGAAAAGAACTAAAGATACCATGTTAAAGCTCTTTTAATATACTATGTGGTTATTTACTACTCCATATGTACTCATGCACTTGCTATATATTTATTGGGATATATATATGGATAAATATTACAAAAAGTTCAAATTATGCCATCCTCATTTTTGTGAGATGGGCTATAAAAAATAGACAAAAAATTATTAAAATTATTTCCCTGGTATAAATGTAACCAGTTGACACCGAGGATACTTTCTGTACCATTTGTGGCCAGTTTTGATCACTAGAATATATTAAAGAGCTGTCTGAAGTACAAAATCAAAATTCAAATTAGTGGCCTTTTTGAGCTAAAATCTTGGGACAGCGTAACCTGGGAAATTGATACATTCAATCATAATTGAAAAAGCACTAGAATATGGTCATTTTTTATGGGTTTTGAAAAATTACCTTTAAATAGACAGCATATGATCAGTTTACAAAAATAAATGCCACAGATTTGATATTTTGAATACATTCTAGCAGTTTGAAAATATCACAGAAAATGGCCAAGACACTGAATTTCCCACCAATACCGGTATTTTTCACATATTTATGGTAGCAGCCTATATAAATTGCCTATTAACATAAATATATTTCTTAAAAGGTCAATTTCCATAGTCCTCAGCTCTCAAGGCTTCTCTCAAGTCTGTATTTTTGCATTGTATAGGCTTTTGAAGAACTAGAATCTGAAATATAATTCCAAACACCTCCAATATTAACTAGTAAGGCATCAGTCCGCTATTTGCCTGCCTGACCTGTAGTACTATTTTGTTTACACTGAGCAGCTCGTGCTGTGAGGTATAGAGCTGCCGTGAGCTGCTCACACTCTCTCTGGGCACCACAGGCTTTAACAAGACCTAAGTTTGGTGAGTGAGTAGGCTATATGTGCCTGTACATGGGTACTCGGATTTTTGGCTGTGTCAGTGGGTTACCTTTTAGGAGAAATAGCGTGTCACTGTGTCGCTTTTAAGGTACATAAGGACTCAGAGAAAAATCTTTGTATGTCGATTTTTATCTCGAATTGTTCTGTGTCTGTCGAGTTTTAAAAGGGCCGTATCGCCTGTGTCCATTTTTAAAAGGGGCGTGCCGCCGTGTCGCACGTGTCGATTTTTACCCATGTAGGGGCACTTATATGGTACCATGGGAAGGTGTGCAACTAAATATCTGCTCTCATCTCTGCACCTCCCAATACACCCTACAAAGAGGTAGTGTCCCCAACATACACTAGGGCCAAAAAAAAAAGAAGGTTTTTTGGTTTCCGGTAACATGGTCTGACAAGCTAGGCCCGGCCGGTCGGATTTTTTAAAATTTTTTTTTGCTTTTTACCTTTTTAGGGCCCGGTTTTAGGGTTTTTGCCATAAAATCCTTAATAATTGTCCGATTTACGAACCATAAAAACCGACAAATAGCAAAATTTTCCAGAAATAAAAAAAAGAGGGGGACCCGGCCCTGTTTTGCTAGACCCGGTCAGGTGACCGGAAACAAACCTTTTTTTTGTTGGCCTAGACGGCACTACCTCTTTGTAGAATCTATTGGGAGATGCGGAAATGGATATTTGGTTGCACACCTTCCCATGGTACCATATAGCCCACTCACTCGCCAAGCTGAGGTATTGTTAGAACCTGTGCTGGGCACTGAGTGAGCAGGTCGCCAGCTCCGCTTTTAATCCCAACCAGCTCTCTCTGTCACTCTCTGCAGTTTTTATTAGAAACTGGTAATTATTTGTCTGAGAACTGAGCTGTAAATAACACCGTGGGAATTCCTGGGGCCCTTTAAGCACAGCATTGTGTCTTAACCTGCTATCCCCTTTGATGCATGAATGCAGCCCTGGTAAGTCTACTCACAAAAGGCTGCAGCCATGCCTCATGCTGACCCCGTGCGAGTGTACCAATCCTGTATAATCAACATCATGCCTGAATGCAGCCCTGGCGAGTCACTCACCATGGCTGCATTCACGCATCATGACGACAAAGCGCTTAATACATTAAAGCACTATGCCGCCGTAAAGGGTTAAAACCGACCAGACTTTGGGTAAGGCCAGATGTTAGGACTAATTAAAACACGGACGCCGTGTGAGGTTGTGGCTCTGGTTGTGGCTTTCAGATATTGTACTACTCGCCGGGAGACAGCGCAGACATTTTGGCGGGAAAATGTAGAAAGTCGTCTGCTTTGGAGAAATAGAGAAATGGGTCAGCTTCTGTCGTCACGCGACGAGTATGATCCGGGGTATGATCGAAGGTATCTGTCATAGACACAAACTGACCCGGAACGACGGCCCTGCTTGTCACAGGAAATAACAGGAAAACATTGCCAATACATAATATATACATATATAATACATATAGCCAATGAAACTGAGCTAAACCAGTATGGGAGGACATTGCCATAATAGAACCATATATAGCTTAAGCACCCATCTTTCAAATGGACATGTGACATGAGGCCTCGTGATATATATATATATATATATATATATATATATATATATATATATATATATATATATATATATATATATATATATATATATATGTGACAGAAGGCTTAAAAGTTAATGACAGGGAACATGGACATTCTTAAAATCGACATGGGACATGAGCATTATCAAGCGACATAGACATGTGACACAGTCAATTCTACGCCCCTTCTACGCACCTTTCTACGCCCCTGAAAAAAAAATACTGATAGCTATTGGTCATTCCCTAGTCACTCCCTTAGTGCATATGAACCGGAAGGAGAATGTTCAGGAAGTATTTAAATATACATGTACCAATGGCGTCATAACGTTGCAGGTACATGCATCAAAACAATGGACTCATTTTTATAGACGTACCAGTACTCGCATGTGAAAGGACTTTTTGATTGTGTGGTCAGACCGTGTAGGGCCTGACCCAGTATACTAGTCCAAGCTTTAACCCTTAAGGGGCCGCTTAGTGCATTAATGGATTTAATGCCTTATGTCCATTTGTCGTCATGATGCATGAATGCATCCCTGGCGAGTTACTTTCCAGCCCTTTCCAGGGTTGCATTCAAGCATCCTGCCTACCCTACGGGCTTGATATAAAACAGTTCTAAAGGTTGGCAAAGGGTATATAGTGCATCAAGACGCCCCTATAGGGTTCTAAAGACTAAGCATGGTGCATGGATACATGTAGCCCTGGCGAGTTACTCGTCAGGGCTACATTCATGCATCATGGCAACAAAGAGCATAGCAAATCAAAGCCCTATACGGCCCTTTAAAAGGGTTAATAGATATCCATTAACATTTAAACGTATCCTTTACAAATAGGAACGCTCTAGAATAGATGTCGCCAGACAAGTTGTTTAAAAGGTTAGTCACACGCTGAACATGTAGTTCCTGGTAGATTGGATCCTCTAGTCACGCAAGTACACGCATGGGACTACTCAGTGGGGCCCTGGAGGAGGGGGGGGTCCCATGTCGAATTTAAGAAATGGCAATGTCGCCTGTCACATCCCAATGTCCCATGTAACCTCTTAGAACCTTTCATGTGCCATGTCAAATTTAAGAAATACCCTGTCATGTCACTAAGCTCTGTCGCGTGTCGAATTCCAGAAAATGCCCATTTCGCCATGTCGACTTCAGCGGTCTAGTGCCACCTCAGCATCAGACTCATTATCATACCGTATACTGGTAGTGAAGTAATCACCCAATGGCAGCCCTAAGGCTTGGGAAGTCTTCCGTAAAGGAAGCTAGCTTCCTGAGAACGTGGGAAATGGGCAGATAAGGGGGCCAGGTGATGACATGTAACCATGGTAACTGGAGGTAAGGTAGATGAGCCCCCCCCCCCCCCCCCACACTCTGGTACTCCCCCCCCCCCCCTCACCACCACACACACACACCCCGACCCCAGGTATACTGAAGGCTCATTATTAAAACCAGCCCCAAGATAAGTGTGGGGGCAGCAGAGGGGCAGCGTGATGTATGTGGGGAGGGAGGTACTATGTCTAGTTAGTATAACAAGTAGGATAGCCTGGCCATGACCCGGGGGTATACCTCCAGGCACTCCTAACACCAACGCACGTGGCCAACGTACTGTCAATTGTCAAATGTATTTTTATATGTAGGAACTATTACTAAGGAAGCTTGAGAAAGAGAGGTATTCCCTAAAATTCACAGACAATTCCTACTAGTTTAGGTTATTTCTAGCCTTCACCAGGGGATTACTGAAGAGGGTAACGTCAGCCCCCCCCCCCCCCCCCACACACACACTTCATACCAATCAATGATATTTTATGTCAAATTATACTCTATAGAGATAAAGAGAGCTATATTCGAGAGCTATCCCCCCCTCCGCCTCTATTTTTCCTTGGTTCGAATCAAATCTTAGTACCGGCAGTTTCACCATGATCTCCATTGACCACCCCATCCTCGCCATTTGACCTCTATGCACATACGATACATATATATATATATATATACTTGACCCTGCTATTTTTTCCACGCCCTAGCTGAGGTGCTATTCATCAAGCTATATAGCAACTTCATCTTCAGATACTACCGGTAGTAGACCTATTTCGACAGTACGAATGTTCCAGGGTGAAAGTGACAAATCTCAAAAAACTTGAGGCCTCCGAATAAAGGTCCTCTATTAGTTAAGAACAGGTCTTCGCGACATCATAAAACAACAACTTGAAATCAAGGAAAAACTTGAAATCTTTCATCCCTGAATTGTTCACATCATCTAGATAGAGTAGAGTGTGGCTCTATAAACTGTAGTACCTCCTATAGTAATCGTGGCCTCCTTCCTTCACTTAGCACCAATACAACAAGACGGCCATTTATCAGGATGACCTGTTTTGGTTGACCCCCCTCCCCATCCCTTCCCTTTCCCCAACTGTATGGTGTATTCTAGGCTCTACGGTGGATTTGTAAACAATCCAAAAATAAACAGTGCTTTTAGCTCTTTAAGGATGGCATGTCGCTAAAAGATAACATTTGTCGTCATGGTGCACCAATGCAGCCCTGGGGAGTAACTCGCCGGGGCTAAATTGGTGCATCATGCCGACCTTTCGGGAGTGTGTCAACCCCGTAGGATCGTCATGATGCATGGATACAGTACTGGTTACTCGCCAGGGCTGCATAGGTCCTTGTTTCTACAGCCGATAACAGCATTTCTAAAACACTTCATATTTGACCAAAGGCAAATTCTAAAAATATGCAAGAGACATAAATCGGTTCAATTCCTCATAATCGGAACATCTTTCATTCTACAACTACAAGACTGCTGATGTGACACTTTTCTTACACGTTAGTGTTACCTGCAGGGGGGGGGGGGGGGGTCCATTCAGGGGTTAAGGAATTTGGAGTATGTCACCATGTGTCTTGTAAAGGGGAGTCCTATTTTGGTACAACCCTAGATACACATGACCCCTAAGTAGCCTTACCCCCCCCCCCCCCGCCCCCCCACACACACACACTCACATATGTAAACAAGGCGCTATACCTGCTGGGTATATTTTATCTACACATTAGGAGCTGGAATTATTCAAATGTGGTTATCTTCTTCTAAGCATGTATTTTTAGCATAATTTATAGCAGCAATATGAGAAAGGCTTAATTTTCACTATTCTGGAGACAAAATCTTATGTGTTAAATGTTATAAATTACTACTTATTACGTAAATACGGTAACATCACAAATCTGTAGTCACAACTGATATGAATTGTATAACCCTTTAAGGATGCACCAATGCAGCCTTGGCGAGTAACTCGCCGGTGCTGCATCAGTACATAATGCCAGCAGATCCTTTGGAAGTGTATTTGCCCTCTAGGGTTGGCATGATGCTGGAATGCAGTACTGGCGCTTTACTCACCAGGGCTGCATTCATGCATGATGACGACCAAGGCATTAATACATTATGCCGTCCTCAAAGGGTTAATGGAGGACTAATTTGACCATGTGGAGAGTGAACGTGTATAAGTGCTGCACGATGTGTTACAGGTACAAGGCAGGGGCATCGTGTAGGACGTCCGTCCTGCACACAGAGGTCACGATGTGTACACATAAACCCAGCATTACGTTAATTAATGCATGATTTACAATCGTGTGTGGGATCTAGTAATTAGCACATTTTAATGGGGATGTCATTCCTTAATCATCTTTTATATCAACTTTCACAGAAATGTATTGTTACCGGTCGACAAAAAGACGAAATCTAATGTAATCTACCCGGTATTATGGAAATAACACCATGTATAACATGTACCGTAAAACCCCGCCTTTAAGACGGATTTATAAAGTGATTTTTATATAAGACAAATTTTTATCTCAAAGTACGGGGGTCGTCTTAAAGGCGGGGTTGTCTTAAAAGAGTAATTTTTTTATGGTAGAAGTAATTTTTATAAAATAGGTAATTCGGATTCATTCAGATTTGAGAAAGTGTTAATTCCCACTGTCTTTTGAGAAAATTGAGACGGCAGAGGATCAAACAAGTTAAATTATAAGTAATTCGAGCTGAACTCCTATTGGGCCAATTGACTATTACCTTGAGTGGTCTGCTTAGCATCGTGATTCAGAGAACACGGTTATATATGTACATAGCTATTTAACCCTTTAAAAACAGCACCGTGCCTTAATGCACTAGGCCATTTTGGCGTCATGATGCATGAATGCAGCCCTTGTAATTTGTCAGGTTGGTGCATCATGGTGTATCATGGTGCATCATGGTGCATCATGGTGCATCATGAAGAGGGATAAACATGAAGCTCTAAAGCATCATCAGTCTTTGCGAAAACCTTTTCGTCCCACAGGACATTTGGTCCTACAAATTTTCAACGTTGAAGGACCGGCTACATTTTTGGAGGACCGGATAGCCAAATATCTTAGGATTTGTGCATTTTAAGTATAAAAGAGTTTTGTCCATTAAAAATACAATTTATTTGTAATCGTTAATGGCCAAATCAGGGTAGATATATAGTTTTACACAGTATATTGATATACATATTTCAGCTTTAGAAGCCCAACTGAATTCTTCTAGTTCAGAAAAGCCCAACATGCGACTGAAGATTTGGTCCTGTTACATTTGTAAATCTGCTGGACTGGTGGCATTTTAGAAGGACATTGCCACTGTCCTGCATGTTTTCGCAAAGACTGCATCATGTTGTCCGTAAAGGGTTAATAACTTTTCTAAATGCCCATATGGCACTGACAGCTAGTAATGGACACAGGTGCATGTACCCTCAGGTCCGTCATCTATATATAGCCTTCCAGTCACCCCTGCACCCCACGCCTTCCTTACTTCTACAAGGAGGCATGACTCAACATTTATTTGCCCAAGGTCAAGCTCAGGAGTACACTGATCACCAGGGCTTTAACCATTTATGTGCCTCTACATGGGTAAGATTCGACACGTGCGACACGGTGACACGGCCCCTTTAAAAATCGACACGTGCGACACGGCCCCTTTAAAGATCGACGGACACAGGGAAATAAAGGTTAAAAATCGACCCACAGGGATTTTTCACTAAGTTCTTATATAGCTAAAAATCGACCCAGCGACACTCCCCGTTTGCTAAAAATCGACACGCCGACATGGTCAAAAGTTTGGGTACCCATGTAGAGGCACATTTATAGGCTGCACGGTGCTTTTAATGCACTATGCCCTTTGTTGGCATGATGCATGAATGCGGCCTTGGCAAGTTTGGTCGCCCAGGCTGCATTCAATTTCATGCATCGTACAGACTCTTCTAGAGTGTATCAACCCGGTCTGATCGGCACATCGATGCGTGTATGCAGTACTGGCCGTTTAGTTACTCGCCGGCTCACATTCATGCATCATGACGACCGAATGGCACGATGTATTAAAGGGTTAAACATGCCACATATCCATAGTGATTCACTATAGGGTGGAGAGACCACAAGTGGGCAGCCAATCTGTGTGTCTAAGAGCCTACTGAGACCCCTCAGTGCCGGCAGTGGGTGGCAAAAGGCCCTCCTGAGGAGCCCCTGGTGGTGTACCATGTCTGTGGCGCCCCCTGGTGGATGGGTGTATCAAACATGCCGTATACATGTACATGTACTTGGTACAGCGGATAATCAGAGAAGGGGGAAAAGCAGAGCTCAGCTATCTAACATAACATATAACACTGTCAGAGGGGGAGGTGTCTCTGGCAGCCTAGGCCAGCGTCAAACCTACCAGTTGGATAGCCTGGGAGCAGGCTGCCATCCTATACACATATTTTAAAAACTTCTGTCAGGTAAAGGTGCTAATAATAACACAGTAGTCCCAGCGACTTTTAGCCCACTTGATCTTTCCAAAACACACCCTTGATCTCTCCAATACACACATTTTGCGACACTAAAGCGGCGCAAAAGTGAAATGCCGCCCTGCTCCCAGACCATGCCATGGCATCGGGCTGGGAGTCAGAGACTGTGTCAGTGGGGCTGGGTCCTCTCCACATGGATGGTACCCAGGTGCCTGAAATCACTATTAGGATGTGTTGACAGGAGAGTATCTTGTTGTGAGAGGACCCAATCCTACACTTACTCAGTTTACTGGGAGGTCGAGATGCTCACCTCACCATGCATACAGCCATTATCTCCATTGTACCCCGTTGCCAGGGATAAAGGTGACGATGTCAGACTAATCTGAAATGGACAAATTGAGGCCCCTGAATAAAGGTACCCTATAACTCGAACTTGAAATTAGGGAAAAGACTTTCACCCCTGCATTGCGACTCGAATCATTCCACTCCACTCAAATAATTTTGCACTCCATAGTTTGATGTTCCATGGGTCGTTCAGGGTCATTTAGGGAGTGACCATTTTTTGAAAAACAGTTGGTGGGGGATTGTTTTCAGCGAAAAAGGTCCGACGCCACTTCTTGCCCTGTTAGAAAACGTTTACTCCCACAAGCTTCCGTGAATCTAAATTTCCTCATGTGATTAGAGTACGTATTCTAGACATCTGCTTTTGAATTAAAGTATCCAGTTGTTTTTTTGTGGTGTTTTTTTTCTGTACCCATCTTTGGAACATCAGACATGCTCGCCTTAAAACAGACATGGGGAAGCATTTCAACACTGAAGCTCATCATGGTCTACAGGATGTAGAAATCCACACACTTCAAATGGGGCCAAAGTTCTCAGAAATAAAATCGAGAACAACTGGATGTACCGCCTGAGAACGGTCATTCCAAATGGACTGAATTTGATAGATGCTCCTGTCTACCTGTCTACCCAAATTTAAGAGGAAAATACCCAAACCGGCGCCCCTTGTGAGGCCCCCAGTCCCAAAATTCGGAAATATCTTCCGAGGTGGGAAATAACTGGGGGACCTAGACCCACTCCATGAGCACCAGTTTTTCCTCTGGACCTGCTTTCACACTGGCATCAAATTGTTTTGCCTCGTCTAAAAATTCCATTGTTACCGTTATTTTTTGTAAATGTGTGAAACTGTTTCAGTCCAATCTTGGACATTTATTACAAGCTTTAGCTAAAAAAATATATGTCTAGGCCCGCCCTCTCTAAGTTCTAGACTAAGTCTAGACACCTTGTCCGCGATAGCTTCAATAAGTGAAGCTATTTAGATGCCTGATGAGCTTATGACAAGCGAAACCTATCTGTCTCCAGTGTTGATCATAATAATCAAGTCTGTAACTATCAACAACTCCAACACAGTGTTGATAGCAACCGTTTCCAGCCTACAGCTGGTTGCCAAGGAGACTCCCCTTGTATGACGTCACTTGTGACGTCATATGGAGGGCGGCGCCATGACAACGGCGGCCATTGAAGTTTTGAACTTCATTACAAGGTTGCATTGCGGTGGAGGATAGAAGTGACTACTAGTAAGCTCAGACTAACTTGAAATGTTCAAATTGAGGCCCCTGAATAAAGCTCCTCTATAACTCAAACTTGAAATCAGGGAAAAGACCCCTGCATTGCGACTCGAATCATTCCACTCCACTCAAATAATTTTGCACTCCATAGTTTGATGTTCCATGGGTCGTTCAGGGTCATTTAGGCAGTGACTATTTTTTCAAAAACAGTTGGTGGGGGGTCGTTTTCAGCGAAAAAGGTCCGACGCCACTTCTTGCCCTGTTAGAAAACGTTTACTCCCACAAGCTTCCGTGAATCTAAATTTCCTCATGTGATTAGAGTACGTATTCTAGACATCTGCTTTTGAATTAAAGTATCCAGTTGTTTTTTTGTGGTGTTTTTTTTCTGTACCCATCTTTGGAACATCAGACATGCTCGCCTTAAAACAGACATGGGGAAGCATTTCAACACTGAAGCTCATCATGGTCTACAGGATGTAGAAATCCACACACTTCAAATGGGGCCAAAGTTCTCAGAAATAAAATCGAGAACAACTGGATGTACCGCCTGAGAACGGTCATTCCAAATGGACTGAATTTGATAGATGCTCCTGTCTACCTGTCTACCCAAATTTAAGAGGAAAATACCCAAACCGGCGCCCCTTGTGAGGCCCCCAGTCCCAAAATTCGGAAATATCTTCCGAGGTGGGAAATAACTGGGGGACCTAGACCCACTCCATGAGCACCAGTTTTTCCTCTGGACCTGCTTTCACACTGGCATCAAATTGTTTTGCCTCGTCTAAAAATTCCATTGTTACCGTTATTTTTTGTAAATGTGTGAAACTGTTTCAGTCCAATCTTGGACATTTATTACAAGCTTTAGCTAAAAAAATATATGTCTAGGCCCGCCCTCTCTAAGTTCTAGACTAAGTCTAGACACCTTGTCCGCGATAGCTTCAATAAGTGAAGCTATTTAGATGCCTGATGAGCTTATGACAAGCGAAACCTATCTGTCTCCAGTGTTGATCATAATAATCAAGTCTGTAACTATCAACAACTCCAACACAGTGTTGATAGCAACCGTTTCCAGCCTACAGCTGGTTGCCAAGGAGACTCCCCTTGTATGACGTCACTTGTGACGTCATATGGAGGGCGGCGCCATGACAACGGCGGCCATTGAAGTTTTGAACTTCATTACAAGGTTGCATTGCGGTGGAGGATAGAAGTGACTACTAGTAAGCTCAGACTAACTTGAAATGTTCAAATTGAGGCCCCTGAATAAAGCTCCTCTATAACTCAAACTTGAAATCAGGGAAAAGACCCCTGCATTGCGACTCGAATCATTCCACTCCACTCAAATAATTTTGCACTCCATAGTTTGATGTTCCATGGGTCGTTCAGGGTCATTTAGGCAGTGACTATTTTTTCAAAAACAGTTGGTGGGGGGTCGTTTTCAGCGAAAAAGGTCCGACGCCACTTCTTGCCCTGTTAGAAAACGTTTACTCCCACAAGCTTCCGTGAATCTAAATTTCCTCATGTGATTAGAGTACGTATTCTAGACATCTGCTTTTGAATTAAAGTATCCAGTTGTTTTTTTGTGGTGTTTTTTTTCTGTACCCATCTTTGGAACATCAGACATGCTCGCCTTAAAACAGACATGGGGAAGCATTTCAACACTGAAGCTCATCATGGTCTACAGGATGTAGAAATCCACACACTTCAAATGGGGCCAAAGTTCTCAGAAATAAAATCGAGAACAACTGGATGTACCGCCTGAGAACGGTCATTCCAAATGGACTGAATTTGATAGATGCTCCTGTCTACCTGTCTACCCAAATTTAAGAGGAAAATACCCAAACCGGCGCCCCTTGTGAGGCCCCCAGTCCCAAAATTCGGAAATATCTTCCGAGGTGGGAAATAACTGGGGGACCTAGACCCACTCCATGAGCACCAGTTTTTCCTCTGGACCTGCTTTCACACTGGCATCAAATTGTTTTGCCTCGTCTAAAAATTCCATTGTTACCGTTATTTTTTGTAAATGTGTGAAACTGTTTCAGTCCAATCTTGGACATTTATTACAAGCTTTAGCTAAAAAAATATATGTCTAGGCCCGCCCTCTCTAAGTTCTAGACTAAGTCTAGACACCTTGTCCGCGATAGCTTCAATAAGTGAAGCTATTTAGATGCCTGATGAGCTTATGACAAGCGAAACCTATCTGTCTCCAGTGTTGATCATAATAATCAAGTCTGTAACTATCAACAACTCCAACACAGTGTTGATAGCAACCGTTTCCAGCCTACAGCTGGTTGCCAAGGAGACTCCCCTTGTATGACGTCACTTGTGACGTCATATGGAGGGCGGCGCCATGACAACGGCGGCCATTGAAGTTTTGAACTTCATTACAAGGTTGCATTGCGGTGGAGGATAGAAGTGACTACTAGTAAGCTCAGACTAACTTGAAATGTTCAAATTGAGGCCCCTGAATAAAGCTCCTCTATAACTCAAACTTGAAATCAGGGAAAAGACCCCTGCATTGCGACTCGAATCATTCCACTCCACTCAAATAATTTTGCACTCCATAGTTTGATGTTCCATGGGTCGTTCAGGGTCATTTAGGCAGTGACTATTTTTTCAAAAACAGTTGGTGGGGGGTCGTTTTCAGCGAAAAAGGTCCGACGCCACTTCTTGCCCTGTTAGAAAACGTTTACTCCCACAAGCTTCCGTGAATCTAAATTTCCTCATGTGATTAGAGTACGTATTCTAGACATCTGCTTTTGAATTAAAGTATCCAGTTGTTTTTTTGTGGTGTTTTTTTTCTGTACCCATCTTTGGAACATCAGACATGCTCGCCTTAAAACAGACATGGGGAAGCATTTCAACACTGAAGCTCATCATGGTCTACAGGATGTAGAAATCCACACACTTCAAATGGGGCCAAAGTTCTCAGAAATAAAATCGAGAACAACTGGATGTACCGCCTGAGAACGGTCATTCCAAATGGACTGAATTTGATAGATGCTCCTGTCTACCTGTCTACCCAAATTTAAGAGGAAAATACCCAAACCGGCGCCCCTTGTGAGGCCCCCAGTCCCAAAATTCGGAAATATCTTCCGAGGTGGGAAATAACTGGGGGACCTAGACCCACTCCATGAGCACCAGTTTTTCCTCTGGACCTGCTTTAACACTGGCATCAAATCCTTTTGCCTCGTCTAAAAATTCCATTGTTACCGTTATTTTTTGTAAATGTGTGAAACTGTTTCAGTCCAATCTTGGACATTTATTACAAGCTTTAGCTACAAAATAAATGTCTAGGCCCGCCCTCTCTAAGTTCTAGACTAAGTCTAGACACCTTGTCCGCGATAGCTTCAATAAGTGAAGCTATTTAGATGCCTGATGAGCTTATAACAAGCGAAACCTATCTGTCTCCAGTGTTGATCATAATAATCAAGTCTGTAACTATCAACAACTCCAACACAGTGTTGATAGCAACCGTTTCCAGCCTACAGCTGGTTGCCAAGGAGACTCCCCTTGTATGACGTCACTTGTGACGTCATATGGAGGGCGGCGCCATGACAACGGCGGCCATTGAAGTTTTGAACTTCATTACAAGGTTGCATCGCGGTGGAGGAAGACCTTTTTGCTCGCGTCTCCAGAAAGAAAAGTATCCAGTTTATTATGGGAGGCGAGTTGGCTTGGATGGGGGGGGGGGGGGAGGGGTAGATTAAATGCTGAGTAGGTCACTCTATATCAGTGATATCAGCCCCAGCCCCAGAGAGCTGTGGTGTAGATACCTGCTGTACAGTGATCTCATTTAACCCTTTAAGGACAGCATGTCATTAATATGCAACATTTGTCAACATGATGCACCAATGCAGCCCTTGCGACTAACTTGCCAGTGCTGCATTGGTGCATCATGCCGACCCTTCAGGAGTCTATCAACCCCATAGGGTCGGCATGATGCTTGAATGCAGCCCTGGCGAGTTACTCGCCAGGGCTGCATTCATGCATCATGACGACCAAGGGCATGATGCATTAATGCATTATGCCGTCCTTAAAGGGTCAAACTGATAACAAGGATCAAAGTCACCTTATCTGTCACACACAGACTGGTATCGTGACCACTCAAGGACCTGGGTAGAGTGCCCCTTATCTGTGTAGGCTAATGTGGCGACATGGTCAGTCCATAAGGATTCCACAAACATGAAGTTAGCCTCTACCTTCTGCATACCTGTAAACTCTTAGACTAAATGAGACGGAAACAAAAAAAGACATTTTTACTCTTTTTTTCTTTTTGAAAAGCGTCATGGTGGACAGAGGCTTAAAAAATTGCTGGACATTTTTAGTCAGAAAGCGATATGTTGTATTACAACAGTTATCAAAGATTTATCTTATTTGATGTGGAATAACCACACCAGCGACCCTGATGGATATAAAAGGAAGTTGCTGGCATATTTTTTTCTAAATGAAAGCTAACTTCCTTTACTATATTATACTGTTTTCTACCCGGAGGGATTTCCCCATCCCTTCCCTTTTTAACAACATGTGGTTCAAACCGATTATGATAATGTTGTGGGGCTGATACCTGGGGTGTTAGTACTGTATTCCTGACTGGCGGGACCTCTTATGTGGGTGGCCATTGCTTGATCTGGTACTGGCGCAGATAAACACTGATAATAGCTGTCACAATGGGTACCAGTTGTTACACAATGCACCCTAGGAATTCCAGACCAGGGAATAATATTATTGGTCTAAAATGTATTCCGCTAGGCGCCTGTAGGATCTGACGGGGCACGGTATGGGTGCACCACTGTGAGCAGGCCTAACCCCACAACCTCACAGGCACATGTCCATACGATACTGATAGTGTAATAAATGTCTGAATCAATCAATTACTTGTATTTGAACAGGAAATCAGCAGAGATTTAAATTGAGGTATGCTTTAGGTTCAAGTTGATGAGGTTGATAATGCTGAATGAATGATAACTAGCGGACAGAGGGTTGGAGAGACGAACACAGGCCTACATGGTTCTGATAGGTGAGTTAAGTAAATTAGACACATGTAAATAATGCTAACCAGGTGTGCCTTTACATGCCGACGTGTTCTTTTGTTGTTGTTTTTTCATATGTAAAAGTGTATTTTCAGGCTGTATTTTCAAAATTGTGCAAAAACAGAAAACTACAACACTTAAAGTTATATCAGTCATACTCATAGAGTATGTTATCCGCGTTATACATGCACATGCCAAGGGATTGAAACCTTTTGGGAAAGCTTCACACTGATCAGGTTGCCATGGTAACTTAGAGTGTAGACGAGGTGTAGGCTAGCACGGACTGGATGCAGGACTAGAGGGGACCACCTGTTCTAAGGGGGAGCAGGCTATAGTGAGTAGGCGTGCCCTAAGGGCATGCGGTGCTGCTACAATATGGGGGGGGGGGCGGTGACGGTCGGAGGGCGAGACCGTAAATCCTTGCGTATAATAATCCGCACCTAGACTTTGTGAATAGAATTGGTGCGCGGAAGACCGTCCCATCTTAATAAAATAATAATAATAATAACTGTTGCGATAAAGCGGCGGGGCACTTAGGTTGGGCACTTATGATTGGGCACTTACGGTATGGTATACTGCACCCTCGTGTTTAAGCACCGGGGTTTGACAAGCGATGGGGGTATGCGGAAGCCTTCAAGTATGGGTATTCATAACTCCAAATCTATGACAGCCGGGGCGCTTAAACGCGGCGGTACGGTAACCCGTGCCGGTCATTTGAAAATTGGCCCTTAGAATTCTAGCATACCACGTATTAGCTGAGGATTCTACACAGGAATTTACAGGACCGTAAATTCTTGTGTATAAGCTGCACCCCTAACTTAGGACAATCATATAAGCCGCACCATGGGTCATAAAATCGATACTTCAGTATTATAATATACTAGTAAAAATCCTTGTATAAGCCGCCCCTAGACTCTGGGACAATCCTATAAGCAGCACTGGGGTTCTGACCCTCGTACAAGCCGAGGCTTCTACGCGAGAATTTACGGTACCGGTAGTAGAAAATGGGGTGAGCACGGAGAGGAGGGGGTGGTGGGTGGTGATGGGGTGATGGGGGATACTGCCCATAGAGAGGGTGAAAAGGTAGCTCATGTGGTTTACCAACTGACAATCCTGCCATAATATATACCTCCTTTTTTTATATACAGCAGGTTTTGTGTTTACACTCATGACTCAGTCTCACCACCACAAAGCAGAAAAAAAAAGAGAAAAAAGTGAGAAACATAGAATTTGATTATATTATTTTTCACAATAAAAAAAGGACCAGACATTGGCCTAGTCTAGACGTTTGAGATAAATCTAGCTTGGGCTTATAAGCTGTAGTCTACACATAGGTTCATAGCACTGAGCAAAGTTCAAGGAGTTCCACTGAACATTAACATTACCAGGTCCAGAGGTATAGATGAAGTGCCCTTTGAACTTACCGGTAGTGACAAGTCTACTTTTCATACTGTACATATTGTAAGGCACATGTCTATTACCAGTCCACCTACATCATATTCAAGATGATATTGCCATCCCTTTACATCTCTAGACAATTTCTATATCTAAGAATTACAGTTCTATGGCGCAGAATTAAAAACTTGTGTGGAATTGTATCTTAGTCATAGTATGCCGACATTATTTGTGGAACGTTTATATCAGAATGCTATATCCCCACAGATAAATTCACAATTTAAGAAGCTTTGGTGGAACGATACATATCTACATGTATTATCATATGTATAATAAAACTATGTGCACTACTCAATGCTATAAACGCTAAGCTGTGATACACTGCCGCCATCTGGTGTTACTGAGATACACTACAGCACTGAGCAGTGTTACCACATCCCCTGTATGATTCACTGAGTGGTCAGCACAGTAAAACCCCCAGTCAGTCAACCCTCCTACTCCCTCATGTGTTTCCCACAACTCACAAGCACTATTGATCTGTTATTGGTCGCCTCCCGCTCTTCCCCACCAACGTTTAATAAATTTGCAGATGTTTTATTTCAACTCGGATTTCCCCCTAGGCTATAATGACAGATTATAATAAACCAGTTGAGTGGCTCAGGCTTTCCCGGAAACGTCCGGTTTGAGTTAATTGATGCTAGTCATTATACCATAGTACATTGAGTCACGCCCCCCTAGAGCACCCCCCCCCCCCCCCCACTCCCAACCCCTATTATACACACACAGTGTAAATGGCCTCTAACTAGCCGAGTGTGAATCATCCTCCTCTTAACTCGCACTTGTACACACTATAGTTTGTCTACAGCTAACGTCGGAGAAATATAAAATAATATCCCAAGAGCAGAATAACTTTATTTGAAGAAAGATCCATCAGATTTCCATCAGATTACCTGTGTGATATCAGACCCAGAGAAAGTTTAAGTTAACCCTTTAGGACGGCATGATGCATCATGCCCTTGATCAACATGATCCATAAATGCCCTGGCGAGTAACTCGCCAGGGCTGCATAAATGCATCTGGATGACTCTATGGGGTTTGAGACACTCCCAAAGGGTTGGCATGATGCACCAATGCAGTACTGGCGAGTTACTCACTGGGGCGGTATTGGTGCATCAAGCCAACAAATGTCATCTTATAGCGAGATGCTAGAGGATTAACCACCGACCTACCAGGTGGGGGTTAGAGGATTGTCCTAAGGTCGGGTGCGGCTATAAACGTGAGGATTTACGTTGGGTATGGGGGGGGGGGGGGGGGGTGGCATGACTAAACTTCAATACTAGCCTCGTCATAGAATAGCTAGCTGCTGGTTCTTAGAATTAAACATTTTTTTGTATGAGTATTTGTTATGAGTATGGGGCTCTTCACGACAACATCTATCGAAATAACATTATAATGTATGTATGCACATACATTTTATTACATTTAGATGGCCTGCATTCTGTGTTAGAATCGGCACAGCATCTTTTGCGCCCCCCCCCCCCCCCCTGCTTCCTTTCACCTTAGGGCAAGCAGCTAGACCTGTGCGGGCCTGACACATATTATAATGCTTTTATCCCGGGTTCTCAAGATTCACTGCTGCTAATACGGCCCCCATAATTGGTCATTGCCCCCCGGGCTAACGTTAATGCCCAGCCCCGGCACGTGTCTGGGGCCATCCCTAGCCCTATAAGGGCCGCATAGTGATTTAATGTGCCATGTCCTTTGTTGTCATCATGCATAAGTGCGGCCCTGGTGAGCAACTCACCAGTGGCAGTGCTACATTTGTGCATAATGCCGACCCTTTGGGGTGTATTAATCAGCTCCATAGGGTCGGCATGATGCACCAATGCAGCACTGGCCAGTAACTCGCCAGCACTGCATTCATGCATCATGACGATAAAGGGTATAGGGCATTAAAGCACTATGCAGCTCTTAAAGGGCTAGTCTAAAGTGCTCTCTAGTTCTACCGTAAATTATTGCGAGTCAGACTTTGGTACATGTATGACTAAATATGGGTGTGGCTTATATGGACGGTTTTATGCGTATACTACAGTGTACCATATTTTTCAGACCCCCTGCAGCTGCTAGGCTTGTAGGGTTTGTCAAAGTTAGCTTATGGGTGGCTTATACTTGAGAACTTACAGTAGCCGGTACTACAACAGACTCATTACATGTCTGGGTGCCAGACAGTGCCGTGCTGCACAAGTAGCATGGGGGTGTATGTAGTAAGGGGATCTCTGGTTAGCATGGAGGCTGCATAATGTAGTACCCGGGTATACCTTATGTCAGATCACTTGGCGAGCCCCTTAAGCCATTATGACACCAATTTTGGTACTGTATCAAAGAAGACATAGATACCATTCCCTACCATCTTATATATTGGATATTAACACGAGATATCAGTAAAGTTTACACCTTCTAGTTTAACCATTATACGCAATCAAGCACACATTTCACAACTTTCACTGGTACTTTCACAGACATATATATATCATTTCCTGCAATGTTATTTATTGGACTAATACATGTATTAACACCCGATACCAATCAATTTTACCCCTTCTAGTTTAACCATTGACCACACATTTTGCAACTTTCACTAGTAGTTTTATTATTCAGGCAGGCACCCCACAGTGATATACTAGTAGGTGAGCCCCCCCCCTCCCCCAGCTACTCCTTGGGCTTTAATGTCTGATGCTCCCAACTTGCTGTGATGCCATTAAGGAATCTCTGTCGGCCTCGCCAGCTAGTCTGACATAAAGTATAGGAGGGGGTGAGGATACATAGGGAGTAGGGAGGGTCTCAAGGGTCTCCTCAGCGTCTAGCATGGCTGTATAATATATTAACACGGGGGGCTTAGGGAGTGGTCATTTTTTATCAACAGGGGGGGGGGGTTGGTTTGGGGGGGGGGGGGTATAAAAAATGTGGACCCCTCTTGGGGGGGGGGGTCAAAAAAATTTAACCTGTTTTGGGCCAAAAAGCCTGCGCGTTACTATGCTTCAAAGGGCCCACGCGCGCGCCGATTTCCGACCCGTAGGGGGGGGGGGGGGTAAAAAAATTTCGACCCATTGACCGGGGGGGGGGATGAAACCCCCCCCCCCCCTGTTGTTAAAAAATGATCACTCCCTTAGGGGTGGGGTGAGAGAGGGTCTCAATGTCTAGCATGGATCTATAGGTATGTACTAAGGACTATAAGCTGTGCTGAGTCACTGTTCACACTGAGTCACTAGACACACGCAGGAGACATGTTCATGTATACTGGGGGGGTGTTCCTATAAATCCTAGAACTAACCAAACTGGCAGCTTTCAGGCTATCATATTATATTGGATTTGTTTCATGTTGAGTCGTTGACATGGTGTGGCGTGCTGTGGCCGTGGCATTGACATATTAGCAGAAACCAGAAGATGCCCAGGCAGAAAACAAATCACACATATACATGGTAGATCCATGTACTCATAGCTACATCTAACATCTATGAATTAGTTTATACACTTTTTTTTCTTCTGCCAAAGCTAGAAGACATTCTTCCCCAAAGTGAGAAGAACTCCTTTATGTACAATATGGCAGAAGCTGTAGTCATTCCTATACGGGACGAGCGCATTGGGCTATGGGGGCCGCCATTTTGGCTCTGAGCAATGCATTGTGGTTAGGCCCCCGACTCCAGAGCAGTGCATCATGGGAGAATTTCTTATCAGCACCTTTGTTCGGGGTGTGAGGGGCGGGGATTAGACTGATTAGAAGATGGGGGTATAGCCCCCGACTACCTGAGGTACCAGGATGTGCTAGTCCCGTATACATGTACCTTCCCTACCCTGTGATGACAACCCCCCCCCTCCCCCCGGCCTGGGTCAATATACCCAGCCCTGAGTTGGCTGTGAGGTGAGTTATTGACCACAGAGAAATACCACAGACACCCAGGGGCCATGTGGACAGGTGCCACAGTCTTCTGGGTCCCCACAGAATTTTTCTATGACTTCCCATGACCAAAATCACCATTTTCGATGATAATATTTTTGTCTGAGTTTCCATGGCAAAATTGTATTCTATGACATTCACTGACCTGCCCCCTGGTTGAACACTGAGAACTACGTTATGACCGAAATTTCCCCCACATTGGCTCCATCTCGTGTCAATCTGAAGCGATATCTAGCTACATTTATAAATTAAAAGCTGAAGTTTGATAAAGAGTACTTTTGTCTAAAACTCCTACCCTCCTGGATTCAGATCCACCAGGTTATAATACTCTGGCCTAAAGGACATCAGTGCTAGCCATGAGGCCATAGAGGTTCATAGCTTACATTAGGGGTGGTAATTTTTTAATATAAAATTAATCGAGCAATTACCGTTTACATAATTGTGAAGATTAATTGTTGTTCTTCGAGAAACAGACAAACATATCTGTCGTGTACACAGGAGATGCGCATGCGCGTCCCCGTCAGTCTTTAGCCAAGCTGCAGTGATTCTTATGCTGAAAAAACAAGACTGGAAATGGTACACAGGTATTCAATTACAATTACGTATGTCTAATTGTCTAGTCTACTGACTAGTTGTAGGTTGAGAGATTATATACGTATTCCAATCTCCTTCATCCTTGGGATGGATGGGTGGGCCTGTGTACACGACAGATATGTTTGTCTGTTTCTCGAAGAACAACAATTAATCTTCACAATTATGTAAACGGTAATTGCTCGATTAATTTTATATTCTTCTCCGAAACTAAACAAACATTCTGTCGACACAGGAGAATTCAAAGTTCAGCTTAGGATCACTGCTATTTCCCTTCACTATTACTCCCATATAGGACAGTAACACGTCATATAGGGTAACAGATAACTTTTTATTCTTATATTGCTTTATGAGTAGTTTAACGACCTTCTCTTTTGTTGGTCAGTTTAAACTTGTAATCCTAATAAAAAAGGAGAGCCTCATTTGGCTTAGGCATACGACACAAAAGTGTACGTTTAAAGCAATCACAGATCAAGTACGACCTATTATTATTGAAATTTATCACCCTTTGAGGTGGTCGTTTCCTTCGGGATAAACGCAAATTTCAACCCCAGCTACTCTAAAGAGTCCTCCAGGAGGATCCTAGCCAGCGTCTTGGGAGGCTTGGGGTTCTCGATGGGCTTGTTGTAGTGCTTAGCCATGGTCTTGACGCCTTTCCAAGACCCATGCCGGAGCAAAACAGCCGTAGATACACCGAGTCTCCCTCCAGCAGAGGTGCTAGCACCCCTAGTGGAATGAGCTCGGTATACCCTGGTGTCCACCCCAGCTGCGGAAAGCACCGCAAGGACCCATCGCTTTGATGAGTCCTGCCCAATCTCGCCAAATGGCTTGCGGAAGGACAAGAAGAGCGAGTGTTTCCTTCGCCCTTCCTTGTCCAACCTGACTGGCTCCGTGACCCGCACGTAACGTTTCAGGGCACAGACGACGCACAGAGTCTCCTCCTCGTGGAACGGTTCCAGGACCAGTTCTTTGAGGGGTTCCCCCGTACGCGCTGTTTTCATCAGACCCTTCAGAACGAAACGCGCAGACCCCGAACCCAGCCAAGTCAGATTGCGGAGATCGAGCGCAGGGATGACCTGACCTCTTTGGCCCGACACCAGCAGAATCAACATCGTTAGCTTGAACCCCAAGAACTGGGTGGACAGGCCTTCATTGGGACCCCAACGCTGGAACATGCTGAACACCAACCTAATATCCCAGAACTTGTTGTATTTGGGAGAAGGAGGATTCCTTCGATAGGCGGTGCGGACGGCCCTGCACACCCAATAGTGGGTGCCCATGGTCTTCCCGTTGTCAAGGTTTTTCACTAAAACCGACAACGCACACCTTGCAGCGTTAACGGTGCCAAAAGCCCTGCCCTTTTCCGAGAGCAAGCGAAGGAAACGACAAACCTCAAAAGGTGAGGGGGTGCGCAGGGAGATACGGTGAATAATGCAGAAAGTGGCCCACTGATCCATGTATGTTTCGTACACCTTCTGTGTACCAGTGGACCAACTTTCTAGCAAAAAATCAGCCGTCGCCCTGTCGCACCCCTGCCTCTGAATTAGGTCGTTTCTTAGTAGAGCAAAACCCTTAGGGCGAGCCTTCCCAACGAGTCGTCTCGCCCTAAGAGATTTGCCTTCCTCGGGTGAACCTTGAAACTGGCTTTCGCCAGTTTCAAAGCCCGAGGAAACCAAGCTCGCCCTGGCCAGTCTGGTACAACCAGGACGAGCTTGCTAGGCGCCTCTTCTTCTAGCTTCCTGAGGATCCGGGGGATGAGGCTGAAAGGAGGAAAGGCATAAGCATTAATGCCTTTCCATGACAGCGCCAGGGAGTCTACGTGAGTAGCTCCCGGGTCAGCCTTCCATGAGCAATAGCGCTCACATTTGTAGTTGTTGCGGGAAGCAAAAAGGTCCCAGGTCGGGTTTCCCCAGATCTTGCAGATCCTCTGGAAGATCCGGTCGTTGAGTTTCCACTCCAAATTGTCGTTGAAAACTCGTGACGCTGTGTCCGCTTTGATGTTTAGAACACCAGGGACAAAGGAAACCGTCAGCCAGGACTGTCTTGCCTCGGCCCAACCCCAAATGAGTCGCGCTATCTTATCACAGGCAGGTGACTTAACTCCTCCCATCTTGGACACATAGTGCAACGCAGTCATGTTGTCCGTACGTACGTGTACGTGGACATCCTTGACTTTGCCCAAGCTATGCAAGGCCAGGTTGATGGCACGGAGTTCCAGGACATTGATATGATCCTGTTCTTCCGGCAACCAGCGCCCACCTATGGATTGATCTCCTAGGTAGGCTCCCCAACCCTGCATGCTGGCATCCGTGTCAATGGTCCGATCAGGGAGGAATTTGCGGATCCGACAACAGTTATTTTCAACATTGTGTAGCCACCAACTAACATCCCCAACCGCTTCTTCCGAGAGTGTCATCACTGATTCGTAGTTTCCACCACTGTTTTTCAGCGCTTTGTTCTTACAACGCTCTAGGGCCTTATAATGTGCCAAACCGTACTCCACCCCTTTTGTGTAGGCGTTGAACAAGCCTACTAAACCTGCCACCTCCCGAATGGTGGGTTCTGGATTACTTAGCATTTGTGATGCTTCCTGAAGGACTTTGTCCACTTTCTTTTCAGGTAGCGAGACAACCATCTGATTGGTGTCTATTACAAAGCCTAAGAACTCCAGAGCGGTGGAAGGTTCAAAAACTGACTTGATCGGGTGGACTACAAGACCTAGACTATCAAACAGCTTTGCTAGCTGAGTGGTGGCTGTGAGACACTCATCGTAAGTTTTCCCCAGAATGAAAGTGTCATCTATGTAAGGGAAAGCTTCACAACCTAGTTGTCTCAACTTTACAAAGATAGGTGCTAATAGTTTAGTGAAAATCCTGGGTGCACATGCGACACCATTTGGAATCACGCGATATTGGTACAACTCATTCCCCCAAACAAATCTCAGGTACTTCCTGTCAGATTCGCAGATCGGGAAGGTATAGTAGGCATCTTTCAGATCTATAGATGCCATGTACCATCCTTCCCTGACCAGCTCCACAGCTGTCTGAAGGTTGTCCATCTTGAAATGTTCGTAGGGAATGAGCTTATTGAAATCAGAAAGATCTAAGATAATTCTGATTTCACCATTCGCTTTCTCTTTAGCAAAAATGGAAGAAATCCACTGACCCTCTTCATGTACCACACTCTCAATCACCCCTTTTCTAACCATTCGATCAATTTCATTATCAATTTTGTCAGGGTCAAATTCTCGCAGAGTATAAGGTTTTGGTACTCGCTTTTGAACTGGTTTACATAGAAGGGGAATTTCAATCCCCCCAGCGTTTTTAACCACCCAGGGGTCAGATGTAATCTTCTCCCAGTTGGTTAAGAAATCAGCTGTCTGTCCACCATAGAAATTGTCTGGGGTGTTTGAGAGTTTGGGAGGTGTCAGTGGTTTGCCACACACCTTTGGGGCGTTTAACGCTTTCCCCCTCGTCCTCGGCTCGAGTTCTTCCCGCTGCCTCTCTTGCTGTGAGTCTCGTGCCCGTGACCGTGATCTCGACTGTCTTTCTTCTCGTAGCTGTCGCGTTTCTGACGTTTCTTGGTCCTCTGGCGGGCGTGAAAACCCCTCTTCTTCTTGCCCCTCTTGCTCTGGCCGCTCGTGCCTGAGTGAGTCTTTGATTTCATGACCAGGTCGGAGAACTCCCTCATTTCCTTCGTATTCTGGACAACCTTCTTGGCTTCTGAGAACAGGAATTCCCCACCCATTGGCGATTCCATGATCTCGTTGGAGTACACGGTTTTGAAATGAGGTTTTAGCATCTCCCGCCTTTTACGCACCACGCAGTTGCTGGCCAGTATGAGCAGCTCCATGGCATCTCCTGCTGCCCCAGCTACCTCGCTCAGTTCCTTATCCTTTTCCTCTCCTCTCTCAAGCATGAGTTCGATGGTGGGGAGGAAAGCAGCTAAGGCTCCCATGACAGCCTGCTGGATCTTGACCATATGTCTGTCCAGTGCTAGTTCAGGGTTCTTGTTCTTATCCTTGTCCTTTTTTCCCTCTCTGATGCTTTTGACCACAGCAGGATCGATAGGGGGAACATTCATACAGGGAACGTTCTTAGGCGCCGGGTAATTCTTTATCTTCTGAAAGATTTCATTATCCTGTTTTGGCTCCGCTACTTGTACAGCCCTCTCTATCCATGCCGTAATGGATTTGTGCGCCTTCTTGGCTTTCTCAGGGCCGCCTGCACTAAGGCTAGCCTCAATCTGCCCCTGTAAAGCTCCCTTCTTCACTCCTTTCATGAGTTTCTCGATCTTCTTGGCCTTTTCAGCCTCGCTGTCAGAGCTTTCCTCATCGGTCTCAAAGTCTGATTCCTCATCGTCATCTTCATGACTGTAAGAATCTTCCTCATCCCCTTCACTTGGTGAGATGGCTCGTGGTTTTGGGTCCTTAGCCGGAGTCCGCGGTCTTTTGGACCTGGAGCGGGTCCTCCTTCTGGAGGGAGAGCGTGAGCGAGCACGTCTCGTCCTGTCCCTGGAGCGAGAGCGAGAATGTCTCCTGGACCTGGACCGAGAGTGTCTTCTCTTGTCACTGGAGCGAGAACGTGACCTTCTCCTGGATCTGGAGCGAGTACGTCTCCTGGAGTGAGCTCTCCTGGAACGTGAACCAGAGCGTCTCCTGGAGTGAGAGCGTCTCCTGGACCTGGAGCGAGTACGTCTCCTGGAGTGAGCTCTCCTTGATCGAGAGCCAGAGCGTCTCCTGGAGCGCGAGCCAGAGCGTCTCCTGGAGCCAGAGCGTCTCCTGGAGCGTGATCCTGAGCGTCTCCTAGATCCAGAGCGTCTCCTGGAGTGAGAGCCCGAGCGTCTCCTGGAGCGAGAACCAGAGCGTCTCCTGGAGTGAGAGCCCGAGCGTCTCCTGGAGCGAGAGCCAGAGCGTCTCCTGGAGCCAGAGCGTCTCCTGGAGCCAGATCGGGAGCGTTTCCTGGCAGGGGAGTGCCTCTGGGTACCCGAGGTAGATGGACTAGGTCCGTTGGGCGGAGGGCTGTCCTTCTTCGCCTGGTCTGGCTCCTTCCCTACTTCCTCACCTGACTGGGAAGGCATGGTTGGACAAAGTTCCGAGTTAAGAACCTCGATCACGTCTGGTGTAGGTGAGTGGGCCCTGGTAGTCCTTGGCACCTCAGGCCCTTTGGCAGTACTAGGTTCCTGGTGAATCTGTGCCACAGTGATCACCGGGTTCGGTATCTTCGGTTTCTGACCTAGTACTAGTCGTAACACGGTTGACTGTTGTTGCAGTGTTCGTGGCTTTTTCCAGGCAAACTTTACCTTGAGAGGCATCAGTTCTGCAAGTAGCATAGGACAAGTATAAGTGATTTGTTATCTAACAAATTTTTCGGCATAAGGTATAGGTCTTTTTGTAAAACATGACTCTGTACTCAGGCTTATGAACAAAAAGTGTAACTTGAGTGTGAACCCACATAAGCAACCAGACAATTACAAGTCAAGTACTACCATAAGCCAATAATTTTAGAGAAATTTTGGGCATAAGGTGTGGGTCTTTTTGATAAAAAGAATCCACATAAAAGTACAGTAACCAAGCTTTAGCAAAAAGCTATTAAAGACTATAAGATAAATTGGGCATAAGGTATATTTGATTTTTGAGAAATCAAACCTTAAAAGTAGGTCCCAACCAGGTGGAGTTTTAAACCCCTAAGTCTTTTAAGAAAAATTTGGGCATAAGGTGTAGGTGATTTTTGGAACCCACAACCTTAACAAGAACAGAGTTCCCCAAATGGTAAAGTCTAAACAGACCCACATTTATTTTAATGCTTCCAAAGAAAATTTGGGCATAAGGTATAGGTCTTGGTAATAATCTAGTCCAAAGTACAGTAAAGTACAATCACCAAAAGTATGACCTCACCTGACACTTGACTTGACAGTTCCAACCAACTTCTCTATCTAGAGTGTCAGGAACCACCTATTTTTCAGCCTGTATTAACTAAAGTCAAAACAGGCTGCTTACAGGTGTCAACTACAGTAGTAGAAAGCAAAGCTTTTTAGTGTCTTAGACTCACTAGTGTCATGATATGTTCTTCTTTAGGAACAACTTCAGTGACACCTCCAGTCAATGACAGTGCATTTGACAGGTGGAATCTATGCTGTCACTCTGAAAGAGTTGACAGTTCTAAGAAAATTCTAAATTTTCAGTAGTGTCCTCATTCATACAACAAACTGGTAAACCCAATTATTAGGGTACTCCATAGCCTCCTCGCTGGCTATGAAGCCGATAGTCTTACAAGGAGCAAAAATGCTCCAAGGGACCAAGCATTTAGATACCAGTTTGAAATATAAACCATATGTCTCAGTGACATTGACAGTGCATCCACAATGGTTGACAGTCATGTGCCCTTGCTGAAATCATATGAGACTCCCTTGCTCTGAGCATTAAAAAGCTAATACATTATCCTTACAGACTGGAAATACATCCAGTCTGAATAAAACTAAACAATATTATTTGTACAGTATTTTGGGTGTGTGTGTGACTGACAAAAATGCCCTCTGTCCATATTGACAGCAGCTCTTTTGTCTAAGTCTCAAAGAATGAATAACCCCTCAACAGGACGATACAGTAGTGGAAAATTGATATTTCCATACTTTTGGGGGGTATTTGAGACTGTAGGACCAAACTGTTCTCAATTTCGCCAAAGACGAATCCCCTACGTTGAGTTGCGTTTATTTGCACTCATTATCGCCCACAAGGTTATTTACCGCCGTTTTGCGACAAAATACGCTGAAAAGAACGAAAATGCGACAATTACACCCTTGTACTGTACAAATATGCGACAATAGCGTTCACTTACCGGGAATATCCTCCAAATATGAGAAGAATTCGCTCCTAAAAGTTCGCTTTTGTCGCTGCCTGGCTTCCCACGTCCGGTTCCGTGCTTGGCGCCATTATAGACTGCCGGGGACGCGCATGCGCATCTCCTGTGTCGACAGAATGTTTGTTTAGTTTCGGAGAAGAACAACAGGGGGGGGGGTTGGTGGATTTGGAGGGGGACCAAAAAAATTTGGACCCCTTGAAGGGGGGGGACCAAAAAAATTTGGACCCCTCTTGACGGGGGGACCAAAAAAATTGCACCCCTTTTTTCTGAAAAAGCCCGCGCATTACTATAGCTCAAAGGGGTCGGCCGCGCCCAATTTCAAGTCGCCTTAGGGGGGGGACCAAAAAAATGTTGACCCCTCCCGTGGGGGGGACCAAAAAAGTTTCGACCCGCTTGCACGAAAATCCACCGACTCCCCCCTGTTGTTAAAAAATGACCACTCCCTTAGTTACAAGGTAGGCTACAGTGTACAAGTCAACCCTCTCTATTGTAAGGTGTGTGATGTTCATGTCCACTTCCAGAAGAAAGGAGTATGGGTAGCCCCAAACCTTTTCCACTCATTTCCAAGGTCCTCACTATGGGGTAGAAATGATGCTTGGATCTGAATTTCATTTGTACATTCTTATACGGAAGAGGTTTACTAAAGTAGAAGGATAGGACCAATTATAGCACTATTATCTCCAAATTAAAGCTATGAAACCTATGTCAATAAACATCACTGATGTCTTTTTCTTGTTCGTTGGATTACGCTTGAATATCACAATGGTTTAAACTGAATATTCAGTCTGATAACATATGGATAAATTGTGCTTTCCCATAAGTGGGGAAAATAGAGAGAATTTTGTATCACAGCATCAGTAAATTTCGTAGAAAGCCTGAATCTATTTTAAATATTGGGAGAAAACTGGCTTTCACACTGAAAGCCTACACCCTAAAGTGACATCAAATTGAGTACTAGGACTAAAGAGCAGGGATTTGCGAAGTTCTTTGTCTAAGAGACACCATTCAGCCGCTGATTGCCCATTAATTTCCTTGAACATCCCTCCCCTACATATGGGCCTCTCAAATACTCCTTCTCAGGATAGTCCTCCCAGCTAACAAAAAAACGTTATTTTACGTCAAAATAACGTTCTAAAACTGTATATAACGTTATGCCATAGTGAGGAGCCTTAGAAAAACGTTATATAACGTTAAATAACACTACAAAATGTTGTACATGTATAAAGTTTTTTGTTTACTGGGCAACACCTCTCCCTCCATATGCCTCCATGTCTCTGAACATCCCTCTGGGAGGCTATTGCCCTTCCCGTTGCCTTTAGGTCACCCCCAGAGGTCCCACCAAGGTCCCACACCATTGCCAGTCCTCAGTCCCTAGAAGTTCCCTATCTAGGTCCCCCCCAAAGGTCCCCCCCCAAGGTCCAACACCATCTGTGGTCCTCGCTCCCTAGAAGTTTCATCTAGGTCACTCCCAAGGTCCCCATCTATAGGTCATCTCCAAAGGTCCCCCCCAAGGTCCAACACCATCTATGGTCCTTGTTCCCTAGAATTTCCTGACCTAGGTCACCCCCAAAGGTCCCACCAAGGTGCCACAATCCATGGACCTCCCTCCCTAGAAGTTTCCCACCTAAGTCACCCCCAAGGTCCCACACCATGGACAGTCCTTGCTCCCTAGAAGTTTCATCTAGGTCACCCCAAAAGGTCCCCACCTAGGTCAACTCCAAAGATCCCCCCCAAAGTCCAACACCATCTATGGTCCTCGTTCCCTAGAATTTCCTGACCTAGGTCACCCCCAAAGGTCCTACCAAGGTCCCACAACACCCATGGACCTCGCTCCCTAGAATTTCCCCACCTAAGTCACCACCTAAGTCACCCCAAAGGTCCCCCAAAGGTCCCACACTATCCATGGACCACAACACCCATGGTGCTGGCTCCCTAGAAGTTCCCCACCTGGGTCACCTCCAAGGTCCCACACCATCCATGGACCTCCCTCCCTAGAAGTTTCCCACCTAGGTCACCCCCCAAGGTCCCACACCATTGACAGTCGTTGCTCCCTAGAAGTTCCCTAAGATCCAATAGGATGAAATATCTATTGTAGCATTTAATGAAATGTATTCGCAGGTATTCAAAAATTCAATTTTAATTTTTGACTCTGTAAAATCCTTAATAATTGTCCGATTTACAAGCCGCGAAAACCTAGTGTCTAGGGGTCCAAAATGTGGACCTTTTTCTCTCTGGGGACCCCCCCTGGCTACGGGCCTGCAGCGGGTATGGAACACTACTGCCACCTATCGGCAGGATTATGAACTAGTTCCTCCAAACCCGAGGGTTTGGCAAGACCCCCAAAGTCGGGAGTCCTCTTAAAGGCGGGGTTTTCCTAATTGTCTTATCTTTTTTTGTACAAGACGAATTTTTCTCTCAAGTTGGGGGGGGGGTCGTCTTAAAGGCGGGGTCGTCTTAAAGGCGGGGCATTACGGTAATCCTTTATTGCCATGATGCATCAGTGCAGCCCTAGACTGGCTTGCCTGATGCCGCGTACCTTGGAGTGGGAACGCTAGTGGGAGTGGCCAGGGCAGGTAGTCCAGTCTAGTGCAGCCCTTGCGACTCGCCACTAGCGCACATTTTAGCTACAGGACCTGTGATTATCTAAGATTAATTTCTATCTCAATGTCCTCTTCTCCCCTGCAATAAAAGTAGACCTGCACAAGTTTAAAACAGGGCCGTATGGTATTTACTCCTTGAGCGTGTAAGATTAATGTGGTTACCACTTAAAATTGTAACCCGGCGCGACTCGTCTCGTGCCTCATATCAACCTCTGCCTATATCTACAACAGTCAGAGTACAAGTAGTTAAGCAGTACTTACGATGGGCTGGTCCGTGATCCGTACCAGGTCCTTAACGTTGTAATACTGATGTTTCTCGAAGGCCGAGAACAACAAGTCGGTGACCTTGTCCTTGTCCATCCGCGACCTCTTCGTCTCCTCCTTCTTCACCTTAGCCTCTCGGTTCTGCGGCAAACGACAAAAGTTTTTATCTTTTTGATTTCTTTTTTTTTTTCAATTCTTTTTTTTTTTTTTTTGTTCAAGGTAGTATCGAGGGAGCAGACGCTTTCACTGTTTTATTTAAGATTATTTTCATTACACATTCAGTTAGCATGATCTTCTTTAGTTAGATTTGCATGTATATTGATAATGATGAAATGTAAAACCCTATGGCTCTAATATTTAAATCTTGGGACAGGCAACATTAACATTATGAGTACTGTAAACTGTCGCTTATAACCCATACCTTGCGGATAATCCACATTCCAAGATTGGAAACCCCTTGGCCTATAACCTGCACCTGGGGTTGTATGTGGGAATTTATGGTACTTTAACATGATTACTTGAAAACGATCGCCGTAACTCAGGAGTGTAAGTGTAAAGCAATGTATCTTTGAAAACTTTCCTATTTTGGCTGTACAATGTTGTACTGCTAGTGAATGTGTCTATTAACCATTTAAGGACGGCACAATGCATTAATGCATCATGCCTTATGTCGTCATGATGCATAAATGCAGCCTTGGCGAGTAACTCACCAGTGCTACATTTAAGCATCATGCCAACCCTATGGGGTTGAGACACTCCTGAATAGTCGGCATGATGCACCAATTAAGCACTGGCAAGTTACTCGCTGGAGCTACATTGGTGCATCCTGAAGACAAATGTTATCTTTAAGTGATGTGCCGTCCTTAAAGAGTTATAACAGTGTTCTAACTGCCAGGGTTGGTGACTCACATTTCTGTAGTCCACTTCTCGTGGTTTGTAGCTGATGACGGGCCCCTTCAGCGTCTCCACCTGCCGCTGGGGTTTGTTGGACAACTCTACTGTAGCTCTGCAGGGGAAAGGGTGAGACAATCAGTATCAATACATTGAGACATTTTTTGGGAGATGTGAGTCTTGTTTTTTTTTGTTAAATCATTAATTGCATTGCTTGTTATATATCATGTATGGGTAAATAAGTAAAAACAAATTTTTTAAATATGTTAATTTGGAAAACATTATTGTTTGTTACTTTTATATTTACATCTTGCATGTGGAGCAAGCAGGTTCTTCTCATGTTTCCCTTTCATGTATTGTGTCAAGCACCGCTTTACCTTTAGGAAACTTGTAACCTGTACCAGTAGTATAGACTGTACTCAAAAATCACAGGTTTAAGAACAATAAGTGTAGTTACTTTTTAAGTCCTATGTATCTGGCGTCTGCTACGGGTCTGCACTCTGCCCGCTGTATGGCCTTGCCTTCTACTGCCAGCTGGTCTGTAGGTGTAAAGACACAGAGTTACTACATTGTACAAACAATTACTGACCCTTTATATCATAGAATACTTGGGCAATCTATTTTCTAAACTCTTCAATCCGAATCGATGGGGAAACTCCAAATTGTGTATTTTCTTCCTCATGTATTCACTTCATGGGCTTTTTTTTTTAAATTTTTTTTTTTTACTTCAAGAATATTTCATGGAATATGGTTCAGGAGAAAACTTCCGGCATAAAGTGGGTAACTGTAAAATACTCTTGCAATATTAGGATAGAAGGGAACACACTCACCATACATGGGTTCCCCCGTGGATGGGTTCACTGGAGAACCTAGACGGGTAGAGCAAAACATCTACAACTGGGCTTCAACAAACATTTCAATATTTCACCGAAGAAAGTCAAAAAGAACTTTAATTGACTGATTGAAAACGTCACCAACATCAATACTACCCTCCACCATACAGATGTATTGGTAATAAAAGTCAACACCAAACGGAAATCAACTTGTCTGGTTTTCTATGAATCCTCTATAATGATATACATACTGGCATTCTATATTTCATGTTGCAAAATGATGACATTTGCCGTCACGATGCACCAATGCAGCCCGGCGAGTAACTCACCGGGGCTGCATTGATGCATCATGCCGACCATTAATGCATCCTGCTTAGCCTTCAGGAGTTACTCGCCAGGGCTGCATTTGTGCATCATGACGACCATGGGCATGATGCATCAAGTTAATTTAAGGCATCATGCTGTCATTAAAGCGTTAAAAAGTGAAGACTCACCTGCGCCGGGGGATTCTGAGAGGATGGAGAGGGACTGTCCGGTGATGCCCGTTAAGACAAATTTATGGTTTATTGGAATGGCTGACAATTCACCGGCTTCTGATTTGGCCATCTCCTCGTTAAGTGTGAACATGACCTCAGGCTTAGCGCCAGGGAATCTGCAACAATGGATTCAAAAGGGATCTGATATTAAAGAGTGGTCAATTTCAAATCTACATGGGTAAAAATCGACATGGGGACACAGTGACAAGGGGGTGACACGGGGGCCCAGGGCGCGGCCCTCTCAATAGCCGGTGATCCACTGCTGCGAATTTGTTGCGAGTGCGCCCCTAAGAGGGAGGCTTGCGAGCAAACTCGCAAAAATCAAAACTTTTTGAATTCTGCGAATTTAGTTGCAGGTCGCTTGTCCTTCGCAGTGATGCTGTCGCAGAGACTCGCAGCAGCTGATCCTCTGCTGGAACATTCGGTGTGTGTTTGCTCGCACGAGTCACCTTCGCAGCAAAATTGCAGCAAATTCGCAGCAGTGGATCACCGGCTAATATCCCTGTATACCAACCTGATGTGGTCCTGGAGGGTCAGCATGATGCATCTATGCAGCACCAGTGAATTACTCGTCAGGCCTGCATTGTTGCATAATGACGACAAATGTCACCTTTAAGCGACATGCTGTCGTTAAAGGGCTACGGTAATAACAATTAACACACCTTGCTTTGTTGATCTGGAGCTTCCCGACATCGCAGTTACCCTGCACCTTGGCCCATCTTTCCGCTAGATATTTTGGAACCTGAATTAAAAATAAAAGTGGTAAACATATATGTAAAATGATATTAACTAAACCTAAGGGAATTGTACCGTAATTTAACCTTGGTTATAAGCCGACTGTGAGTTTGAGAGCCCCCCAACCCAACCCAACAGGTCGAAAAAAGTGTGTGCTGTATTTAAGGCCACACCAAAAAAAAAAGTTGGTCTACGGATTTCCCGCACCATATTTTTGAAAATGCAAATTTTTTTTTTTTTTGAAAAAAAAAGTGTCTACGGATGCGCCCGCACCACTTTTTTGAGAAATTCGATTTTTTTTTTTTTTTTTTTTTTTGGGTGGCTTTTTTTCTGATCGCTAGCCAAATTTGGGAGTTTGCAAAAATGTTTCCCTCAAAAAAAAAAAAATTGCCCCCGCTCCACTTGATTCAAGGTTAAAATCCGCAGACAAAAAAAAAATTTGGAAAAAAAAAAAAAAAAATTCCGCTCGCTCGCACCATTTTTTCAAAATGAAAATCCGTAGACCAACTTTTTTTTTTGGTGTGGCCTAAAGTTTAGAAATGCACTGACTTTTACGCTGAAAACACTGAACTATTAGGTAGTGTTCATTTATTAATTACAGGGGGGTGGTGAGATTTCACGTGGAGGCGGGAAAAAGATTTGCGCGCCCCCCACCCTCGGGATGCCAAGTCACCTTACCGCAAAATCGTATTTGTAACGATTTTTGGGACCCAAGATCGTAATAATTTAAGCATGAAATCGTAACAAAAATCATAACCATTTCTTTAGAACGCTCTTGCACATAGGTTTGTACTTAATGCTCCTTATATAATGTATTTCTATGAAAAAAAAAATTCTGATAATGCATTCAAACCTTTTTTTATTAAAAAAAGGCACGTATTTTTATCAATGGAAAATCTTAGATCACCTTGGTAGTGAAGTGAGTACACAGATATCCAGTTTATAGGCAGGGTTGTCGCAAGCAGTTCCAAAAGAAGGGGATCAAAGGGATGTCTTCCCATTTTTTCTACCCTTTTTCATTATGTGTATGGCTAAGTTCAAAGACAAAGTGGAGAGCTATATCACCCCTCTGTTGCAACACGCAAATTTAAAAGTCCTAAAAATCGTAATTTGCCAGCAGAAATCGTAATGGTCGTAATTGGGGTCAGTATTAAATCGTAAAATTACGAAAAAAATCGAAACACTTGGCATCCCTACCCCCCCCCTAATGTCGTAATGAGCGCGTGATTAATTCGCCCCCCCCCCCCTAGCTGTGTGGCTATGCCTCTGGTACCGGCCGCCGAGGTTGAAAGCTCAATTACCCCCCCCCCCCTTTTTTTTTTGAGCGCGCGGGCTTTTTGCTAGAATTTAAAAAGGGGCATAATTTTTACACCCCCCCCCCTCAAGCTTCAAGGCTCAAGAGGGGTCAGAATTTTTTACGCCCCCCCCCCTCAGGAGGGATCTAAAATGTTTACCCCCCCCCCCCCATATGAACACTCGCCCCTTAGTATTTTTGTCGCTCTTCTCAGACTACTGTCAGTCACTTTTTGAATGAGCATTTGAGGCACTCCAGCCGGCCTGACCGGTACAGTTTCCTTAGGGAGCGTTCATTATTTATGCCAGGGGGGGGGGGGGGTGTGCAAATCAGGGGGGGGGGTCATTTTTTTTAGGGGTATTCGGAGGGGGGGGTCCTTTTTTTTCAACCTATTCTTAGGGGGGGGGTCTTTTTTTTCAACCTATTCTGAGGGGGGGGGGGGTCATTTTTTTAGGGGTATTTATTTGGGAGGGGGTATTTTTTGACACAACGTGACGCGAATTTCACGACACATGTCGCGAATTGGGGTCATAAAGACGGTAGAACTTTGCTAAATTTCTTGCCTACCAATCGACACATGAATGATTCACTACTTTTCTTTTCCTAAAGCAACAATAATTAACTGGAGAAAGAGCATTAATTCAACACAAGAAGAGTACAGAATGTAGGGGGTCTAAACAGAAAAGCTATCAGTGTGCAGTTAGATGAATGCTATTGTGGCACCGAAATATGACAGTACTGTATCCGAAATAGTTTGGGTTAATTGGACTTTAGCCTTGCCCATCACGTTTTGGCATCCATATGCAAGGGTGAACTTGCCTACATTTTTAGACCCTGCCTTTCTTCCCAATAGAGGAGCAGATGCATAGTATGCAAGATGCAGATCTACCTCATATAATGTTGATACATTGTAGCTTAGGTCCACTCCACCAGTCAAAGGCGTGATTACACTAGTCATGATACACACTTTTCCTTGGTATCTTGTACCAGACCCTGCTAAATGAGCCACAGCGTTCTGATTGCAGAGCTCTCAATATTTTTAGAATACCTTCACCATCTCCCTGATAGCTGCCTGCTTCTCACAGATTCTAGGACTTATAAAATCAGCAGACTCATAGAGTAGACATGATCATCCCACTATAAATCGGTGTACCGAATGCCTTGAAATGTAGCAAATAGCCACCAGATCCACAGTTTTCTGCTGCGGATGCCACTCCTTCTGTCGCCAATTTCTAAATCTCCCTCTAAGTTCATCTTTGGCTTCAACAGAAATCAGGCACTGAATAATCATTGCTACTCATCGCTACTTGGCCTCATCAGAATTTTTAGAGCTCTATATTTGGTTCTGGTCAAGTTGCTTCCGATGCTCTGCAGGGTTATCAGTGAGTTATTCATCACTATTTTAAAGCTTTTATTTTTTTTGGAGTCAATGCATTCCCATGGCTTGGTTATACTGACCACACACTAGCATATTGAAGGCAGGTACCTTATGGCATTTCCTCAAATAAAGGTTATCAACTATGGTGCACGTAACGGCAGCCAGTGAGAGCGCAGCCCGTGAGAGAGATGATACTTAATCTATACCTTGACCAGCCACACTCCACGGTCGGCAGCTGAAAAGTCCACATTCCGGGCCGAGTGAGATCGGTCAATGACTTCCTGCATGTTGACGATGCAGATACTTGTCAATGTTTATCAGAAAACCCTCTCTGGACCTTATTTAACACTGTAGATGGGATAAATTTACAATAATAACGTTCACGAACTCACGCGCCGTACCAAAACAGTGTGAGCGATATTAGGTCTACTTTAGGTACTGCGCAGGCGCACGATTTCGCGGGAAATTGCACTTTTGTGTTGAAAGAAGAAATCTGACAAGTAGATAAACTTCTTTGAAACTTGTAAGTTCCCTTTCATCTCTTCAATTATAGTTGACTTCATCTTCATGGTATTTGTAGTGTGCACCTGACTGAGTGTTATCACCGCTGAGCTCTTTATTTTCATTTCCTAGGTGTAATTACGGAGAGTTCACCTATTATCGCTCATAGATTCATTCTGTCACTCACTGACACTGTCACTATGACTATCTAGTGTTGAGTAGGCTAGTACTAGTAGGGCCTACTCTAAAACTACCGGTTGTAGTAGAGCGACGAGACTCTTTGTCTACTGAACTTCTGAAGACTGGTCTGTAGTCCTGTCGCATCGATGAGCACTCCCTAAATGCAGATATACAATATGTCAATAGCCTTTCTAGGCTTTTTTGCTTAAAAGGGCCCATAAGGGGTGAAATATCCCCCCCCCCCCTCTGGATGAGTCAAATATGTAAAGTCCTCTCCCCACCCCTTATCCACCATTGAGCTTGGACTGTGGGGAAATTGCCCCCCCCCCCCCCCACCAATCCTCACCGGTCTTCCCCCAAGGGCCAAGCTATAACTTTAATACATGTAGGCCTACATGTAGTATAAACAATTGCTTCATTCTCATTATATAGTCAATATATCTCCTTCAACTTCCAGAGAAACATGCAGGCGTTTTTGAAAGGAGGGACCTTGAGCTCAGGCCCGAGGGATAAATTGGAGAAAGCATCAACGTCTACGGGCAAGACAAGGAAACACATACCATGGGTGGAAAAATAGTGAGTTTTGCATGAGTATTATTGATGTGGTTGATGCAAACCATATGATTATATTATCAGAGTAAAAGGTGTCAGGTAAATTAGACTACAACTAAAGATACATACTAGATACATTTTTGTACCAATGTCTAGGCCTCAAAGGCTCAAGATTAAATGGTTCTGCAATTATATTTCACGTGCGTTTTTCCTCCAGCCGGCCCCGGACGGTTGACGATGTGGCTCACCAAGACGAAGTCGTCGCTGTTCTGAAACGTTCCCTCCAGAGTCAGGATGTAGGTACAACTCCACTTGTTGGAAAACCACGTTTCACTAGTAAATTGAGTTAATGAAGTATTCCCTGCTGTCTGATTGAATTGTGCGAAATGCACCTTATTCAAATTTCAAAAGATGGTACTGGCTATTCAAAATAAATGAAGTGTTACTAAGTGCTATGCCAAAAGAACGCCCCAACTTGGTTTGTGAAGATGCAGGAATTCTTCTTTTTTTCACTTAGATTTTTTATATGAAAATATGCTCCATACAGAAAAATTGACCAAAATCTATATTTCCTATTTTTGTCGGCCAGGCAGGGACGACTCCGGGTATTGTAAACTTGCATTGTGAAATGCGATTTAAATTGGATTAATGTAGAACCTTTCCGCTTGCAGCTACCTAACTTACTGTTTTACGGACCCCCCGGTACTGGTAAGACCTCCACCATTCTCGCCGCTGCACGAGAACTTTTCAGGTAAATGAAATGCAAAAAGTTAAATATTTGGTTATTTGTGAATTTACAATTGTGACCATTTAATAGCTACTATTGCATTGAAAAAATTAATTATATTACGATCTTAACTTTAATATCCAAAGAAAATGTGTGCATGATATATCTGCTACTGTAAACATACATATTTTTGTGGGTCCAAATCCTCGCAAAATTGGAAAAAATACAATTTTGCGTGTATTTAAATTTGCGTATATATATATATCCACAATTTTGCACTTTAATTTGATACTGTACGAGTAGATGTATTAACAAAGGACACAAATTCACACATTTTAATTTCTACAAAATTCCCAGAAATATGTACAGACTAACAGTGTGAAATGGAATCTTTGAATCGCTGTGCTGATAAATGTGATTATACAATGTACTATTGATCGCTGTGCTGATACATAGTGTACTTCTTACAGTGCAGACATCCTTAAGAACCGAGTCCTGGAACTCAACGCCTCAGACGAACGAGGTATCAATGTCGTCCGCGAGAAGGTGAAGAATTTCGCACAACAGACGGCAAGTGGCACAAGACCAGAGTAAGTCATGTTCCTTCAACATTCCAAAGATCTTAAATACATAACCTGACTAATAGCTCTTGTATAGCCAGATGTGGATCTAAATAGGTAAGGCAGGGTACTACAAATCAGGGGAAAGTCAGGGCACCTCCTGGAAGGTCAGGGAATTTCGATCTGGAATTTTTCGTGGGAACCTGTAATAAAATGGCATCAGTAAAGAAATGCAATGTATCATTCACATATTATGACTATTTATAGTAAGTATATAATTACTCACAAAATGTTTGTGATACATAAATACTCATTTTTGTTCTGTCTACAGCGGCAAGCCATGTCCTCCATTTAAAATCATCATCCTAGACGAAGCCGACTCCATGACACATGCCGCCCAGGTGAGTGCACAGATTAAATAGCTTTATGTTAGTCCCCGAGTCGCTAACCCTTTAGTGCCGCATAGTGGTTTAATACATTTAAAATACCTTTTGTGGTCATGATGCATGACGCACTTCACCAGGGCTGCATTCATGCGTCATGCCAACACCTATGGAGTTGATACGCTAAATAAATGCATCCCTTGTGAGTAGATGCGCCAGCGCTGCATTGATGCATCATGACGACAAATGACAGCATATTAAAGTTATAATTATATATTATATATTATATAAGGAAATGATGTTTCATACAGTTTGTATATTGACAATTCGATCAACAGTGTTGCCGAAATGACGCCGGCACGCTGGCTTTTGCCGGGGTAGATTCTCAATGGCCGGCGAAGGGCCTAGTTGAATACCCCAATAAAGCCAATGTCCTTAACCTTAATATCCCGAAACATGAGTACAACATTTTAATGATGTATCCATTTTGTCATTCCAGGCAGCATTAAGAAGGACGATGGAGAAGGAATCAAAAACCACACGTTTCTGTCTAATCTGTAATTACGTCAGTCGCATCATCGAGCCTCTGACGTCGCGATGCGCCAAATTCCGCTTCAAGCCATTGGCACGTGATATCCTTGAGAAAAGACTACGTGAAATCTCACATAAAGAGAACTTGACGTGTGAGGATGGGGTAAGCATTTCTGATATCTACAATCCTCAGATGGTACTAGGCCTAATTCATTACAGTCAGAAAGATGGTCTAAACTCCATTACAATACGGTCTCTGCTCTATTGGGGAAGTATCATTTTAAATCCCTGTCCGTATTCCACAGATTCAACTATCACCTGGGGCCTACCATAACTTCTGAAAAACTAATGCTATGTGACAGTATGGATTGCCTATAAAAGGCCAACCGAACATTAAACTACCTAAACAAACAAACGGTTTAATACGTAAACGTGGTATAGATAACATTGCAGTCACTACCAATGGCAAAAATTAGAACAAAATAAAACGCTATTTTAGCACCCATTTGTAAAATTTAATTACGAAATTAAAGAGACATATCAGGGTAAGGTGACATTTGATTATGATTTTGCTGAGGGCACCACGTTGTGATTTCAAGACTGACTTTTCGATCTTGTATCAGGGATGAATATCTTCAAGTTTTTCCCTGATTTCAAGTTTCTGTTACATTGCGAAGACCTGTACTAAACTATAGAGGACCTTTATTCAGCGGTCTCATTTTGAACATTTCAAGTTTTTGGAGCTTGGGCACTTTCATCCCTGTTGAATCGTCATACTGCAATTTCATGGAGGGCTTCATTGATTACTTAGATTCATATCACAATTTCTGTCCGTTTTCCCGCCAGGCGGTGACGGCGCTGCTGGACACGTCGGAGGGAGACATGCGTAAGGCGATCACATCCCTACAGAGCGTGGCGCGACTAAAGGGGACGGAGGAGACGATAACAGAGGGAGACGTCTACGAGATAGCTGGGGTGAGTAGCTGTCTTAGGCCACTTAAAAAAGATAATCAGCTTTGCGGATACCGCCCGCATCAGTTACAAAGGGCCGCATGGGTGCTTTTTATTGCATTTTTTCATAAAAAAATGGCCAAAATCCCGCATCCATGAAAAGTGTAACATATAATATGCACAACTAACCATATCTCAACCAATTATTGGTGTAGAAACTAGATTTAAAAAGCATTTTACTCTCTGTTCTAATCCCAATGTATTTGGAGTATTGTTCCTATGATTTATGATGGTTATATTGAGGATTATATGTCAATTAATCTATCCAAACTCCTTTGAACTGAGATAAATATGAAAAGGGGCCGCCCTGATGGTACAAATTAGGAATATCAAATAAAATAAAAAGCCGCCCTCCCGCACCTATTGTTTCTGAAAAGTATTACTTTTATAGGGTTGTAGAAAATAGTAGGTTCATGATGTAATTGTGAACCAGCGTAGGATAGTTTCTTGATTTCTGACACGAAATTCTGGTAAACAGCAGCCCCTTTGAGGACAGGGTCAGCGGACATAATGTTAATAAACGTGTGTAGAACTCACAGCCGGCACATAGGGAATCAAATACCCTGCACTATGGCCACTATAGTATACTTCAAAAATCACGTGTATAGTATATTAACCAGCCACGGCGGGTTATTACCGTAAAACCGTGCGCATAGCCCACGGCTTAACAGTAAAACGATTTTGTATTTTGAGTTAATGTTTTATTTGTAGTGAGTGAGTTTATATTTCATGAACCTTGCATATAAGCCGCGCCTACAGGGGGCACCTGGGGTCTGAAAATAACAAATTTAGTATCCTTTATAGCCATTTTTGTATTAAATTGAATTTGAGTGATTTGCGTATAACTCAAGCTTTTCCTGTAATAAAAATGTTATCGTCGTTGTTGAGAAGGACTTGCACTAAAGACTGAATGTTTCCCCTACAGCAAATCCCAGCTGAGTTGATCGTGGGGCTGGTTAAGGTGTGTCACTCGGACTCGTACGAGAAGCTGGAGGGGTACGTGCGGGATGTGATCCTGGAGGGACACTCCGGGTACCAGATCATCACCCAGCTCCACGACAACCTCATCACCAACGACAACCTCAACGACAAGCAGAAGTCGGTCGTCATGGAGCGACTCGCCGTGAGTTACTGTCACCTTATTATTACAAATTACAATTGGTGCGGCAAATGTTGTTTGTTTAACCGTGACCCCACACTGGAATGACTCTAAGGGGTTGCTGGTGTCAAATGACCCCATAATCGCCGGCGGTATTTTTAAATTTCGAAAATTCTTCAATTAGAACAGAAATTATCGCCATTTCAGCACTTTTAATCTATGAATATTTTTATCCATTAATTTGAAAACAGTAAACTTTCGCGTATAAATATGCATATGAACTCTGGCATTTAAAGCCACACCCCTGAAAATCCTATAAACAGCGCCTGGGGCCAGGGAGTTGCTCGTGTAGTACTGTACCTACGACTTCTACAAGAAGATTTACTGTGTGAATTTAAGAGTTAGAGTTTACAGAGTCATATTTCATGTTACAGATTGTAGACAAGCGGTTGATGGATGGTGCTGACGAGTACCTACAGATCATGGACCTGTGTACCGTCCTCATGAAGCAGATCTGTCACGGCAACAACTGAACACAACCACTGCATGAACTACCGGGTAGCATCCTAAACCGTGCACGGGCCATATGGAACTAAAGATGACATTTGTCGGCATGATGCACCAGTGCAGCCCCGCGAGTTGCAGCCCCGACGAGCTACTCGCCGAGGCTGAAGTGGTGAATCATGCGGACCCATCGGGAATGTGTCCACCCCAAAGGGTCGCATGATTGGCGATTTACTCGCCAGGGCTGAATTCATGCATATTGATCACATAAGGGCTACTGTGCCAAATGTGTCATATTATATAATGTATAAAGGTCCAATTTCAGAAGTAATCTGTAGGATCTGCACCAAGATGTGTTTGGCAGATATAACATTACAGACATCCATATCCAACCAGACAGGATTGTACCGTGCTTGGGGACCATTAATCCATCAAGTCTTGTCGAATACAATGTACTGCCATTAAAACAGGTAACTTTCAGTGCCTTTTCACTTCACTATATATACTCAACAGATATGAATTTATGGGATGGTTCTCAAGAAGAAGGCCGACAAATGAAATGGAAACTCCCGTTCTGTAAAATCGTGTATCATGTACCCCAAGCAGACTATTGTATATCACTCGTGTTATCATCATTTCATGTTTTCTCAGACAACCTATGTATGTCGTCATCAATCATCTGAATAAACATTTTGTAAAACAAACATCTGGCATTTATCTATTATCTCGAGGTCAGCTGTGAAAACTAAAAGACATTGATCGTTGGCATGTCATTTATTATCCTCTAGCGGAATACATTTTAGACCAATCAAAATTAATAATTCACTGGAATTCTTCACCATAGGAGAGTGTTTGTCTCGCCTAAGTAAAGCTGAAGAAATGACTGCACCCATTAGACAATTTGATTGAACCCGTCTGAATTGGGAAGTATTGGATGTTAACACATTTTACAAGTTTAGGACCTTCAACCCCCCATTTGCCCTATATTCCTAAAAGCTATTCTGTTCGCTATGTGCGCCCAATCCCCCAATTTCTTAACACTACATATGCAGAGATTGAAGTCGCTATAAAATGACAGAATTTCCATAAAGGGACTGCTAGATTACACTGAAAATCCTCTTTGTGCCGTCACATTAAATTTGAAAGTGGGTATAGCATAACGGTCCGGGATTCTGAATCAGTACATTCAAGGAAATATGCTTGTTTATCTTCAAGTTAGATAGGGTTCATTTATTAGTTACGGGGGGGACGGGGCAAAAGTTATGACCCCTCTTGAGGGGGGGGGGCTTAAAGGCGCACTGAACCCACAACGCCATTTGCGTACAAAACTCGGCAGGGCTAGGTCCTCAACTCAGTGTGCCTTTAAAAATGTAAGCCTCTTTTTAGCCAAAAAGCCTGCGTGTTACTAAAGTTCAAAGGGGGGGATGGGAAATTGTTGGCGCCTTCGGCGAGGGGGGGCCACAAAACGTTCCATGGTCTCTCGAGGGTGAGGCGGAAAATGTTTTCGCGCCTCCGCGCTAAATCTCACCACCCCCCCTGTAATTAATAAATCAACACTCCCTTAACCCTTTAAGGAATGCATCATGCCCTTGGTCCTCATGACGCGAGTAACTCGCCAGTGCTGGATTCAAGCATCAGGCCGACCCAAAAGGATTGAGACTCCCATAGTGTTGGCATGATGCACCAATGGCGAGTTATTCGCAAGGCTGCATTGGCGCATCATGGCGATAAAAATCAATACGCATATAAAGACGAGAAGAGAATTAATATATTAGTATGTTTATTACAGTGGATAACATACAAATATGCGAGGTACAATATATTTCTTTCACGTGTATCCTTCATTATATAGTACGAAGCAGTAAACAATGCTGAACTCTTCTTCCTTTTGGGTATTTTCATCGCGGCAAAATTGGTAAAATAGTAATTTTTAAATGATAAATCCTTTTCAACTTCTTGTTGACAATTACGTCGATAGTATCAATTTATAAAGAAAATATTAACTCCCTTTGAAGGATAATTTCATATGCCATGCTATTCCACAAAGGTACAAAGTGCATATGTACAGCAAGCAAAAGGATGAGAAGTGAATAAAGTAGTTACTATTAAATTATGGAGTTGGAAATACAATTGATTAATATAAAATAGTTCTTATCCATTCAACCATTTCTACACAACTACCTTGGTGTATGAGTTTTATGCTGTAGCCAATGCTACAGGTGAAGGATAGTACACTTTCTATTTCAAGAGACCATTTAAAAGAACACAACAACCTTAGATTTTTATATTTAACAAGAAGTACTATAAATAATATGTCATGTGCAGGGATATGTTCTCTTAAGAAAATGGACCAAGCAAATATAATTCAATTAAGGATTGCATGAGCCCATCATCACAAAATAATATTTAAAAAACAGTGTGCAACCTTAGATGACAACCATGTGAACATAAAAGGTTTGGGTCATGTGCAAAATCATGCTATACATTTCTGTCTAAATTAAACTTACTTCTTGTACCCTAAAAGTTGATTAAAATACTGGCATATGTATACCAGTAGAATTTAGCGCATGTACCAACTTTAAATGTCACACAATATGGCTCTGCAACGCTGCCCAAGACAGTTATTTCTAACACAACTGGTGAATTGACTCTTTAAGCTTCAAAGCAGAATTGTATGTGTGAATATTAAAGCATGGAATTTAGTTACTCTATATACATGTTTTTATACACACATATACATCTCTATTCACGAGGTCTGTTTAGTGTGAACTGGTACTTAGAATAGGTAACAGTAGGTGTGGTGGTAACAGGTAAAACGAGTCTTATCGGCACTTTACCAATGAGACTGGTTTTCTCTTTTACGGTCACATTTGGTGGTTGGGGGCTATGCTGCCTCAATTGAACATAACTAAGAGACGGATAAGTAGAAAGAAACATGTCACATTTGTTGAGTATATCCGACCATATTTAAAGGGCTGTAATACTTCTCATTGTCAATTGAAAGAAGGTTATAATCACACGAATGTCGAAGGAAATATCATCACATCAAAAACGTACAATTACCATCATTAAGTATACAGCAAAGTTCATTGTTCTGAAAATCTTAAAATGTTCAAGTATAGGCTGATATTTTACTCTACTAGTGTAAAAACCAGAGGTTTCACTAGTTAATTACTGTGATTAATTAATTATTATTTTACAATTATAATAACGGTTTTCTAAAGAAAGTGAAATGTAGCGGCCGATGTGAATAATTTGGCAATGAATATTACTTGGAGGGGGACAGAAATCGCCATAGCACACCTTAGGGGGTTTAGTGTAGCAATCTTGAAGTGTTTTCAACAATTTTACTTTATTATAAATTTATTATAAATTTGTGCACCCATTATTATTACCCGATACGACTAAACCCTTCCAGCCCTCTACGTTTGACTACAACAATCTATTTAGTTCTTAACAATCTTTAAATATCACAACTTTGTTTTCTGCAGTTCTATAAAAATTTAACACTTGGTTTCAGGGTTCCCCATAACTACCATTGCACTTGATAAACCACTGGGAATATACAGATAATGTACATGAGTAAACTATATACAAGTTTTACAACAGTTAAAGTAGTATAAATCATTGGAGCAGTTCGAGAGATGATTTACCCGCACAGTTTCCATATTGAATCACTCCCCGACGATTCCTCAAATGGCTTTGGCTCGTTTTATGTCAACTCTACGAGGAAATCCTCTCCATGCGCTAACCGTATCAAATTCTCGCCTTGAGGTTTTTAGCAACTGTCACACACTCAGCTGTTTTATTCTTATTGAACATGAAGGGAACTTTACTTCTTGACTTCCATCACAGACTGTGTCCCTATGTATTGAAGTCACTTATTATTATAATCCAACTCAACATGATCAAACTATGATCAATCATCAAGATGAAACTCATCAATACTTAACCCTCTAAGGATGGGTGTCGCTAAAAGATGACATTTGTCGTCATGATGCACCAATGTAGCCCCGGCGAGTAACTCGCGGGTGCTACGTTGGTACATTATGCCAACCCTTCAGGAGTGTCTCAACCTCATTAGGTTGGCATGATCCTTGAATGCAGCACTAGCGAGTTACACGCAAGGGCTGCGTTCATGCATCATGATGACCAAGGCATGATGCATTAATGCACTATGCCATACTCAAAGGGTTAACATGGGCGTGACGTTTGCATCATAAATAGGCAATGTCAAATCGGTGATGGTAAAATTTACCTCAGAGCTAAGATCAAAGCCTTGTAAAACAAATTATAATAATGGTCAAACAATGACCCAAGGTCAAAGCCTTCACCAAGATCAGAACCTTTTTTTCCGAATCAAAATGATGAACTCTGTCAAGCAATTAATGTTACACTATTATTATACCACATAAGTACCGGTAGGATTTATGATACTTTAATGTGTGATTTGAGCCTTTACTAAAAACACGCCTGCGTCAACCCGCATCCAACGACCCTTCCGTATGGACCGCTGAATTTCCTCTTACTTACAAATATCAATACAAACGATGCGAGATAATAGTAATATACATGGAGGGTACGTCATCAGTTCATCGAGTACGCCAGCGTTTAGTCGTAATATTATATTTACTATACACAAAAATAACCAAACTTTCTGTTGACAGGACAAACTGTACATAACTAGCTATCCTGCTTGAAACCCTTTATCTAGAAGTCTAGCCTATCAACTTAAAACATGTCTCCGATCATGATCACTCTGTCAACCTTTCTCACACCTTTTTCTAAAAATATCACATACTCTTGATCTTGCCATAGTTTTGCCGCAGCATTGCCTCTAAAGAGAGGGTAGATCCCAGGTTTAATCCCTATTTAAAAACCCCACACTCTTCCTATTGTTAGTTATTAGCTTATGAACACGCGCATTCCTACCTTTAATGCATATCTAGGATGGCTATTTATAATATACGGTTTCTATAAGTTTTAGAAATGATACGCTACGAAAAAAAAAGCCCTATCTTTTCCGGCTCGCAACTTTTCATCTCTACGTGTAACTATGTAGTTTCGATAAGATGAGTAAGCGTACAAAAATACACAGCGGTAGATTATATAGCACAACCTTGTATTCTAATTTGGATAATTTTGGTTGCTATGTCAATAGTACACATGGGTTTTGGCTAGCCTAACAGTGTGAAGAAATACAATGTATTGTATGTTATAACAGGGCATATTTTAGGTGCCCAAACTTCGGACTATATTTGTGTACAATTTGACATGTTCACCACTAGTGAATGAGTGTCCACGTATCTATTACTTGAGATGCAGATAATTGTGGATACGAGATAGAATAGCCTACCACATTATCAAATATATGATTCAATTCTGCAAGAAAGGGACACACAAATCGAAACAAAAACTATTATATAACTTAGTTGAACCCGGCCTAACATAAAATCTACCCATTGAACTGACTTTTAGTGTCGACGCTAAGGAAAAGAAGGCTAGCTATATAATTTTTTAAGAGAAGATCAAATTTAAACCATCAATATTGTTTAGTATTTTAGCAATTTAGCACCAACATCCAGTACACAATGTGGCTTCAGAAACTGATTGGGCCAGTTGTCCTGTTGTTTTTCCGCGCCACCATTTTTACCACTTATAAATGTGAAGTTTCATTGACAAGGTCAGAGACGGAAAGCGTTTGATTGAAACTATGAATTCCCGCGCAGAACCCGCACCTAGACTTTGAGGAAATGCTATAACCCTGGAGACATGGAGGCTCATTTGGTGTTTGGTTGTTTTCCACCAAACTACATACATGCACCATATAACATTCTGGGACAATTTTCCATATTATAATATAACAACCTCCCTTTTCTGTCTGAATGGTTAATCTCATTGTGAAGTGTTTCTTATCAATGAATACCCCGTCAACCTAAGTCTATCTCCATTAGGATAAAAATGCAATGTTTGACTACTAAAGCATGTATGATACTGACAGGACGAATAACGATGAAACCAAATGATAACAATCACTGGCACGTGTGAGTGAAGAGTAAATGTTACCTTCTTATAACTTCTGAGACACTATGATATATCAGTGAAACCCCTTGTACCATCAGTATAACATGGACAATGGTGATTCAGGCTCGGTCTTGGTGAATACTTGATATACAAATGCTTTTGGTGTAACCTCAGAGTAATAGTAATTGTTTCTTCTCATATTACATAAATATAACATATCATTTCATTTCCTTTTCCTCTTCTATTGGGGATAGACATTGTAAATATAACTTCTGCCAAGACTAGGTCTTACAAGGGACTGTAAACTAGAGAGTTCCATGTCCTAACACAGTGATAATTCCCTTACATTTCTCATCTCCCCCAATAGGGCTCACAGAGTATGGTGGCTTCCATAAATGTCCTTTTGGCTATCTGTAATGTGTTTAACATAGGACACAAAATATCTGAATGGTACTTATTTCACACCGCATGTTATCATTGTCCACTCACCTGATGGCTGATATAGATTCTCTGTGGGAAAATCCTGACATTCTTAACTTCAGTCCATAAGAGCGACATTTGGGTTTTCACTCTCAGCCCAACAGATGTCATATGTGGTTAGATGCGGTGTGTTGAGAGTAAGAGAAGTGGACCAGAATTCACTCTTTTTCTCTACTTGAACTTTTAAAACAGTCATAACAGGCAATTTCTATATTTGCAATCTCTGCTTGATTCTTCAAACTCTCTGCAAACATTATCAAAGCCCAGCCTCTTTTCCAACATACCATAAAGTCCAAGAACGTTTAAATGAATCCTCCAAATTGCAAACTGGGACTTAGTGGCTCTGGAAAATCTGAGGGCTTTCTCCACGACTCCTGAACCACAGGATCTCAGGCCTCTTCGTCCGAGTCTCTCCTCCGTCTACGATTAGACCGGCGACTCTTAAAGAGTGAGATGATCTTAACACGTAGACTCCTATTGGCCGGTTCTGCATCCTCTTCATCGTCCTCATCATCCGGGTCGCTGCTGACGATACCTCTGAGCTCCGCCTCGTGGCGGGGAGGGTTCTCGTCTGGGAGATAAGCGCCGACTCCCCCGACGGCTCCCCGATACTCAGGGTTGTCGTCATGCTGGGGGGAGCGGCTGAGGGAGCCGTAACCCCCGCGTGACCCCCCACTGATCGGGGCCGTGAGGGCCGAGTGCACCTGGACCGAGGTGGACGGGGTCGGCACGTCCACACCGTCAAGGTCATCGTCGTCATCAAAGTGAGTGTCGTCAGGGTGCACCGAGTTGGCATCTGATATGCCTCCTGCAATGAGACATATGAAATTCTCTATTTACAATTTATTTTAAATTTGAATTTCTTTTTTATATCAAAACTTTTATTTTCCTCTTCCTCCTGGATTACACATCTATTTGTCCCTTTACAATGATTTCTTTTTAAATTTTTGACACAGGTAGCTTTGCTACCAGTGTCTTATACGACGCCTTGGTGAGACACCCTGCTGAGAAAAGAAAAAAAAATTTCATTGATTATTTTTGGGGTGAAAAATTTGGCTGAGGTAAAATTTTTGCCCTATAGCCTAAAGTTCAACATTTTTCCTTTTCTATGATATAAAAATCATCTATTTCTATTGACTGGTTGTCCCCTAAAAAATTGAACAAAAAATACCTATCAAAAAATGAGCCTACTTTTCAGCACTGTAGACAAACATGAATGTACTAGAATAGACTTTATGTCCTTTTTTGCAGTAGTAGTTAATTCAATATAAACATAGATTTCTCGTGGGGTAAGACACTTTTTTTAAGACCAAAAGTTCGATAAAAGAGGGCGGGAAACAATCAGTGGACAAAAAGAGGACGCGCAGTACATAAATTACTGCATTCTTTGTCAAACAAAGAGTGGCACCACTGGTACTTCTCGTACTGCGCGAGATCTCAACGTGTGCAGACGAAATCGTACCACCCATATCTTCGCTGTTTATCTTCCGATCGACTCGCTTTTTGATAGCGACAGAAGGCGGTACATGCCCGCAGCCTGCAACTGTCGCCCACACCCACCTGCACACCCACAGCCACCTGCTCTCCCACACCCACCTGCTCACCCACACCCACCTGCTGGCCTAAAATGGAATAACATACATGTATGACACATGACTTGAGGGTACCTTTTAACAAGGAATTCATTTCTGATGCCAGAATTGACCAATGAATGATTATAAGAGAGTACTGTATCTAAGTACATGTACATGATAAGCACTCACACTATGTCGCTACTAAAAGGTTGGAAACAACAAACTAAACAGAACACTGTTAGACATATTCCACCCAAGATGTGTGACACAAAGGGGTCACAATCCATATCTGTTCCTAATAACAATGTTATCAATGAAACTACCGGTTCATATAAAAATACAGAACTTGCTAATAACTGTTTGAAAACTTCATTCCAGCCTATAGCCATCCAAAATCACCAACTTACGACTGACACGAGGTTTAATAAACAATTAAATCCATTTGACAATGCACATGATTCCCTCAATGTAAATAATTGCAACGAGAATGAATTAGCAAATAAAGATGCCAATGTTGAATCTGTTATCCGGTTTCTTTCCTCATACACTGTAGAACGGAAGAATACTGTTATTAACCTTTCAAGTAGAAAGTTAACTGATATGGAGACATTTGTTCTGAGTCTTGGACTCAACTTTTGCCCAACCCCCACCACACCCATTTTGGGTGAGAAATTAGATGATTTAGATCACTTCCACAATAGTCTCAGATGGAAATACAAATTTTCTTCACCTAAACAAAAGAGATCTGATAGGTTAGAGAGGGAAGTTAGAAATAGAGAACTGGGTCCCATGGTGGACTCATCCCTACTTGAGAAGGTAAAACTTTCTAAAGCCTTTAAGTCAAAGACGGGCTCAAAGGCACCAATCGGGGGGTCCAGACTAGAAACATTCATAACTCTGAATGAAATGGATCTCGAAAAATGCAAAACTGTCAGTCCTAGACATCAAAATTTGGTAAAAGAGGCCAAAATAGCTGTAGAATTATTGTTTAGAGATAAATCAATCACTATCAAACCAGCAGATAAGGGAGGAGCAGTAGTGGTAATGGACACTAGTGACTACATTAAGGAAGCTGAGCGTCAACTCAACGACCAGAAGTTCTACAAGAAGATCGATGATGACCTTACTGAAGAACACACCATACGGGTCAATCAATTCCTACATGGTCTCAACAAACAAGGTCAGTTAAACACACAGATCTTGAATAAAGCCTTAAATCATGAAAGTAGGACACCACATTTCTACTTACTACCAAAGGTTCACAAACCCGGCCGACACCCACCGGGACGCCCCATTGTCTCAGCAAATGGCTGTGCCTCTGAAAGGATTTCTGCCCTAATAGACATCATACTAAGACCAATTGTGCCTTATACCAAATCTTATGTCAAGGATACAGGTCACTTTCTGAAGAGACTTACAGAAATGGACAACAAAATAGGCCCCCAAACCATACTCTGTACCCTTGACGTAAGTGCTCTCTACACCAATATTCCAAACGAAGAAGGTAGGAGAGCTGTAGCACGCTGGCTAATAAAATATCGACCAGACACAAGATGCAACGCTGGAGAACCCTCCAACACTAGCATTCTAACCCTGCTCAAGATGGTTCTAGAACTGAACAATTTTGAATTCAATGGCAGCCACTACATACAAGTTGGTGGCACAGCCATGGGGACAAGGGTGGCACCAACATTTGCCAACCTCTTTATGGCGGACTTTGAAGACCAACATGTCTACAATTACCCATACCAACCCACAATGTGGATCCGTTTCATAGACGACATCTTCCTCATCTGGGATGAGGGAGAAGACGAACTTCTAAACTTTATTGAATACCTCAATAATGTACATGAGTCAATAAAATTCACTCATGAATACTCCAGGGACAGAATCTCTTTCCTGGACACCGAGGTACAGATTGAGGGAAATTCCCTCGTCACTGACCTGCACAACAAACCTACAGATGCACATAACTATTTGCACTTCTTATCTTCTCACCCAATGCATGTGAAGAAGGCTATACCTTTTGGTCAGTTCCTGAGAATCCGCCGGATCTGTACCAGTGAAGAGGACTTCCTGCGACAGGTCCTCATCAAAGCAGCTCACTTTGTATGTAGAGGCTACCCTAAGAGGTTATTAGCCGAGTCAGTGGTCAAGGCAGCAATGCTACCCCGACCAGACCCATCAAGGTATGACGTCACCAAAAAAGTCAAGGCGAAAGAAGACCTTGCCATCCTGGTGACCACATTTCACCCATGCTTCAATGATCTACAGAAGATTGTTCGAAAAAATTGGCCTGTCATGAGCACTTCTGCTCGCACAAAAGACCTACACAAACATAGGTTAATAGTCGGCCTCCGAAAACCACCCTCACTAAGAAACATGTTGGTGACAGCGAAGGTGGCCTATGACCCCAACGGCCCAAATAAACACAGGGCTGCAGTGTCAGGAAAAATCTCAAAAGAATGCACTTTTGACAAATGTAGAGTCTGCCCCAGACTCAACAAAACAGGCGAGATAAAATCTGGCAGTAGGGGCACAAGTTTCTCCGCAAAGTCAAATGTCACTTGCAGGAGTTCCAACCTTATATATTGCATCAGTTGCAAACATTGCAACAAGCAGTATGTAGGGCAAACCCTGAGGATGCTACGCGACCGTCTCTCAACCCACATCACCAACATCACTATCCCACATTTGGATACCGATATGGGATTCCACTTCAACACGGGTGGACACAAGGGCCTACAAGATATGGAAATCCATATTGTGGACTTCATACACAGAAATCCACACTCAGACTACGCACAAAAGTTGCGTAACCAAATTGAACGGAACTGGATCCTGAAACTGAGGACCCAGATCCCGTATGGATTGAATCTAATAGATGCACCAAACTTTTAGATTCAGAAAATTACAGAACTCTTAGGGATAACACCTCATGCGCCGTCTAAAAATTTTAGTTTACCGGCGTTATCCCACCCTGTATGAATAAAATCATTCACACTGCCCAAACTTGAGTCTATATCCCCTGGTCTATGACTGGGCAGTGACTCCTACTGGACACCCATAATCTGTAATAAATGTATCAGATATTGTATTAATGATAGAAACACTGGTACAAAACCTGCCCCCCATTTTTTGACCAACTTCAGAAAATCAAAAATTTATCAACAAAAATAATTTTTGTAGATAAATTCCTAAATTAATTAAAATATTAATTTAGATGAAAATAGTGGCTATGCCACAAGCCTAATCGCAATAATTATGACGCCTGATGAGACCAGAGAGGTCGAAACTTGTTCAAAAGTTCACTGAATTAATAATCTATTTATTTTTTCATCCCAATCAAAACAACTGTTTGGAGCACAGAAACCAATGCTGGGAGAGTGACACTCTCCTGTGATTGGTTGGATATTTAGACAATGCCCAGTATCCATAGTGAACCCAAGTTGATGATGTCATCATCAATTGTAACCATGGCAGCTAGGTTGGCAACCTGAGGGCCAGAGACACAAATAGTCTTCATTTGAATAGGTAGCGTCAAGGAGTGAACACCTCCAACAACCGTCACACAGATGATAAGCACTCACCAGCAGGACCCAGATTCAGGATAGGGTTGGGGTTGGGACATGAGTTGTACAAATTCACTATCACACATATTACACTCACACATATTGCACTCACACATATTACACTCACATATATTACACTACACACATTGCACTCACACATATTACACTCACATATTACACTACACACATATTACACTCACACATATTACACTACACACATATTACACTACACACATGACACTTACACATATTACACTCACACATATTACACTCACACATATTACACTACACACATATTACACTCACACATATTACACTCACACATAAGTATGTTTATCCAATGAAAAACAAATACCTGTGTCTTTTGTGATTAGGATCACACGTTAGATTTTCAAATAAAAATTCCCTTTACAACTATCCCCGGTAAAATGAAAAAAAAAAACACTTCTATATAAACCTAGGAGGATAGTTGTACCATACAATGCAAGAATGATTTGCTATACTACTTAAATCTGGTGTCATCTCTACAGGGATGGAAATGACCGTTCTTAGAAAAACATTCTTGAAATATTCAAATGAAGGCTCCGGTAATTACAGGTCTTCGCAGCTTCGTGTTTCTTTTACCATAAAGGTTTCTGTTGAGGGGTCACCATCTCATATGGTTAGTAATATGGAAAGGGAAAAAAGACCCTGTAGTGGTGGTGATCTTACCTGAGCTCTGGAAAGCCGAGTTGTTGGCGGCGAGCTGGCTGGCGTTCTGGGCGGTGAGCAGAGGGGTCGTCTCGGATGGGGCATCATTCTCCTCGTCAGATTCCAGCTCCGAGTCAGAGTCCTCATCGTCCCCAGGGATCACCTTCCGCTTACACACCGGGCAGTTACGCTTGTTCTTGGTCAGCCACGGGTCCACGCACTTCATGTGGTACGCTAAATGGGGCAGTTTTTATTAGTTTTTTTTTATTAATGATTTTTTAATTACTGTTAAAAAAAGAATTTCCCCAGGCTGGGGAAATTGGGGCTCATTCAGAAGGCCTCTGCAGCTAGTATAGAATCGCATCAAACTCGGGGCGGCGTATACTTGAGTTATGTAATATTTTCACCTCTTTTAGCTATTTTTGAGTCCCAACTAATACATCTTGGGCTTCTTTCTTTAGCATGCATATTTCTTTAGAGATAATCTTGGAATTAACATGTATTTTAACAACTTTTTTCCCATGAATTTCCCAGACTGGTGGTAACCCTGTAGACGAGTAACCATGGTAACCTTACCGTGTGCGCAGGGCAGGATGCGCAGTTTGTCTCCCTCCTCATACTCATCCAGACAGATGGCGCACATGTCGTACGGATCTCCTGATAAACACAACACAGAGTTAGATCAACATGACATCAGCCTCAGCCAACTCTACACAAGGGTAAACATTGTAACTAATATGGTCAATTGCAATTGTATAGTTAAGTCCCGTTATAAGGAGGGCATTGGGGCCGGCCAAATTTGTTCCTCATCAGCAAATTTCCTTAATATAGCAAATACTAAATATAGAGGGAATAGACCATGGGAATGTGCTCCTCATAACAGGAAGTTCCTTGCATCAGTCCTATTGAAAACGATATTTCAATGTAATATCCCGTTAAGCAATGTGCTTTACCTTTAATCGACACGATGCATGAATGCAGCCCTGGCGACTGAATCACCAGGGCTGCATTCATGCATCATGTCGACACTTCTGGAATGTATCAATCGCATATATCTGCCTCCTTCCATTACCCATGAGTTATGCCATCCTATTTCCCAGAAAATCTTTCCTCAAGAAAAATGATAGTGTATATATCCAGTTGCAGCCCCCCCCTCCCCACACAAACACAATATATGGGACACAACAGTACTTATCTTGTACCAGTTCTATAACATTTTAAAGAGTGCGAGTTACCCTTTTTGAATTTCTTTGTGGGTAGTTTCTTCAAGTGTTCCCTCGATAACCGGGCACGTCTGCGCCGGCGAAAATCTCGCACCCACTTGGCAATCTGAAATACATTTTTGGCATTAAAGCTTGTACCGAGAAAATTCGTTCATAATTGTATATTTATCCTGCCAATGGAAGGCATCAAGTTGTACACAACGATAAAATTCCACTCTTTTATAACTTTCAAAGAAAAATACCTAATGATTTAATTTTAAATTTTCTTTCATTTTTAATACATTTTCCTAAAAATAGTAGGAATAGTTTATAGATGATGGTACATTTTTAAAACCCAACCTCGAGTTAGGCAGGCATACAACGCCGTCTATAGGCTATGCCAAAAACTTAAAAACCATAAGTAACTCGTAGGACTCCAGTTTGAATTAGAGTGATGGAAGGGACTAGAAGAAGTGAAGATATTTATAGATAAAACCTTGTTAATACTTTATACTCACCATGAAAATAAGCATGAGTAGGAAACAGATGCCGACCACGATGGCGAACGGCAGCAGGTAGAGGTTGTAGTTAAAGGGCACCCGGTCGTCTATGATGAGCGCCCATTTACTGCAGAGAAAATGGTTATTTAATCTACTTTTTATTTTTTTTTATTTTTTTATTGATCAATCATCAGTATTGATGGTCTTCCTGACCAAGATGCTCATAAAACCGGGCAAGTAGAATGCTACATTAAAGTAGTCAATGTGTTAGTATTTACAGGTATATATATACAGGTATGAGGATCTAGTGATACATTGTATAATTGCTGCCATCTATTTGCACATGATTTTTACTTTCTCATTCAATCTAGGAGAGGAGGAGGTCATTCTACTGTACTACAATTTTAAAATTTGTCTCATTAAGTGTTAACCTTTTACCGGCCGCATAGTGTGTTACTGTGCTATGGTCTTGGTTGGCATGATGCATGGATAATTGAATGCAGCCCTGGCGAATCTACTCACAATGGGTCACAATGGGTCATGTATCAACCCCATAGGGTCGGCATGATGCATGAATGCAGCCCTGGCGAGTTACTCGCCAGGGCTGCATCCATGTCTCATGACGACCCAAGGACATAATGTCTCAAACCACTATGTGGCCCTTAATGTTTATTATAAGGCTGCATAAAAAAATTTATCAGCTTTACAGACACCGCCCGCACCCCTTAAAAGTGACCTCATGGAAGCTTTTTTTCATTATCTTTGAAAAAAATACATCAAATCCCCCGCACCCCTGAAAAAATTAAGAAAAAATATCCTCAAAATTTCCGCTTCTTTGTGAGCACATATTGGGCCTGCCAGCTGGTCGATTTTCACAAACTTAACAGTTTTGGGCTCTCTGGAATGTCTTCCATAATACCCTAAATTTATTTCAAAATACCATAAATGGTTGAAATACTGTTTTTGTATATCTGAATCTTAGTGAATATATGTCTCAAATACATTTGTGATGTTTTAGATGTAAAGTACGCAGCTGAACTTTGGGTTGCAAAGCTTCTATAGTGAGATAGATAGACCAAAAGTATTCTTTAAATATCAATTAGGGATTTCCCTTTGCCAAAAAAAAAAAGTCACTCCCTCGTCACTTGAAATGTGAAATAAAAATAAAAAGTCCCTCCCGCATGGCCAAGAAAATTTGATACAAAAAAAAAAAAAAGCCTCCCTCCCTCACCAGATTTTTTCGGAAAGTGTCCGCAAAGCTGATTATCAATTTTATGCAGCCTAATCTAACATTGGAGATGAGGATTTAGAGTAAGCCTCCTGTCTCTTGTGAATATGAACATTACTTGGGTTATCAAAGACTGTGTAGTTAGGCCAAATAAAAAAAAAAGTTGGTTTCCGGTAACATGGCCAGACAACACAGACCCGGCCGGTCGGATTTTTTTCTTTTTCTTTTTTAAATTTTCCTATTTTAGGCCTATTTTTAGCGTTTTTCCTCTAAAATCCTTTAAAATTATCCGATTTACAAACTGTAAAAACTGGCACGTAAGGAAAAATTTGGAAAAGAGAAAAAAAGAGGGGACTCGGCCCTGTTTTGCTAGACCCGGTTGGGTTCCCAGAAACAAACCTTTTTTTTTTGGCCTTATTGGCGTGAATAATCTAACAGCATTGTTCTGTGTACATACCGTGCCTCGTACCCCAGACCCCGGAGCTGGAGTCCATCCCGCTCACTGATGAAACAGGACGGAATTATGATCTTATCTGCCACTGCAAAATACAACATACAGGGTTATTAAACTTTCCTCAAAAAAAGAGAATCAGTTTCAAATAGATATGTGGCAGTGTGACACTCGGAAATACAGATGGAAATGCAGGTAATGCTATAGGCGTCTAGCTGGTTGAATTATCAACCAATGAGCTTCACTTCGGCATTCTTAGAGTGCATTATTTAACAGCTTGTACCCATTGTGCTTGCTGTATCAGTGCTTATCTCGCCAGTTATCAGATCAAGCAATAGTGCCCCCTACTAAGGAACCTGCAACCTCGGTATAGCCATTTGTCTACATCAAAGATAAAGATGTGAAAAATGGAGTGTGTGAGTGGCCTCACAGATGACTCAGGGTAATCTGTCAATTCTGGCATCAGAAATGAATTTGAATGAGTGATCTAATTTGAGTACAATACATTATTTCTCATTTCTGACGGCAGAATCATAATCGCCAGAAAAAGCTACCCTAATTTCATATATTGGAAGTCATATATAATCAAATTCCAGGTGGTGGCTGTAGGTGAGCAGGTGGCTGTGGGAAAGCAGGTGGCTGGGGGCGAGCAGGTGGCTGTCGGCGTCAGCGCCCAGCAGCGCGTAACCGCTGTTTTACGTCTCGGCCGTAAAGCGAGTCGATCGGAGCATCAGCAGCGACACCATCGCCGTTTCCGTTTCGCCGTGTCGGTCGGCTACAGGGCGGCGTGTGTTACGCGTCCATGCCTTTGCCGTCCATCCCCTGTCCCCCCGCCCCTGGTGTACATTCGCTATCTGTATCATAACCGCTATCTGTTAACATATAGATATAGAGTGGATGTGACTTGTTGCATAGGTCCTGGCGGTAGAATGTGCCCAGTTTTTGCCCGCTTTGGGGGTAGAAAGAGAGAAATACGGGCAAATTCGCTCAAAATGTCATTTCTATCTTGCACCCAAAAACTTAATGCCTTGCAGCCTATGGAGGCCCATGGAGGTGGTAGCTTTTTTTTACTACATTTCCATAATAGTGAAAGAGAGAAATAAATTCGTGAAGATCGCAGTTCAATTTCTTCAAGAAAAATTGAGATTTTTAGAAAAAAAATTGCGGAAAATGCTGTCCCCCGACCTTGCCTATCTCATGTTTTTTTCCGCTTTTGTCTATCTCGAATGATAACCGAAATACAACGATTCTCCTATGTCACAAAATTGTCTTAAAATGCAAAATTAGTAGGTGTATATTACTCAGGGTTAATTAAACCCTGAGTCAATAATTATGTTGTCATCCATTTTTAAACCTTCAAGGGCCGCATGATGCTTTATATGCTATTTTTTTTTTTTTTTTTTTTTTTTTTTTTTTCCGAACACGCCGGTGGGGCGGCAGCCCCATCCCAAGCCCAACAAATGATCAACAACATACCGATGCTGATCCAACAGGAGGTTGTGAATCAACAACAACCCGCACAAAACGAGGTGAGTACATCAAATGATGAATCAGACTTACTTTTTGATAACACTTTGCCGGAAAACACGACAAAAAGCGACGATTCTGTGTATTCTTCACTACTCGATGTCCACGATCGATTAAATGGCGCATCTGCGCGCGCATCCGCAGAAAGCGCAACTGATGACTTCATAGCGACAAAACCGATGCCGCCCCTATCGCCGTCAGACCAAATGGTTAGACGATCCCTCAGGCTAATAAATAGCAACAAACGATTATATGATGAAGGTAGCAGTGAGGAAACTATCACAATTGATGATTCCCAACCGCCCAAACCGCAAAGAAAACCGGACCCAAAACGGCAGCGCAACAAAAGCGACAAAACCTTCACCGCGATAAACAAAACAGCGGCCATAGCAACGGCCGCCATAGCAACGGCCGCGGCGCCTACCGACGCCACGACAACGGTTGCCGTGACAACGATGCCAACCGAGCACGTTGACACGCCCCTCTCAGCCGCTCTGAGAGACAGAATTGCAACAATAACAAATGATTTACTCGCCGCCGAAGCAGGCAAACATGTAAACATTGCCAATGCAACCACCGCGGCTGCACAATCAACGGCCCCAGCTACTACAACAGCTACGGTCGCGGGGACAGTAAACAAACCTACTACCCCACCGCTACCGCAGCACATAAGTGCCACTAAATCCGCCAGTGACATGCCCGCTATCAGTTCCAAAACTGAATCTATGATCCAGTTACTGAAAGAGGCCCTACATACGGGCCACAAGAAGTTTACAACTGAGATAAAATCTCGGCTGAAAAACAAACGACAGAACAAACCAAATCTGCGCTCCCGCTCAAGGACAAACATCCCGGTGATAAAAACACTCGCCCCGATCCCCTCCTTAAACACCGACTTTCCGCCCCTGATCACAACAGTCCTACACCAGCCCGCGGTGACCATGGCAGACCGTCAAACCAACATGCCTATGACCTACACTGAGGCCCTACGCACAACTACGGCACCCCAAAATGTCCACACCACGAATGTTTTGAAAACCGCCCCAACCCCATCTATCAGAAAAAATGATTTCCAAAACAACAAATCTTCTGATAAAACAACCCTAGGGAGTAACGCCGCAACCAGCAGCACTACTACCCCCCCAGTCACCATGAACCCTTTACCTCAACACAACCCCGGCCCTAAACCTGGCACTAGCTCTGAGGGTAGAAGTAAAGAGGAAATAATAAATTCATTGGTAGAATCTCTGATACTAAAAGCCCCCTCAGGTACCCCAACTGGAGAAAAGGCTGAAATCAGCGGGATCATTAATGACACCATCAATGAACTGTTGGCCAAATTGGCCCCAGAACCCCAATTCCAGATTCCAAAAAAGACTGCCCCCAAACCTAAAGCACAAACAAGCACACCGGTTAACACAAAAGTGACAGACAAATTATCTGAAACACTCACGGCCACCCAAATAGACTACATACATGAGTCCAACCTATCCAACCTCATGTCTTTGTTTAATACAACCCAAAACAATGACACTTCTGGTAATGAAAATCACTCTGTTCATTTTCAGGACAACACCGACAATGCTGCACCACCTGCGCGCCTCCCTGAGGCCACAGCAGCAGTATGGCGCCAAGCCAGGGCATCAATGATGGCCGGCATGAGGGCTGACGTCAGGGCTGGCTACTACCTCACCCTGATGAACCAAGACCTCATTGAAGAATGGGCAGCAGGCAAAGCCGACAACCCCCAACACATGTTGACAGAGCATGCACTACTCCAGCAGATAGGAAATGAACGCAGACGCTCGGCCCTAGCCATCCAACGGATGACAATGGACCACTACAGACAGATAGCCACCACCCAGAGTGCACAGGGACTCACTGTGATGGCTACAGTGGGCGAACTATCAGCCAACGAACCAGAGGCCCTAAACAACGCAGTTACGGCCACCAGTGGGATGGTAGGGAAGTCTAAAGCTTCCCTCATCCAAGAACTCACAGCACGCAGACAAGAATTAATGGGCCTACAACTAGCCCCCCTTGAATGGGTGCACATAGCCCGAGTGCCTAACAACAACACCACAGGTGTGGGCCTCACTCGAGCCCAAGAATCAGCAGCTGCAGCAGCCCCATACGGGAGCTCAAGAAATGCCCAGAGACAGGGTGACCAGAACCCACCCAACCAAGCCAATTTCAACCTGTTCAACAACCGTGGTAATAGGAACAGAAACAAGAATGGGGACAACAACTCCAGAGGGCAAAGAAGACCCCAGAATAGGGGCCAGGGCAGAACCAATACCCGCCAGAATTTTGGCGGAGCCCGATCGCAGGCGAATCAAAGATCCCAGAGTCGAGAGGGCCGCAGCCAACAGAGATCAAGGGGAGGGAACAACAATGCCCGCCGCCGCAGCAACTCACGCGGCAGGACCCTGGAGGAGAATCAGCAAACCTCAACCTCCAGGCCCCAAAACATCTCAGACCAGGAGTGGTCCATCATCCAAACCATGAGACGGGGAAACTAAAACCCCGCCCACCACTAACAAACATTGATGATAAAACCACCCCCATCATCAACACTGCCAACCAAGAGAAGAACTCTCAACAAATAGACCTGAACTGTGATAATATCTCATTAACCCTGTCTGATGAACACTGCATTCATCCACTGACATTATTTTCAGAAAATGTTCCTGTTATAGCAAACTGTGATATCATTACTAATTGCAACATGAACAACAACGATGACAACACTGTCCTCTCTATAGCTACAAATAAAGACTGTGATGTACAATCGATTGTTTCTTTCCTCTCTGTATATAAACCAGAACGAAAAAACACTGTAGTTAATCTCTCAGACAAAGATCTAAGCCAAGTTGAAATATCAGTACTAACTAGAGGTCTAAAATTTGCCCCTACCCCCGGTGCCCCAGATCTAGGTGAAAAATATGATGACCTGGAAAGATTTCACAACAACTTACGTTGGAAATATAAATTTAGCTCCCCCGCTCAAAAGAAACGAGATAAAGTAGCCAAAGAAGCTCTAGCTAAAGAAGGAGGCCCAATACTTGGACCCAGCCTTCTAGACCAGATCAAACGATCAAAAGCATTCAAATCCAAAACAGGAAAGAAGGCACCACTAGGCAGCTCAATGTTAGAAACTTTCATAACATTAAACGAAATAGAATTTCAAAAATGTAATGTAGTCAGCCCCAAATATCATAACCTCACAAAGGAAGAAAAGGCTGCTAGAGACTCCCTTTTTGCCAATAAAGACATAGTTGTAAGACCAGCAGACAAAGGCGGAGCAACCGTAGTTATGAACACCAGAGACTACGTAAAGGAAGGTGAGAAACAACTCAACGATCCAATATTCTACAAGAAGGTAGGTGAAGATTTGACTGAAAAATTCACTCTAGAAATCAACAGTTACCTACAAGGTCTAATAGCAAGGGATGAACTAATCCCAGCCTCAGTAGAAAAACTAACCTGTGATGAAACCAGAACCCCTGAATTCTACCTGACCCCCAAAATACACAAACCAGGTAAAACCCCACCCTGCAGACCCATAGTCTCAGCCAATGGCTGCGCCACGGAAAAAATCTCGGCACTACTGGACCTGATACTCAGACCAATAGTACCGAAAACCAGATCTTATCTAAAAGATACTGGACATTTTCTGAAAAAACTATCAGATGCCCAACATCTCATAGGCCCCAACACCCTACTATGTAGCCTAGATGTAACTGCCCTGTACACCAATATACCAAACGAAGAGGGACGCAGGGCAATTGCCAGATGGCTGATTAAATATCGACCAGACTCACAGACTAAGAAGGGGGAACCTAGCAACACCTCCATCTTACACATGCTCAAACTAGTCCTAGAAAGAAATAATTTCAGATTCAACGACGAGCATTTCCTACAGGTAGGTGGCACAGCAATGGGGACCAGGGTAGCCCCCACCTTTGCCAACCTATTCATGGCAGATTTCGAAAATCGGTATGTCTACACCTATCCTACGCAACCAGCTCTATGGGTAAGGTTCATTGATGATATTTTCCTTATTTGGAATGATGGACCAGATGAACTAAACACATTCATCAAATACCTGAACCAGGTCCACAATAGCATCAAATTCACCCAGGAAATATCAAGGGAGAGTATCCCATTCCTGGACACAAAGGTATCCATAGAAAATGGAGAAATAATCACAGACCTCCACAACAAAGTGACAGATGCACACAACTATCTTCACAACAAGTCATGTCATGCCAAACACAACATGAAAGGCATACCATATGGGCAATTCCTCAGAATACGGCGCATATGCACTAAGACAGATGACTACATCAGACAGGGTTTACTGAAAGCAGCTCATTTTGTAGCGCGAAAGTACCCAGTCCAGCAGGTAGCGGAGGCCTTCATAAAAGCCCTGAAGACTGACCGCCCTGACCCGGCCATCTGGACAGAAAACCCAGATCCCAAAGATGATGACGACCCAATCATCATGGTAACAACCTACCACCCGTGCTTCAATGACCTACAGAAAATTCTGAAAGGCAACTGGAATATCTTATCACAGTCAGCAAGAACACGGGAACTACATGAAAAAAGACTCATTGTAGGCCTAAGGAAACCCCCAACCCTGAGAAGCCAACTCATGAGAGCTAGGGTATCCTACCACCCAGATGATCCAATCAAGCATAAAGCTGCAATCATGGGGAAAAGGTCCAAGACCTGCTCTGATAACAGCTGCAGATATTGCCCCCGCATAAATAAATCGGGGGAAATCTCCTCAGGGTCAACTAGCAAAACATACACCAGCAAGTACAATGTAACGTGTAATAGCTCTAATTTGATCTATTGCCTATCATGTACCCGCTGCAAAAAACAGTATGTAGGCCAAACCCTAAGACGGCTAAAAGACCGGTTTGTAACCCATTTTGGAAACATTGAACATAAACGTCTAGGCACCGACATGGGTTACCACTTCAACACCAATGGGCACCAGGGCCTGAAAGATGTAGAAATACATATTGTGGACTTCATCTTTCAGAGCCCTCACAGCACATATGCACAAAAATTGCGTAATAAAATAGAAAGGGGCTGGATGCTGAAATTACGCACCATGGTCCCCTTTGGCCTCAACCTAATAGATGCACCAAACTATTAGGTTGAGCTCTGCGTCTGCAATACAGCCACAAGGGAACTACCAAACCCCAAACCTCGTTCAAAAAACACAGATTTACCGGTCTGTCCCTTCACCCCAAATAGTATCATTTAATTTTGATGAATTAAATCAAATATTGATTCTAAATGGGCAGCAGATGCACTGAGTTCACCAGATTTAATTTAAATCTGATACACTCAGCTAAACAGTCTCCACTTAGTCTCTAAGCATTATGAACCTATTTCATAAAAATAGACTATCAACCCAAAATTGAGATTTATCAATTTTGGAAGATCCACAATAAATATTTAATTTATTGATGGTACTTGTAGCAAAGCAACAAGCCTTGAACCAACCATTAATGAAGCCTGATGAGACCATTCTAGGTCGAAACCTTGAAATCACCCACCAAAAGAAATAAATTTTCTTTAAAATCACTAAACATATGTTTGGAGATTTGAACCTATGCTGGGAGAGCAAAAGAAATCTCTCAACAAAGGATGGACCATAATGCAATATTATCTCCATGGTGACTACACACCTTTGATAAAATCATCACCACAAATTGTGGTGATGTCATCAAATGCTGTGGAGACTGTCTAGCAACCAGGGTTAGGTTGTGACTAGCAACGGTCATTCGGTCAAGGTAGCTTCTGCCGTGCACAAGCACAAACTCCGTGCTCCTAAAAATGCTTTATATGCTATGCCCTATGTGGTCAAGATGCATGGATGCATACATCTGCATCCTGCACTTCAGGCATTGAGTTTATGAGGTCTAACAGCTTACTTTTGCCGCCTCCCATGGGCACCAAGTTATTAGAGTCATTGTTGAAGACGACGACAGCCACGTAGCCCGCCTCCTGGGCGTTCCACACCTGTAAGGAAGAACATGTTAACATCAGTAATCTTAGCATGTTATCTCCTGAAATGACAGGCATGCAATTAGGACTTCTCAGCACAAATACATATACTATAATACAGTCTATACGAAAAGTTTTTCAACGTGCAGGACATTTGGTCTTGCAGATTTGTAAATCTGGCCCGGATACCTCGGGGAAATGTTTGTATCTAGAAATGTAGTAATAAGCAAGAGTTGATGTATAGAGAGAGGAAATAATGTTAATTAGAAGTTACTGGTATATCTAAATCATATTAAAAATCATAGTTTATAAACGTTTGTGTGTTTTTTTTACATAATATTCAGACTCTTTAGTTAGCTCTCTAGAAACCTTAATAATGGTCCGATTTACAAGCCGTAAAAACTGGCATGTAGCCCAGGATCACAGCCAGTCATTGGGACCAGCAGACACAGACTTTTTGCCGGTCCAGCAGGCTTTTAGCCGGTGTCCGGCACGTTTTCGTATAGACTGTATAATACTTTAGTTCTATGGAAGATACAGTACAAACTCCACCTTTGTCCTTTGGCACAGTCGTAGTTTTCTTTTGCTATCGATTTTCACCGCAAAGTACCATCTAGCTTATAGGTGAGGTTTATTAAATAGGAATATAGTGAAAACGAATTTCAAATACTTTTTATTACGAGCTAAAAAAATGTTCTGAAACTCTCATATGGTTTAAAACAAAGCACGTCTTTAATATTACCAATATTTTTCGGTTGCTTTACATAAAATCATCACTTTTTTCAGCACAGCATTCTGCTTCATTTTTTTTTTTTTTTTTTCTCTCCTTGATATTTCAAACCCCAGTATACCACATCCTCAGTGTGACCCACCTTTATATCAAAGTTACAGCCGTGCCGCTGTAGGAGTGCGATCCAGCGCTTGTTGGGGTCGGGGTCGGCGGAGGGTTTGGGCATGGGCTGACACCCGTTATGTAGGTCCGAGTACACCAGGTGGCCCTGAAACGGAGCAATAACATTTAATAAAGGTATCAACATTATCTCTTCAAGGATGATATGTCACATGAATAATTTGAATCATGTCGCTAAAAGATGGCATGTGTCATCATGATGCACCAATACAGGTGCTGTATTGGGGTATCATGCCGACTGTAAGGTCGACATGGTGCTTGAATGCGAGTTACTCGCCAGGGCTGCATTCATGCATGATGCCAAATTGGAAGTTACGACTGTACCATCATAACTAAGCACCCCATCGTTTATAAATCTGGCGGCCTGTTCATACCCCACGGCGCTTATTCAAAACAGGCGTGTATTCAAGGTATATATTAATGCTATCTGGTAGACATATCTGTGTATAGGTACCAGTGTATAGTAACCAATATTTTACAGGTGCAAATATTATTTTTCTGTATCATATAATACATTTAGTTTTTCAATTTTTTTTATCGTATCTAAAAAGTAATTTTACATTTTGTTTAATAATCTCTCATATCAAAGGCATAATATGTGTTTTATTGCACACGTTTTTCTGCTTTACACATGTTGGTAGTGTACTTACATAGAGTCCCTCCTCCGGGAAGGGCGGCCCGAACCTGGCCGGCAGGTCCAGGTACTGGGCCTTGGTCTCATTACGCGGGTCCAGCTGTAATCATACAACAAATGGGACGATTAATAAAGTAAAAAAAAAGGTTTGTTTCAGGTCACCCGACCGACCCTATCTAAACAGGGCCATCCCTACGTTTTTTATGCAATTTTGAAGAAATTTTTATATTTTTATACTTTTTTTGGGGTAAATTTTAGGTTTACGAAATTTTGGAATTTTCCCCCCCCATTTTTACCCTTTTTTGAGGTCAATTTTAGAGGGAAAGTTTAAAAAAAAGTTTAAAGAAAAAAAAAAATCCGACCTACCGACCCTAGAGTTTCTTCCCATGTTACCTGAAACAAAACTCGTTTTTATTTGGCCAACCGGGTAAGCGTTATTATTAAAAAAAATTTGCTGCATTAGGAGTACTTAAATGGTATTTAAACTACAGTTAATTCCGGTGTTTAATCGACATCACGTATGGCCCGCACCTAGACCTTGAGCAAATTATACCAGTAACCCACATCTGCTGTCCGATTTTTATTACTTCAGTACTGTAGCATACATCCAGGAAAACCTAGTATAACACACACACCCAACCTTCCAAATGTGTATAACCCGCACTTGGGGTTTGGTTTGCATATAACAAGCGTCATTCTCACAACAGATGATTTCTAACCTTAAAGAAAAGATTCACTATTGAAGCTTTTGGCGTGGACTAAATGTCAAGGTACCTGGATCATGCCCTGGATCATCACACATGTCATCATCAGTTTCTTATCTACACTTTAGAGTTTAATCATGTTAACAATTGACCTCAGCTGCACTCAGGGGATCCATCAGTAAAACAGGGAGGTGTCTGGACTCCTCTCACTATTGCATACATACCCGCAGGCAGACTTTATAAACTCTAATGTATCGCCCCCTTAATACTGTAGAGTACCTGCACAAATGCGTGGGACAAGGGTTGAGGGAAAATCTAAAGTGTAGTCAGAACTTCTTTTCCCGGGAATATTCTCAAGAATGTGCATGGGATAGGTCCCCTCTGGCAGTGTTGCCGAAAACATTTTATTGACGCAGGCCAATGTGGCCTGCGTCTTGGCGTCTTACGCAGGCCATTTCCCTCTCACGCAGGCCATATGAATATTGATATTTAAGGTGCCCATATAAACTTCATCATAACTGCAAAGAATTTGGAAAATATTTGAATATTTTCCAAATTTCACTAAAATTGCCCTATCTTCGCTTCTAAATGGCCGATTTGAACAATTCTTTCAGCATTATAAAGCTGAGGTCATGGCAGGCCATTCTGGCCTGCGTCCTAAGGGCCTACGCCGGCCATTACGATTCTACGCCGGCTTTTGCCGGCGTGCCGGCGTCATTTCGGCAACACTGCTCTGGGAACTAAAGCCACCATCACTAGAAAGGGGAATTTATGGCCTTAGTTTATGTATTCGCCATTTGTCATAATTCGGTCATACAACTTGAATACGTCCTGGCTATATAACACATTATTGCTTATTTAAACCATATTGGTGGCTTGGAACAATAGAGTTCGCACCTTGGTTATATTGCATACCCTGGTTTAAAACAGATAGACAATGGTTATGAAAAGGTATGTAGATTAACCACAGCTCGCTGGTAGGGCGACTTGGGCTTCACCCTCGTCTGGCCCCCACCAGCAAGCTGTGGTTAATTCTACATACCTGTTCATAACCATTGTCTATCTATTACATATCTTACATTTGTTGTCTTATTTTTTTTAAATGTATCATAATTTTACAATACCTCTTCCATCTACTAAAACCTGTCTACCAACCCAAATACAGTTTGAGTCCAACCACCAGCATTGTATAGACACCCTTATGTACCGTATGTCCTATAGTGCCTGTGTGTTGACAGTGGCACTGTACGTCATACATCATATATTGACACCGACTGATAATGGTAACACTGTCACGGTGCCAACACTAACAGCAGGGAGTGCCCGTATTGATATGTCCATCATGGGCACGCCGTGTGATACAGCTTACACTCGGCTCGTGATACACGTTACATGATCTAACTGATATCTACACATGTTATCTACTACAAGTCATCTTCTAATAGACAACATCAGTCTTTGTGAAAACTTTTTCATCCCACAGGACATTCGCTCCTGCAAGTTTTTAATGTTGCAGGACCGGCTACATTTTTGAAGGACCGGATAGCCACATATCTGACAATTTATATACTTTAAGTATAAAATATTTTGTCCAATAAAAATACATTTCATTTGTAATCAACTATGGCTAAATCAGGATAAATGTATAAATTTGCACAGTATATCAACAAACATATTTCATGTTTAAAGACAAACTAAATTAATTTAGTTCAGAAAAGCCCAACATGTTACTGGACATTCGGTCCTGTTACACCTGTCAATCTGCTGGACCGGTGGCATTTTAGGAGGACATTGCCACTGTCCTGAATGTTTTCGCAAAGACTGCAACATATTATATACATCCATCTTCCTGTCTACAGTAACACATATATAGCAACAACAAGAGGATGCATTCTGATACATTGTCTTTACTTAATCCGTTAAAAGCTTCAATAATTATATATTGGAACTAGCTATCTACTCAAAGTCATCTCCTAATAGACTGGTACATTGCCATTATTTAAAAGCTCCAATTATTATATATTGGAACTAATTACCGGTAGATCTTAGATATTTTGGAAGAACATTGATACGATACAACTTATCTAATCTAAAAAATGGGTGCCTTGGTGCAGCCTACTTTGAGCGTCTGACTGTTATAAGCCGACATAGCGACCTAATCACAAAAGACTCAGGGCAGGTGTCTGTGGTGTGCTGTCTGTGGTGTGCTGTCTGCGGTGTGCTGTCTGTAGTGTGCTGTCTGTAGTGTGGTGTCTGTAGTGTGGTGTCTATATTGTGCATGCCTGTAGTGTGGTGTCTGTAGTGTGGTGTCTGTAATGTGCTGTCTGTAGTGTGCTGTCTGTAGTGTGCTGTCTGTAGTGTGCTGTCTGTAGTGTGCTGTCTGTAGTGTGGTGTCTGAAGTGTGCTGTCTGTAGTGTGGTGTCTGTAGTGTGCTGTCTGTAGTGTGCTGTCTGTAGTGTGCTGTCTGTAGTGTGCTGTCTGTAGTGTGCTGTCTGTAGTGTGGTGTCTGTAGTGTGCTGTCTGTAGTGTGGTGTCTGTAATGTGCTGGCTGTAGTGTGCTGTCTGTAGTGTGCTGTCTGTAGTGTGCTGCCTGTAGTGTGCTGTCTGTAGTGTGCTGTCTGTAATGTGCTGGCTGTAGTGTGCTGTCTGTAGTGTGCTGGCTGTAGTGTGCTTAACCTCAACTACACCCCAAATCCCAACCACCACTCCACCCCACATCGATTTTATGTCCACAGATGGCAAACTGGTCTGACAAAAAACGTCTCACCCACCCAGAATTCTGATTTCCCATAGGTTTAACACTAAATGCCGAAATCGATAAAATGTCTACAGCAGTACTTTGATGTTTGTCTACAGTTAGGAAAAAATGACCTTTTTTGGACAGGTCTACTTTGAGATAGAATTTCAGATAGAGCCAATGGACAGAAACTGTTGGGGTTTGTTGCATTGGAACAGAAAACAGTTCAATTGTGTCTGTGCATCACAGCAATATCGAATGTTGTTATTTTCTGTGAGAAATATTGATTTACTTTTTTTTGCACAGATCAGTGGAAAGTGTCTCACAGAGGCGTCGCATAAGACTCTGGGAGCAGAAGCTCCCTGAGTCAATAACACATTAAAGCATGTACCGGTAGTTATGCCTTCCTCAAAGTGTTAAGGCGCTATGTTCTCTTTGTCATCAGGATGCATGAATGCAGGCCTGGCGAGTAAATCTTCAGGGCTACATTCATTGAGCTAGCCTACTTTTCGGGGTTGATACACTCCTAAAGGGTCGTCACGATTTATGAATGTTGCATGAATGTAGCCTTGGAAAATAAATTACCAGGGCTTCATGCATATATCACGACGACAAAGGGCATCCAATAGTACAGGACAAAAGTCACCATAATCAGATCGCCAGTGCGGTTTATAGGATTAGCTAAAACTCTGGTTGCGGATTATACGCGAGGTTTTACGGTATGCGGCCCTTATTATTACAAATTATATTCAGTTATATCAAGTAGTGTCACTATTACAATAGTATGAAATGCGGTGTCGATGAGTCAATGTGGCCTGTGTAGAAGGCAAATGGCCTGTGTAAGATCCCAGGACACAGGCCACATTGTGTGGATAAAAAGTTTCCGGCAACACTGCATGGTTGAAGCACTCTGCGGCCCTTACAGGGTTAAAGCACTGTGTGGCCCTTAGGGAGTGTTCATTTCTCATTTACAGGGGGGGGGGGTGCAAAAATTTCCGACCCCTCATGAGGGGGTGTAAAAAATTTAGCCCCTTTTTAGAAAAAATTTTAGGCGCCTTCGGCGTGGAGAGGCGAGAAACGTTTCAATTAATAAATGAACACTCCCTTACAGGGTTAAAGCACCATGCTACCCTTATGGGGTTAAAACACAAGGCGGCCCTTACAGGGTTAAAACACAATGTGGCCCTTACAGGGTTAACCTCCCAAGGAACAATGCAACAATGCAGCCCTGGCGAGTAACTCACCAGTGCTGCATCGGGAGTGTCTCAACCCCATAGGGTCAGCATAATGCTTGAATGCAGCACTGGTGAGTTACTCGCCAGGGCTGCATTCATGCACCATGATGACCAAGGACGTGTTGCATTAAGGTATCATGCGGCCCTTACAGGGTTAAAGCACCATGCGGACCTTACAGGGTTAAGGTGTGTGAGGTGGGCTGCCACAATAGCATTCAGCCCTTAAAGGGTTAAACTTAAACCACTAATACCATTTAAGCATCATGCTGACCCTATGGGGTTGAGACACTCCCGATGGGTCGGCATGGTGCACCAATGTAGCGCCGGCGAGTTACTCGCCGGGGCTGCATTGGTGCATCATGACGACAAATATCATCTTAAAGCACTATGCGGCCTTTACAGGGTTAAAGCACTATGCTGTCCTTACAGGGTTAAAGCACTATGCGGCCCTTACAGGGTTAAAGCACTATGCGGCCCTTACAGGGTTAAAGCACCATGCGGCCCTTACAGGGTTAAAGCACAATGCGGCCCTTACAGGGTTAAAGCACTGTGCTGCCCTTACAGGGTTGTCAGGGTTATGTCCTGTGCTGCATGTGCCACACCCAGGAGGAGACAGGTGTACACACCCCAGGTGTCGTTACCTATCGTCATGAGCTTTATATATAACACCCCCCCCCTCCCCAGCCTCGGCCAGCGTCTATCCTACCAGTTGGATAGCCTGGGAGCAGGCTGCCATTCTATGCTAATTTTTTTTTTTTTTTTAAGTAATATTTATTCAGGAGGGTAACAGGTTAGGCCCCTTCTTAAAAATTGGGCGGTGCCTATATTCTCCTGGCTCCTGAGGGCCTCTTTTTTTTTATAAAACAGTTTACAGTCAAGTGGCGTGTACCAGTCAGTTACAAAAGTAATTAAGTACATAAATGTGTAAACATCTTGTAATTACTGCTTTCAAGTATAGGCATTAATTACACGCAGTAGCCCCCAGCTGCTTTTAATTACCTCGTCAATCTTTCCAATACATACCCTTGATCTATCCAAAAAACACAAATTTTCGCCACCAAACTGGCGCAAAGGTGAAATGCAGCCCTGCTCCCAGCCCATACCACAGTATCGGGCTGGGAGTCGGAGCCCCCCTTACACACACATCTGACACCCCCCACATCAGCGGTACTACAATGTGCCGTGTACTGAAGCCTCCAGTCTCTAGCTACTACTGTCTGGGCACCACTGTATGCTCATTCTGGGGAGTTCTGGCACCACATCTACCTGTATAGTCTCTATCTGAGAAATGTAGAGCATAACTCAGTGTGAGCATTGGTTGGCAGTTACAGATTTAAGAAATGGGGATAGTATCTCCACTCACTTTTAAAGTAGCTATATATTTTAGATTTTTTTTTAAACCTCATTTAGTTTCTGAATTTCTTATTTTAGGACTCATGTTGTTCCATGCATTATGAGCAGTAAAGCAGGTGACACTTGGATTTGTAGTGTGATACATTATGGTATATTATATATCTAAATTAGAGGACCATCGGCAGCTCTCGAGTTTTCATTTTGTACTCGTTCTCATCTCTTGTAAAAATTACCGGTATTCTCATTTCGGGTAAAATAAAGATGTATTTCTACTACACAGGTCTTGTAGTCGATCTCACGTCTCATCACTATCAAGAAATTCTGCAGTCATACATCACTAAAACAAAGGACATATCACATTCAGTCGCTTCGTGGCCCTTAAATTTTAAAAGGCATGTTTTAGAATATATAATGGCGAACTAATATTCTCAATCCATGCAGTCTCAGTCTTCAAAAGAGGACACATGCAACTTCGATTCTGCTCTCCCTGTTTTCCAGGGTTGTGATCACCCCATCCGCTGCTCAGTGAACTTTGCTTTAGATATTATTTGACTCACAAACATCGGCTTCAGGTACATCAATCGTCTGGGGTATTATCATTGACCCTTTAAGGACAGATGCCATTTGTCGTCATGATACACCAATGCAGCCCCGACGAGTAACTCGCAGGAGCTACATCGGTGCATCATGCCGACCCTACAGGAGTTTCTCAACCCTGTAGGGTCAGCATGATGTGTGAATGCAGCACTGGCGAGTTACTCACCAGAGCTGCATTCATGCATTATGACAACCAAGGGCATGATGCATTATGCCGTCCTTAAAGGGTTAAACAGGTATAAGTAGGTCTGGTTAACCAGATAACTTGTCTATACATGTATATATTATTGGGATCTGAATATCAAATGGATGATATTGGGGTTGTTGATAAGGCAACATTCAGTGGCAACATTCAGTGTACCGGTGTAGATTAGGAAGGATGTGAAGATACCCATAGGCAGCCTAGTGATACCCAGGTTACTCTGTGTGCACTGCCTATGTTGATAGGCCAGAAGCAGGCGAAATTCTAATTTAATTATTTGAGTATTTTACAGATCTATATATATATTCCTTTGCCATATCAGTTATTCCAGCCTGCTTTTCTGTTTATTTATAAATATGTTTCTGTTTCTGTCATGTCCTTGGTCGTAATGATACATGAATGCAGCCCTGGTGAGTAACTTGCCAGGGCTGCATGCATGCAACATGATGACCCTAAGGGATTGAGACACTGCTAATGGGTCCGCATGAAATTGATGCACCGATGCAGCACTGGCAAGTTTGTCGCTAGGGCTGCATTCGTGCATCATGACGACCAAGGGCATTAAGGCATTACCGTATTCGACGTAATAAGCGCCCTCCCCCTAATAAGCGCCCCCTCCCCTTTTTAGGGCATTTTTAGACTAGAACAAAGGCTCAAATTTCCCGAATTTGGTGACAATTGAACTCTTAAGCACTTAAAACACCATACAAATAATTGTATAAGCACCCAGGGCGCTTATTACGTCGAATACGGTATGCATTAAGGCATTACGTCATGCTTAAACGGTAAACACTGTACGCAGCCTACAGTAGCCTGACCTTAGCGGGTTCACCACTGCGGCTCTAATCCTCGTCATAAACTAATCCCAGAGGCTAAACCCACCAATCCATCACCCCCTAATCCACTAGAGTACTACATGTAGTCGTCAGTCCTTTCAGGGGTTTCCCTCTGACCGAGTTCACAGTAGATTAGGGAGTGCTCATTTTTCAACAACGGGGGGGGGGGTTGTGGTGAGATTTCGCGTGGAGAGCAAAACATTTTTTCACCCCCCCCCCCCCGGCAGGCCGCAAATCGCGCCCCTTTGTAGCATAGTAACGCGCAGGCTTTTTCCCTCAAAACAGGTTGAATTTTGTTGACCCCCCCCCAAGAGGGGTCTAAATTGTTTACCCCCCCCCCGGTCAAGGGGTCCAAATTTTTTACCCCCCCCCCCAAATCCACCACCCCCCCTGTTGTTAAAAAATGAGCACTCCCTTAGGCCTACTTCAGGGCAGCCAATGCTCTCACTCACACACCATGTGATAACCTACTATATAACAATCTTTATTATACGATATGGGCGCACACCGACCATTTTAGGTGATATTCGCGTTCTGATATTGGTGCATACAGGAGACTTGGGGGGGTGAAATCGTTCTGATATTCTGGATATCAGAACGATTCTGAATGGGGAATTCAGAATCGTTCTGATATCCTGAATATCAGAACGATTCTGAATGGGAATCGGCAGCCATAAAATCCGAGGTTCTATGGAGACTCGAACACGCTACATCAAGACTTGAAGTCCGATGTGCTAACCACCACGCCGTGAAGGCGCTGGTAGAGGTAGGTGGCGAAACAAGGAGTCTACAGGCGGATTTCCAGCCCTGTAGGACCATTATTTACCGAGTTACATAAGAAAAGGCATTTTTTGGTATAGTTTCTTTGAAAATCAAATTTTTTTTCTAATTTCTTTTTTACTATAAAGGTAGAAGTTGGACTTTACTTAGCCTTTCGTTAAAATAATTCTAGGGATTTTTTTTCAAATAGAAATAGGCATTTTGAAAAAGGTTCGTTTCCACCTAGGATCGATCCGGGAACCCTTGGTGTGTGAGGCGGAGACGCTAGCTGCCATGCCTATCCGGCTGTGGTGAATGCGGAGGGAAACGCTGGTTAGTATATAACATAGCCCCAAGCTGGCCCCCTCACAAATTCTATGTTGGACTCAGTGTTGGAGATTGAGCGCATGACGTCACCAGGCTCCACCAATCAGCGAGCAGGGTTGGTGGGATATCAAAACAACATGGCGCTACTGGCGTACGAGTGATATTCAGTCAATAATCCTTCAAAATGGCCAAATTAGGACTCATATAAGGTAATTAAAGACATTTGAATGGGAATATCGTATAATAAACCTAATAATATATGAATATCACCGAACTTAGGGTGTGTATTCATGAATAACAAACCTCGGTGCTACGCACCTCGGTTCGTTATTCAAGTATACACACCCTGCGTTCGGTGATATCCATACATTATTGGTTAAATATACACAGGGGAAAAACACTGTAAGGGCCGCATAGTGCTTTAATGTATTTTGTCATTATGATGCATGAATGCAGCCCTGGCAAGTTTTCCATCTAAGAATGCATTTGTGTATGACTCGTCGGCAAGTTAGTACAATCTATGTGTGGGACAAAAAATAGATTTTCCTAAAAATTAGTCAGAATGTTCAGAAACAATATATTTGACTTCCTATCTGGTAGTTCCTATATGGTAATTTTGTAAGCTTTAATTTGATTTGAGAGCTTTAATTCTCTCCATTGAAAATACACTAGAAAAGGTCATGGTTAGGGGACATTGGATCCCTTTGTGACCTATTAGCACCCATTGATGGCATTTAATTTAGCTCTATTCTCTAAATATCACAATTTTACAGTGTTTGGAATACATTTAAGTAAGATTTAGAATTTGAAGAAAAATCGGATCTACCAACTTTAAATGCAGAATTAGTCGCCAGGAGACACTCCCAGAGTCAGTGGCCAGGCCAACATTAGCACTATGCGGCCCTGAAAGGGGTTAGTGTTTTGACTGGCTACAGGTCACCCTATTGATTATTATTATTCAAGGAATGGGCATGGTAAAATTCTAATTCATGACAGAATGCTTTCCAGAAAGTATATTTTTGCTTTGTTTCAACAATAGAGATGATAATTATCCAGAAGCAAAGCGCTCCTCAAGACATTCATAGAGACTACATGTATATTGTAGGTCTAGCTGTGTTCTGTTAGTTTAGAAACTGGGTACACAGTCATGAGGTTTGGTCATGGTTGTGGAGATACGTGAGGCGAGAGTTGCCTATACAAGAACACGACTCAGTATCAGACCGAGTACCGTAAAGGGCCCCCTAAAGTCTCGGATATAACCGACAGGTTGTAAGGGAACCAAACCCTATATGTCGGTCATTCAGTAAGTCTGAAGTCAGGAGTTGCACAAGGGTTTCTAGAAGTGTACTTCAGTACAAAAAATACCCATAATCAGCCCAAAGTTGCGGATAATACCCATAAAACCTCGCGTATAAGCGTAACTCGCGTATTAGCCGCACATAGACCTTGTGCCGATCCTATAAGCCGCACCTGCCATCTGAGAATGGTGACTTTAGTACTGTATCATGGTAGCAAAAACCCTTGTATAAGCCGCATCCCGACTCTGGGCCGATCCTATAAGCCGCACCAGCGATCTGATTCACGTACTAGCCGCGGCCTATACGTGAGGTTTTACGGTACTACATTTTCTCAGTCTAGGTGTGGGTTATAAACGAGATGCGGGTCTTAACGGTATTTGCAAAGCTACATCCAAAGATTAACCCCATAAAATAGGTCGTAAATTCCCCATTTCTAGATACACGACCTATTAAGGAATTGAAGCATGATTTGGTGACATGCAAACTCTAGTGAAACCATATATATTATGCATAAATCTTTTCCCACGTGACTGAAATGTTGAGTGGTCAGCTGTTCAATATAGTCATGGCTTGATCTAGGCTGGGTTCCGTGGTATACCGGTATTTAACCCACGGGTGACACCTAAGACAAAGGAATCGCACCTTTTGTATATCGTATACACTCACATAACCGAGGGTTAAATCAGATAGACTATAACTGGCCAGGCTTCTCCCACATACCCACTGCCCACTGGTCAGCGACTCGGCAGTCTCGGACTCCCATACCAACACTGCTCCGGCTCCCTCTGCTGTGTATGGTATGGGAGCACACTTGCTACCCATTTGCGCCAGATTGGTGGCGCAAATGGATGTGTATTGGTTAATACACATCCAAGTACAGACAGATTATTATCTTGATCAAAGAGGTAATAAAATTAGTGGCGGCTACTGTGTATTCAGCAGTATGACCACTTGCTCCCAGGCTATCCATCTGGTATAGGATAGACGCTGGCCGAGGCTGGCGACTCGGTGTATGACACCTCGTCTAGACCTGGTGGGGCAGTGGGTATATGGAAGAACCGTGTCCAGGTGTAGTCTATCTAACACATGTATTACAGAGGTCTAGCGCTGCTTTCACATGTCTTCATTTGGCATCCTCCTATATGCTATAAAGGCAGGTTTCTTTCTGTAATAAGATATCCTGGCTAATAGGGAAATGGGCAATGTAAATTCATGGGCAAATCAGTGTTGCCGAAATGACATCGGCACATCGGCTTTTTCCGATGTAGAATCCCAATGGCTTTCATAACCATAGTCTATCTATTACATCGACCACCGTAATTCACATAATCAGGGGGAAGTCACTTTTTACCAACAGGGTTTTCACCCTTTTCAGCTAAAAAGCCCACGAGTTATTACAGCTCGTGCAAAAATCCACCGACCCCCCCCCTCGATGTTGCTGAAAAATGACCACTCCCTATGATCCTTATGAAATTATTTTAATGGTATTTTAGAGTTAAATTAATTGTCTCCAAATTGTGAAGAGTTGTGGTATATTTAAGTCCTGAAAAAGTTGGGGGGGGGGGGCCGCATACTAGGGGGAGGGTGCGTATCAGATGTTCATCGAATACGGTATATACATGTACCATACACAGAGAGGTATTCCTATTCTATTACTATGTGTCAGACTTGTTAGCCAGTGGTTGGTATGCCCTGCTAGCTCATTCAGATGTTGCTCTTTTTTTTTAATATTGGAAATACATCTCATCTTGTCACTGGTACATAGCACATTGTCAGGCTTCAGTAATGATAGGTTTTATTCACATCGAGTGATGCTGATTCGTCATTGTGTATTTACAACGGGGCACTTGGCCAGTTTGGGATGGTCAGTAAATGGGCCATGTGAAAGTAGTTTCTAATATCCTGCCGGTGAGTCAAACAGTCAGGGTTCTACCAGGCTACTAAACACGCAGCCAGTGTTTTTACTGCATACCGTAAAACCTCGCGAATAAGCCAAAATTCCACCTAGACTTTGGGGATATCCTACAAGGATGCAATGGTTTTGATCTAGGATTAGCACACCATAGGTGTGGTGACCGGCTTTTTTTAAGGATTAAAGAAAAAGGATTTTTTTGTGTTTGCTGGTACAATGTATACGAAAGCCATGATGCATTTATGCATCACTGTGTAGTTGAAGCAGTGTGCTGTCCTCAAAGGGTTAGTGTAATGAAGTCATGATGCATGAATGTATCATTGTGTAGTTGAAGCAGTGTGCTATCCATAAAGGGTTAGTGTAAAGAAGTTTTGATGCAGGGTTAGTCTACAGGAGTCATGATGCAGGAGTGTATCACTGTGGAGGTGAAGCAGTGTGCTAGCCTTAAAGGGTAAGTGTAGAGAGGTCATGATGCATGAATGTATCACTGTGTAGTTAAAACAGTGCCCTGTCCTTAAAGGGTTAGTGTAGAGAAGTCATGATGCAGGAGAGTATCACTGTGTAGGTGAAGCAGTGTGCTGTCCTTAAAGGGTTAGTCTACAGGAGTCATGATGCAGGAGTGTATCATTGTGTAGGTGAAGCAGTGTGCCGTCCTTAAAGGGCTAGTCTGCAGGAGTCATGATGCAGGAGTGTATCACTGTGTAGGTGAAGCAGTGTGCCGTCCTTAAAGGATTAGTCTACAGGAGTCATGATGCAGGAATGTATCACTGTGTAGGTGAAGCAGTGTGCTGTCCTTAAAGGGTTAGTCTACAGGAGTCATGATGCAGGAGTGTATCACTGTGTAGGTGAAGCAGTGTGCTGTCCTTAAAGGGTTAGTCTACAGGAGTCATGATGCAGGAATATATCACTGTGGAGGTGAAGCAGTGTGCTGTCCTGGAAGGGTTAGTCTACAGGAGTCATGATGCAGGAGTGTATATCTGTGTAGGTGAAGCAGTGTGCTGTCCTTAAAGGGCTAGTCTACAGGAGTCATGATGCAGGAGTGTATCACTGTGTAGGTAAAGCAGTTTGTTCTTAAAGGGTTAGTCTACAGGAGTCATGATGCAGGAGTGTATCACTGTTTAGGTGAAGCAGTGTGCTGTCCTTAAAGGGTTAGTATACAGGAGTCACGATGCACAAATGCATCAGTGTGTAGTTGAAGCAGTGTGCTGTCCCTAAAGAATTAGTGTATAGAAGTCATGATGCAAAAATGCATCAGTGTGTAGTTGAAGCAGTGTGCTGTCTCTAAAGGGTTAGTATACAGAAGTCATGATGCACAAATGCATCAGTGTGTAGTTGAAGCAGTGTGCTGTCTCTAAAGGGTTAGTATACTGGAATCATGATGCACAAATGCATCGGTGTGTAGTTGAAACAGTGTGCTGTCTCTAAAGGGTTAGTATACAGGTGTCATGATGCACAAATGCATCAGTGTGTAGTTGAAGCAGTGTGCTGTCCCTAAAGGGTTAGTATACAGGAGTCATGAGGCACAAATGCATCAGTGTGTAGTTGAAGCAGTGTGCTGTCTCTAAGGGTTAGTATACAGGAGTCATGATGCACAAATGCATCGGTGTGTAGTTGAAACAGTGTGCTGTCTCTAAAGGGTTAGTATACAGGTGTCATGATGCACAAATGCATCAGTGTGTAGTTGAAGCAGTGTGCTGTCCCTAAAGGGTTAGTATACAGGAGTCATGAGGCACAAATGCATCAGTGTGTAGTTGAAGCAGTGTGCTGTCTCTAAGGGTTAGTATACAGGAGTCATGATGCACAAATGCATCAGTGTGTAGTTGAAGCAGTGTGCTGTCCCTAAAGGGTTAGTATACAGGAGTCATGATGCACAAATGCATCAGTGTGTAGTTTAAGCAGTGTGCTGTCCCTAAAGGGTTAGTATACAGGAGTCATGATGCACAAATGCATCAGTGTGTAGTTGAAGCAGTGTGCTGTCTCTAAAGGGTTAGTATACTGGAATCATGATGCACAAATGCATCGGTGTGTAGTTGAAACAGTGTGCTGTCTCTAAAGGGTTAGTATACAGGTGTCATGATGCACAAATGCATCAGTGTGTAGTTGAAGCAGTGTGCTGTCCCTAAAGAATTAGTGTATAGAAGTCATGATGCAAAAATGCATCAGTGTGTAGTTGAAGCAGTGTGCTGTCTCTAAAGGGTTAGTATACAGAAGTCATGATGCACAAATGCATCAGTGTGTAGTTGAAGCAGTGTGCTGTCTCTAAAGGGTTAGTATACTGGAATCATGATGCACAAATGCATCGGTGTGTAGTTGAAACAGTGTGCTGTCTCTAAAGGGTTAGTATACAGGTGTCATGATGCACAAATGCATCAGTGTGTAGTTGAAGCAGTGTGCTGTCCCTAAAGGGTTAGTATACAGGAGTCATGAGGCACAAATGCATCAGTGTGTAGTTGAAGCAGTGTGCTGTCTCTAAGGGTTAGTATACAGGAGTCATGATGCACAAATGCATCGGTGTGTAGTTGAAACAGTGTGCTGTCTCTAAAGGGTTAGTATACAGGTGTCATGATGCACAAATGCATCAGTGTGTAGTTGAAGCAGTGTGCTGTCCCTAAAGGGTTAGTATACAGGAGTCATGAGGCACAAATGCATCAGTGTGTAGTTGAAGCAGTGTGCTGTCTCTAAGGGTTAGTATACAGGAGTCATGATGCACAAATGCATCAGTGTGTAGTTGAAGCAGTGTGCTGTCCCTAAAGGGTTAGTATACAGGAGTCATGATGCACAAATGCATCAGTGTGTAGTTTAAGCAGTGTGCTGTCCCTAAAGGGTTAGTATACAGGAGTCATGATGCACAAATGCATCAGTGTGTAGTTGAAGCAGTGTGCTGTCTCTAAAGGGTTAGTATACAGGAGTCATGATGCACAAATGCATCAGTGTGTAGTTGAAGCAGTGTGCTGTCCCTAAAGGGTTAGTATACAGGAGTCATGAGGCACAAATGCATCAGTGTGTAGTTGAAGCAGTGTGCTGTCCCTAAGGGTTAGTATACAGGAGTCATGATGCACAAATGCATCAGTGTGTAGTTGAAGCAGTGTGCTGTCCCTAAAGGGTTAGTATACAGGAGTCACGATGCACAAATGCATCAGTGTGTAGTTGAAGCAGTGTGCTGTCCCTAAAGGGTTAGTATACAGGAGTCATGATGCACAAATGCATCAGTGTGTAGTTGAAGCAGTGTGCTGTCTCTAAAGGGTTAGTATACAGGAGTCATGATGCACAAATGCATCAGTGTGTAGTTGAAGCAGTGTGCTGTCCCTAAAGGGTTAGTATACAGGAGGCATGATGCACAAATGCATCAGTGTGTAGTTGAAGCAGTGTACTGTCCCTAAAGGGTTAGTATACAGATTCATGATGCACAAATGCATCAGTGTGTAGTTGAAGCAGTGTGCTGTCCCTAAAGAATTAGTGTATAGAAGTCATGATGCACAAATGCATCAGTGTGTAGTTGAAGCAGTGTGCTGTCCTTAAAGGTTTAGTCTTCAGGAGTCATGATGCACAAATGCATCATTGTGTAGTTGAAGCAGTGTGCCATCCTTAAAGGGTTAGTGTAAGAAAGCATGATGCATAAATGAGTTTACGAATGTGCCTTCCTTCCATACTATGCACCCCAGCCAGGTACAAATCCGCCAAATTCTAACCTAGAATTAGCGAACACCCCCACACTGCAGCCAGGTCACGCACCACTGGCTCTGCCGCTGAGGGCTGTACTGGGCCTACGGTTCGCGGCCGCAGGGTTAAGTCAATGGTGCGCTACTCTTCACTGAAACCTTACGGCGGGTTCACTTCCCTGTATATAGACCGGATCATGGAACATGAGCCGGTCTAATAATGGTTAATCCTCACAGGGGGTCTGATATGATGAGTCTAGTACTGTAGACTACATCTAAAAACTCACGTATAAGCTGCACAATGACTTTGTCCAGATCCTGTAAGCCGCACTGCGATCCAGTGTTGCCGAAATGACGCCGGCATGCCGGCTTTTGCCGGCGTAGAATCTTAATGGCCGACGTAGGGCCTTGAGACGCAGGCCAGAATGGCCTGCCATAATGTCAGCTTTCTAATGGTGAAAGAATTTGTCAAATCGGTCAACTAGAAGCGAAGATAGGGCCATATTTGTAAAATTGTTTTATATTAAATATTTTTTCAATTTCTTTGAATGTTTGCACAGTATAAAACAATTTATAATGAAGGTACGGTAAGAAAACGAGGAGGTAGCTGTTTCCCGAGGGACCAAGACTACAAAAGTGCCCTAGAATGAAGGTACCTTGAAATATCAAAATGTATATGGCCTGCGTGGGAAGGAAATGGCCTACTTAAGATGCCAAGACGCAGGCCACCTTGGCCTGCGTGGAGAAAAGGTTTTCAGCAACACTGGTGATCTGACTTGCGTACTGGTGCGGCTTCTAGACGAAAGGTTTTAGGGTACACTGTTTAACAGTTATATATCGTAAAGTCTTATTTAATGCGAGATGCAGGTTATACGTGGGAATTTATGGAACATATAGCAGTCACAACCATTAGTGTTTTACCTCAACAAGACCCCCTCCTCACAGACACACCGTAGTCAGAGCATCATTACATCAGATGATATTCTATTGTCCAAACAAAGTGGCACACAATAGCTACCGGTACATCCTGTATAATAATATTGATATTTTACCAGGGTGCGGGCTCAGTACAAGTGTACATTTCCCACATTTGGTAACTTTTATGTAGCACAGATGCAGTGTTGCCGAAAAGACATCGGCACATCGGCTTTTGCCGATGTAAAATTGTGAATTAAAGCATTTTCCAGTCAATTTCATAAGCTGTCATTGAAGAAGCATTAAAAATTGTATTCAGTTGTATGAAATAGTATACAATGTGCTGTATGAAATCAATATATATGGGTCAATGTGGCCTGTGTAGAAAGCAAATGGCCTGTGTAAGATCTCACGAGACAAGCTACATTGGCCTGTGTGCATAAAAAGTTTTCAGCAACACTGCACAGATGACACTCCCAGGGCGACAAAAGGTAGGAAAATGTATAGTATATAAGTCTACTTTTTTCATACTTTTGATACTGGAATTGCTGTAAACATGTTATAGTCACTTTATGATAGTTTGGTTACTAGTTGGTTAGGAACAGTTAGGATCGCTGGACCTCTGGCAGGAGTGCATCCCATAGAGGTATACCTCTGTAGATGGGACTTCGGTCGTACACAGCTGTTTTTGACCGCGCTGCCTCTAGACGCACATAGTTGTTGTCTTGTAGAACTCGGCCGGGTACCAAACATGTATGATGCTTTTTTAAAAGTTTTTATTAGTGTACTACAATACTAAATTAACAATTTTCAGAGCCCCTGTTAGGCTTATAGAATTTGCTCAAGTTGGCAGGTAAAAAGCGAGTAAGGCCTTTATTCGAGAATTCCGATAGACTCCTCCCTTTCTCCATTCATTGGGGCCCTTGATGGGGGGGGGGGGGGGTCCCCATGTCGCATGTCAATTTTAAGAAATGTCCTGGTCACTATCTTTTTAAGCAGCATGTCACATGTCAGTAGGCCTCATGTCGCATGTCGATTTAGGAAATGCCGATGTCGCCATAACAAATTTAGACGTCTAGAGCCATCCGCTTGTGCGCTGTGTTATTAGTTGTTGACACCACAGTAATATTATTTGCTACAATATACCCATTACCCAATTTATCTTTTATTTTGACAGCCCCAATTCCCTAAGTGGATGCACTTACCACGGTGATGTCTGCTTCCACCAGGGTGATGTGGAAGAGGGCCATGAGGTTGATGCAGGCGAACACGTACAGGGCCGTGATGTGGCCCGGGATGATGTGGGGCACCATGACTCCCCGCTGTCTTGTATTCTGTAACACATCAACAGTACATTTAGTTAAAAACGGTTTCCTATGGCCAAAAAAAGAGAAGAAGTTGTGTTGAGATATCCTGACCGACACTATTTCTTTGGCCCTACCTTAATAATATCACTGGTACCAGAAAAGAAAAAGCTGTAAAAGTTGGGTTTTTTTTTTCTTTTTTTTTGGGGGGGGGGGGGTATATTTAGGCAGTGTTGCCAAAATCACAACGGTACACCGACATTTTTTGCTGGTGTAAAATCTTAATAGCTAACAGGGGTAGCCACTAACGCTGGCCCGGGAGCCAATGGCCCGTACTTTTAGGTCCGGGCCCGTAGTTTCCAGGATATTTAGATAGCTATGGGCCCGGGTGGCCCGTAGTTAAGTCAACCAATGGTTTCAAGGAAAGATGGCCATAAATTATATATATATTAAATCCATATTTGCGGCAAAGTATGACATGTTATATATCGTTGGAAAGGAGATCCCATGTAAAATTGCATACACAACATGTATGTACTTCATTTGCAAGCATCATCTATTCAAACTCTTTCTACAAATTCACATCCATAATTGTGGGCCTTAACATTGTACCTGAAGCCATAGTGAAAAACTTGCCAGGGCTGCATTAATGTATCATGTACATCTATTGGCAGGCTATTTGGCTGATCCCCCCCCCCCAACAGTTGGTATAATGCAGCTATGCAGAACTAGCAAGTAACTCACGGTTACTGTGTAGTCAAATACAAGTGGCGGATTTAGAGGATTTGGGGGAAATGCACACTTTTTAATCAGGAGTTTTACTCAAAAGTTGTTAAGGGCAAATAATTCCAATATGCCAGCCCCCCCCCCCCTCATCCATTGTCATTTTCCCACTCCATACGATTTCTTGTCAACCTAGGGTTAAATATATTTTTAAGTGCCCCTATGTGTATGTAGCCTACACATTCTAATGTTAAAATTCCCGGGCCCACAGTTTTATTTCCGGGCCCACAACTTTTTGAGGCTGCGGGCCCGGGTGGCCCATGGTCTAAAATGTTAGTGTCTACCCCTGGCTAATGTAGGGGCCTTGTACATCGGCCATGATAATGGCCGGCCCCCATCCCAGCCCTCCAAAAGTGAAAGATTTTTTCAAACACTCCCGACTACCCGACATGGAAAATGAAAATGGCCTGTGTACGATCCCATTTTTATATAAATGCCATATTGGCCTGTGTACATAAAAAGTTTTCAGCAACAATGCTAAGAGGGAATGCTAATTATAATATTATTATACATGTTGAATGTGGTATTTCTAGACTAGAGGCTCCCTTTACTTTATGGGTCGCCATGCTACCTAGAACCAGGATGGCAAAAAGTTAGCAATGATGTGCTCTGAGGAGGATAGATAGTCAGTAAACAGGGTGTCATTTACCACTTCCCCGTTCCCCTTCGGTAGCAGCCAAAAGAGCTCAGGTGTACCATGCCACATCAATTTCTCACTGAGTGACTGTAACGTTAACACGGTAACTAAGCTATTCATACACGGTTGAGCCAGACAAGTAGTCAGGTAGGTCATTTTTTTAGAGATACGGGCCTCTCACCAGCTACACGGGACAGCCTGTCCACCGTAAAACCTCGCGTATAAGCCACGGCTAGTACGCGAATCAGATCACTGGTGCGGCTTATAGGATCGGCACAGAGTCCAGGTGCGGCTTATACGCGAGTTTTTGCTCCTATAGTACAGTACTAAAGCCACCCTATTCAGATCGCTAGTGCGGCTTATAGGAACCGCCTAAAGTCGGGGTGCGGCTTATACGCGAGTTAGGCTTATACGCGAGGTTTTACGGTAATCACTTTATGTGGTTTGGCTGACCCTTTACTTTCCTTTATGCATTGGCGTTGGACCTATTTGAAGTCTGAAGATATAGGTTATGGTTCCAATCCGGCATTCATTAAATCATACATATATCCATGTAGTGCGGAACGGACTACCCATGTATATTTGTATATTATTATAGGCTTTAATATCATTACGATAACTGACTACCGTACGTCTAATATATAGTGAAACGTAATGTTAATGTACATGCTATTTTGAGGTACATTCTGAGAATAGGCAATTATAATCAAAGAAATAATGTTGCAATCATCGTTGGGCTTGTTGCCAGTCCCTAGTAGGAACATGCAGGTGTCATGCCTCAATCACATGCCTGTGTTACGCATAAATTAGACAGCACAGCAGGTGAAACTTGTAGGACTTTCATTAGCCCTTTAACGACCGCATACTGCTTTAATGTACTATGTCCTTTGTTGTTATGATGCTTGGATGCAGCCCTGACAAGACTCACAAGTCTACTTAGGAACAATAGGTATAATGCGCCTCTACATGGGTACCCACAATTTTGATCATGTCGCCGTGTCGATTTTTAGCAGAAGGGCAGTGTCATTGTGTCGATTTTTAGGTATAAGAACATAGAGAAAAACACCTATGGGTCGATTTCTATCCCTAATTTTCCTGGGTCCGTCGATTTTTAAAAGGGCCTAAAAGGACCGTGTCGCTGTGTCGTCCGTGTCAATCTTTACCCATGTAGAGGCACTATAATACCTAGATATACGAGGATGCAATGGTTTTGATCTAGGATTTGCACACCATAGGTGTGGTGACCGGCTTTTTTTAAGGATTTAAAAAAAAAGGATTTTGTGTGTGTTTGATGGTATACAGAAGCCATGATGCATTTATGCATCACTGTGTAGTTGCAGCAGTGTGCTGTTCTTAAAGGGTTAGTGAAAAGAAGTCATGATGCATTCACGCATCACTGTGTAGTTAAAGCAGTGTGCTGTCCTTAAAGGGTTAGTGTAGAGAAGTCATGATGCATGAATGTATCACTGTGGAGCTGCAGCAGTGTGCTGGCCTTAAAGGGTTAGTCTAGAGAAGCCATGATGCATGAATGTATCACTGTGTAGTTTAAGCAGTGTGCCATCCTTAAAGGGTTAGTTCACACAAGTCATGATGCATGAATGCATCACTGTGTAGTTACAGCAGTGTGTTGTCCTTAAAGGGTTAGTGTAGAGAAGTCATGACCCATGAATGTATCACTGTGTAGTTGAAGCAGTGTGCCATCTTTAAAGGGTTGTTTCACAAAAGTCATGATGCATGAATGCATTAATGTGTAGTTACAGCAGTGTGCTGTCCTTAAAGGGCTAGTGTAAAGAAGTCATGATGCATTCATGCATCACTGTGTAGCTGAAGCAGTGTGTCATCCTTGAAGGGTTAGTTCAAAAAGGTCATGATACATGAATGCATCACTGTGTAGTTACAGCAGTGTGTTGTCCTTAAAGGGTTAGTGTGGAGAAGTCATGATCAAGCTAGTTAAAGCAGTGTGCCATCTGGGGAGTAGCCGTTAGCTGGTCAGCGACTCGGTGTATGACACCTCGTCCAGACCTGGTGGGGCAGTGGGTATATGGAAGAACCATGTCCAGGTGTAGTCTATCTAACACATACACAAAAGCATGCTGCCTTTATGTTGATAAGGAGTGGTCATCAAAGATTGAGCGTGTGAGTGGCCTCACAGATGACTCAGGGTAAGCTGGGTGTGTGAATGGATGTTTAACACCATTTCGACAAACCTGGGTCTGTAGCTTATCATGTGCAGTTAGATATAGTACTCCGTTATACTCATTTATTGGTCAATTCTGGCATCAGAAATGAGTTCCTTGTTTAAAGGTACCCTCAAGTCATGTGTCATACATGTATGTTATTCAATTTCAGGCCAGCAGGTGGGTGTGGGTGAGCAGGTGTGTGTGGGAGAGCAGGTGGGTGTGGGTGTGCAGGTGGGTGTGGGCGACAGTCGCCGGCTGCGGGCATGTACCGCCTACCAACTGTGACGTACATAGCGCGGCAATAGGTGACGACACAGAGCCGCCTTGTGAAGTGCAGGTATACTAATCCTCTGTCCAACCAACACACCCCCTTGTGAGTAGCAGCGGTACCACAGGTGGAAATAAAATACTTGTGGCGCCTCCATGTAGAAGACGGGTGGTACGGGAACTAAAAGTGATCGTTCTGTTTGGTATACACAGGGTATGAAATGAATTTAATTTAAGTTATTTAAATGTTATAGAGGGCATTTCAGCTCAGTTAGATGGTATTTTGATCTGTTAGATGGTACATTCATGCCAGAATGATATGACAGCGAATAGTGCTTTGCAGGCTCTGAGCTATATCCTACTTCAGGGTTGTCTTTTTCGTCCTCAAAATATTTGTTATGTATTGAACAAGAGTGGACAGCAGTATATATATTCAATTACCGTACCGGTATCAAAGGTAGTGCAGCGTATATTGGGCCTAGCATAGAACAAAGGATTCTGTCTGTTTTCGGAAACAGTGCATGACCGAATACACAGACGAGTTGGCACTGCAAAACACTGATTTGTGCAAATTGCTGTAGTAAATTACACTGTTATACGACACAGTTGTAATATGATGGAACATAGGACAGTTAACAGGTGGATTAAGTGCACCGGTTAGCTCGATCCTGACACTTTTCAGTCTGACCGGGCATCCATTGCAGTGGGATAGATCAGTTTCAGCGAGTGACAAAATGTCAGGATCAAAATAGTTTTGGATATATCTACATTGATATAAGTTATATCAAGGTGATATATAACAATATCATGTTGTACTATATTGATATTTGAAACAGATGCACACAGGACGTGTAGGAGGAAGAAAAGAGAGAGTATGGACACACTGTGCTTACACTACAGTTAAGTTCAGTAGTGACCTCCCTGTGCTAAATTACCATCGGATTCAGTAAACGATGTCTGAAAAAAAGCGTCTCACCCCGGATTGGTCTGCTGCCGAGATCTGTCCCATAGACTTAGCACTGAGCTGTTCAATATGTAATCTTTCAATGTCAAGGGTTGTCTACAGTCTCCCATAGGGTTCTATGTTGAAGCAAATTACCACCATATTTTAGAATTTTTTTATTTTGTCTTTTTAGTGGACTTAGCGTTCAAATAGGAATTACAGCGCAAGCACACATTTACTCTATGTACTAATGCATCTATAGAAACCAAAAAGGAGGATTGAACGAGAGAAATGTATGAATTATTGAACTTTTAAGGTGTCACGGTACAAATAGCCGACAAAATTTCTGGTTCTGACCCTATTTTTCTCCTTCAGACGGGCAAAAGGTTGGGTTCTTTTGAGTGTGCAGTAATGAATGACCCCTTAAATTAAAGCTTAACACATATCTGATTTTTTTATTTGCATCCCGCATAAAAAAGTGTTCCGATTTTGCGCTAGTTGCCATGGAAACTGACTTACCCAAACTGGAGAAATTTTACAGGTGCCCAGCGACCTTTGACCTTGACCTTTGACCCCTCCAATCACCACCCAGGGTTACCATGGCAACAACCAACTTTTTATATTTTTTTTGCCAAGGTCTTTGGGAACAATTTGGGCCGCAGATTATGTTTCTGTGACAAATTTAAGGCCTCCTACCACTGATTATATGCACAGTAGTACCGTTTTTCATTGGCACTATTTACGACTACAACATTCTGGGGGCGAATTTGTACTGTGACACCTTAATATTTTCGCCGAGGAGGCCATCGCTACCCGTCGCACAAGACTCAGGGTAACCCTGAGTCAATAACAACTTGGGGAGGGGGGGGGGGATTATGGAACACTTGGACTGCTCGAGAGCGAATACTACCGGGAGTGCTTTTGCTCCACTCACCCCAATTTTAAATAACGGCTACTCCCCAATGCTTAGTCTCATCCAGGTGTGATTTTGTTACCGATACAATTTTTTTGTATAAAGGTAATATCTCCTGCTCTTGAGTTGAGGTAAACACGTCCGGGAATGGTATAGTGACTCAGCCTAGACAATAAGACATACGTCAATACTAGTAGCACAGAATTGTGCTAGAATACTGATATCATTGTTAGTGCAACCCAGATCTTCACGACTGCCTCAGTTAGAGTCAATATAGATGTACTGTCCATGACACTACCGGTAGTAAAGTGTAGTATGTACCGGTATGGGATGAGCTATCCTAGTATCCACTATAACCTTGTTTGTTATATCACCAGCCAATGGCTAACATGGAAGTAGCTTGGGCAAAGGTTGACCACTACATCTAAAAAACAGTTGGTTGGAGCCAATGTCCCCATTGTCTTAATTGAGGAAATGATCAGAGCAGGGCGGGGCGGCGGGGTGGCAATTTTGTTTCCCACGCCTTGGCGTTGGGGAGGGGGAGGGGGGGGGGGGGTCTTGAGGGTAAAAATATTCGCCAGTCTTGGGGGAGGGGTTGCCAAAAAGAAAATAGGGTCAAGACAGACTGTCTTTGGGGGTATAGATGGGGGGGGGGGCGTCCCCATATCGAATATGGATTTTAAGAAATGTCCATGTCTCCTGTCACTAACTTTGTTAGCCTCTTGTCACATGTCACTAGACCTCATGTCACATGTCACATGTTGATTTTAAGAAAAGGCCATGTTGCTGTGTCAAATTTAGGCGTCTACCCCCATAGGCCATATGATTTACTGAGATCACTGAGGAGTAAAAACATTGCAGCCCACCAACACACCTGCAGCCAGACCCAAGCCACAGAACTGAGGTGCTACATCATTACATATAACATGGTGGCATAGACTTTGTGCTTTTTCGCCCCTTCACCCATACCCTTACAATAACATGGCCGAACATGATACGGGTGACAGCATGCATCCTCCTTTTCTAGGGACACCATGTAACATGTTAGCTTTGCCTTTATATAATTTATAGTATTAGCATTACCAAAGAGTTGTTTTTTTTAATATTTTATTGTTATAATTTTTATCAACATAGATACGCTATGATATCTATATGTCAAAACTGCTTTAATTTTGTGTCTAGCATGTCTAAGCAGGGATGCCAAGTTACCCCTGCCCAAAATCGTATTTGTTACGATTTTTGGACCCCAAAATCGTAACAATTTTTACTTGAAATCGTAATAGAATCGTACCAATAGTTTGTCATTTAGAATGCTCTTACACATACGATTGAGCGTTATGCTCCATTATATTATAGTGTAATAACTAGTGTCAAAGGGTTTCTTCCTTTTTCCCCTTTTTCAAAATCAATGGACATGTTTTAGGCTTGGTCCGGGGTGGAGCTGAGGGATAACCCCCCTCCCCCTCCTCCCACCCATTGCAACATGCAAGGTAGGGGATAGGCCTTTTTTGCATACACACTTCAAAAATTCCTAAAAATCGTAATTTGCCATAAAAAATCGTAATGGTCGTAATAGGGGTCAAAAATCGTAAAATTACGAAAAAATCGTAACACTTGGCATCCCTGCTGTCTAGAACCGATGAAATTCGAGATTTACCACAGTAAAAAAGGGTACTCTATTGGAGGAGTGGTCCTATTAGGCACTAGCGAGATACTGGTGCTGCCATCAGGTGTTGCTCTGGTACCAATTGTATCTCCCTTGTCACCAACAACCAGCTCAGCCAAATCTCAGGTCCGAGATTAGGGTACAAACAGGGTGTGAGTATTGTGAGTGGGTTGTATCTGGGCATTCCTTTTGTCACCTGTCCCTCATAGAGTAATGGTTAGCATGGTGGATTCATGATGCAGAGGTCCTAAGCTCAAATCCCTGTCAAGTCATATCTTGGTGACCATACCATGAATTTACATTTTTATATATCAAATATATTTTGCTTTGATAGGTAGAAGTGAGTAACAATCTTGAAATGATATCAAAGAAATATCAATAGTCTTTGAATTTTTTTTTATTCCTATTTCTTCAAAGGAACTATATGTATATAAATAAGAAAAGGTATTGGTTGTTAATGGTATGGTGACAATATGTGGCCTGGGAGGGATTTGAGCTTAGGTCCTCTGTATCATGAATCCACCATGCTAACCACTACTCTATGAGGGACAGGTCACATAAATAATGCCCAGGTACAACCCACTCACAATACTCACACCCTGTTTGTACCCTAATTTCGGACCTGAGATTTGGCTGAGCTGGTTGCTGGAGGTTAGACTGGTTACACTGGTACCAATCAACATGGCGCTGTACACCGGACATCTTGCTAATGCGGAATAGACAGGTACCCCCCCACATGGACCCCCTAGCTTTACAATGACTCCACGCACAGCTTTCACAGCTTGTCCGCAGGGTTTGTCCACCTGGGCTTGTGCACGGGGTGTGTGAAGAGTAGCCCCCGACCAAACCCAAAGGGACACGGGGGTGCAGATGCACTTGGTGCAGCCTGACAAAGTGAGGAAACATACCCTTACAAAATGCAAATCCGCGGCCCTTAAATCAAAATTAGGAGTATAATGTAGGCATGAATGGATAGGCATTGATGCCCTCTTTCAGATGTATATTGCAGATAATTTGTGCGGGGTAGTTATTCTGAAGACCTTGATGTATTGTAAAAAGCCCTACTTTACACAATCACAGTTTAGGCCATGGCTGGTCTATTTAAACATTTGATATACATGTACTAGGATGTAGCTAAATGCGTTTCCTTATTGGCTAATGCATTACTTAGAGGTAATGACGAGATGGGGACTCACAATAAAGAAACTAATGAGGAGGGCATCCCATAGCTTGAGTAAAATCCGGCCCATGTGTGTGTGTTTATTCAGTAGGCCCACCCATCCAACTGATACGCACCACCAATTGGGGTAGCTATAATTATACATTGTGTAGTTCTATATGGTCTATAGAATATCACTACAGAGTCAAGACTATAATAGTGACTTTACTAGACTATAACATTCATATGTATATTGATAATCCTTTCAGACCATACCATTGCCATTGCCTTTGGCATTGTCACGATTGTGAGAATCATTCATTGTGATTGTCATTGATGATGATGATGATGATGGAATACACACTTTATTATATAAATAGTGACTTACAGTTACACAGCCCGAATACAGTTTATACACTAAATAAAAATGTGGCAGTTATTCTCCGACATTTGCGTCGGAGTTATGTTCCAGTTGCAAGCTAGAGTGCAACACCAAGACTTTCACATGACTATTTGTGCTAGTAGTACTAGTAGGTGTCGTGTAGAAATCAACCCAAGTCAAGCCTTCAAGGCAGACAGTGACACAGTCACAGGAGAAAACGAAAACAAAAACAGAGCCAGGGAACTTTGTTGTTGCTTGTTCGGAAAACGCTTTGGGATCCTCCTTCATTTGATATTATGTAATAACTCTCGATCACAGTCCTTAAGCAGTATTCCAAGACTTACCTGTCTGAATCCTACATTTGTGAGACTGTCACATAAAGTTTAATCCACAGTAAACTAGATCGCACCTGTGAATCCACTTCAATGTTTACCACTCAGAACAAAATGGCGGAAAATTGGATCACATGTCACTTAGTTCTGAAACATAGCACCAGGGGGCGGCACTGCGCAAATCAAATTATTTTATTTCAGCTTTAACATGGAATATCATTGAAATTTTAGTTAACTCATACATCTTCAAAGAGGTAAGTATTATGTTATTGTATATACCCGAGTCAGACACGAAATATTACTGTTTTAAGCCAGAAAATCGTAAAAAAGCAAATTTTTGGTAACGCCCCCTGGTAAATATTTTTAAAACTAGACCTGCCCGCTTCCGGTTTTATTTGACCTAGTTAGCAGAGCAAAACAACATCTCGTGATAAAAGTGAGTAAGAGAGATACATACTACGTAAATTGTGGGACATTGTCATTAAATGGCATGTAGTGTATTGTGTAAAGTGACAGCTTGTGACAAAGTATAACCTTAATATATTACACTAGATTGGCGACCAGCTCCAAAAGCGTGAGCGATAGGGAAGACACATCCAATCACCAATGTGAATGTGACAGGTGACTGGACAGACCTCACTCAGTCAGGAGTTATAGAACCAGGAGTTATGTCACTTTTCAGTGAATCCAAAAGATGTGATTCAGACGTCATGTGTTCATGATGTGTTGAAGAGGGATAGTCATTTTGAATGCATGTTCTACTAAAGGGCTGATTTTCAAAGGTGGAAGTCAGTTCAGACTTACAGGTGACAGACATTGAGACACCCAGAACTGCAGGAGCCTAGACTCAAAGTGTTTTAACTTTTATTAACCCCTTCATAGCCAAACCTCTCCAACCTAGAAGAATAGAAGGGTAAATATAAATAAAATATTCATATCAATAGGTATAACCTCATGATCTGTCTAGAGTCTATGTTTGTGATGGTTGCAATATTGCCAAATAAATTATGCAAAATAAATTTTAGGTTTCAGGGTTTCTAAATTGGCAAGTTGATTCTACTTAGATATTACAGGAATACACTGACCCTACAGCCAGGAAGATGACGTTTGAGATAGCAAAAGCAGGATGGGTACAGAGGCTGAGTGAGTATTATCTTCTTTTTTTCAAAAATATGTTTTTGTGTTTTTATCCTGTTCATCTTTATGCCGTATCATTGTAGAAATTATCTTTATATCATCCCTGTACATATGTCCATATACCGGTAATGATGTCATCACAAATGAATTGATAAGGAAACTTTATTATTGGCATAATTTCTAACACAAGTGTATACCTGTGACCTTGTCAATAAATTGATACATTTCTATTTAAAAACATGAATTTGAATTCTATTAGCACCTGCTTACTCTTAATAGAGTACACCTCTCCGATACCGGTAGTGTTTTCAGATAAATACAGTACTACAGTATGTATGTTTCCTTTCTTTATATGTTCATGACACATATATCTAATGTTTCTTTCCATTTCTATATGTAGGCACTTTCCTGAGGAGATGGAAGAGGAATTGGTTGGTGTTGTATCAAGATGGGTCATTGAAGTACTTTGAGAGTGCAGACAGTCACACAGCAGAGGAAGCATACCAGCTCCCCACCAACTGTCTGGCCGTCTACAGTGGGGAACAGGTGGGTGGCTGTCAAGGAAAAAATAGTACTTGCTTTGTAGTTTTGTCCTACATTAATGTTTAAGATTTACAATATTTTATGTTGGGATATTGAACAGATGGAAATATTCATGTAATAGCGAGATGTCATTCCCATGCTGTATTCTAGATGTGCATGTCATATTTGGTCATAGTATATCACTCTGTATCTTAGTGAGGACCAAATAGAAAAACTAGAGAAGCCATACACACAGCTGTATATGTTTATAGTGGATCATATTAACCCTGCAATAAGGGTGTATCCATCCCTTCCTTATCTTAGGTGGTATGTAACATAGGCCATGCAACCCTGGGTATGCTAAGGACAACAACAATCTAAACTGTCCTCTGTTTCATTTTCTCCAGGTGATTGGAGACCCACCACCAGGGTTTGGAAGAACCTGTATGTTCTCTGTGGCACTGAGAGACGAGACAACACTAGTCTTCTGTGCAGAAGGAACAGATGACATGAGGTAATTTTATTTTTGTTGCTTCAAGCAGCAGTTAGCTGTTCTCCCTTGCTTTTGTCAAAGATAACATGAAACCATATCAAGCTATTGTAAATCTCTTTAGACTTCACTCAGTGCTTTCAGATGAATTAGAGTGAAAATCATATGTATTGGACATTAAAAGAAAAAACAGTTTATCTTTTCTGAAGTGGAGAAATTCCAGTTACCAGTTCTCTAAAATCAGACAATTTTGCTCCTAGTGCATGGCAGATGGCGCTGGAGGAGGCTCGGGTGATGCGTCGGCGTCCGGCCTCTGCACCCGGGGGTAGTGCCCCACCGTATGATGCACCAGGCGCTAGTGCACCGCCGTATTCGCGCCCAGGTGCTCCTCCGTTCTCCTCCCCTGGATACCCTGGTCAGGTATTGGCCTACCCTGGAGCAGAAGGTCAGATGCGTTACGTCCCCCATGCTGATCCTTACGGTAAGCCATGACAATACTTACGGATACTGTGAAAATACTTATATTCACGGGTATATATTTTTGCGGAGGTGGCAAAAAAGAGTAATTCGCGGGTATTTATTCCATACTGTAGGATACAACAATTTCATGGATTTTCAATTTCCGCATATTCTTCAAAAATGTATACCCAGCGAAATATAGTACGACCACAGTAGAGGGAAATTGGAACAACTGATTTAATAATTGTATTCTCTTAATAAATGCACCACTTGTATGAGAGACAACGCTATTCTTGCCATGTGCAATTCCTCCTTGTAGTCATTGTATAAGTTAACTAAAAATGTATTAAGTGTAGAGACCAACCTTATTACAGTGTAATTATGACCATTTAAAAGTGGTTGTAATTATAGTTATTTTACTAATAAAATCAGATCGCATTATTCTTGTCACAGAAATCATATAATGGTAAGAGTAAGGCAATAAAATGGTACAAGGATTGTCACATAAGAATGGCTGTTGGTGTATTAGTGGTGGTTGTGGTGGTAGGCTTGGAGGGAAAGAGGGAACTCAAAGCATAAATTCACCTTAAAGCAAAGGAGCCCTCAGTTCTGCCCTAAACTTTAAATGGAGGAAAGTTCCTTCAGGTGATAGCAGGCGCTGAGTTCACAGTACCACACAGAGTTACTCACAGGTTTTAACAAGACCTTAGCTTGGTGAGTGAGTAGGCTACAGGGTACTATGGGAAGGTGTGCAACGTAAAGTCCATGGTCATCTTTACATGTCCCAATAGAGTGTACAGAGAGGTAGTGCCATCTAGTGTATGTTGTGTACACTACCCCTCTGTACAATCCTGCAAAGATGGTCATGAACTTTTAGTTGCAGACCTTCCCATGGTACCCTATAGCCTACTTACTCACTCTCCAAACTGAGGTCTTGTTAAAACCTGTGGAGTTACTAGACCTAAGATTACAAAACAACACAGAGTTATTAAAATTTCATAAACAACAGCATTAGGCACACTTATATTTAATGATGGATAGTATATCCACTATCCTGTTGAATATGAAGAGGTAAAAATTATGACAAATTGTGGGCAGAGCAATATTTTTTTTTAACACAACATTTTGATAGCCATTGAATGCATGCTACTGAATGATTTGATGCTACTAGATGTATTCATCTACTTATACTTGTCCACCTTTGTCTCTTGTCACACATTCCTATATTTGAACATAAACTGCAGGGTGGTTGGCAGATCATGGGAAAAGCATACTTTTGAACACTTAGTAACTCATAAAGTGGTTAGTGGTAATAATGGTTACAACCAGTATGAAAAAATGATCATACAACAATCATATCAAAGCTAACATATAAATTTGGTGACATCTTTTTAAATTCCAAAGTAATTTGACTAAAGTTATGAACTTAGTACATGTACTTTCCACATTTACTGCAGCGAGAGTTCCATGGATAAAAACCCAGAACCTTTTTTATATTCTTTAGTTTAGTGAAACTGATAAATGTAGGCTTTAAAATATCATTATGAACAAAATTCACAATCAATTCCCAATTTCCTATATTTCTGCAGGCCAAGCTGGACAGACAAGGGTGGTGTACACTGATGATCCTTACTACTATGATGATATGCAGTATGGGCGACGCGGATACCGGAGACGCGGCTATGGAGATGGCGGCCTGGGCATGGGTCTGGTTGGTGGCATGGCTCTTGGATCACTCATGTGGGGTCCAATGCTGTGGTGGTAGATTTTGAAAATTAACATTGAAAAATATTTATACTTTATAACTATAATTATATGAAGTTCATAAAACATGGTTAAGATTTAGGATAGTTGCTCGAACGGAAATATGGTCTGAGATTATGTAAATATATAACATCCAGGGTGCAATTGATAGTAAATACAGATATAACCTGTATGCATTTAATAAATATATTAATTCAACACCATTGTTACATTGGGTATCTAGTTTGAGATATCTATGTTTAGATGTAGGCTTACTTGTATGGTTTGGAGGTTATAGCACATGCAACAGACTGAATGGGCAGCTTAAGATGTCTGAATCTTTGATGCCAGTACTGTACTGTACAGAAACTGCTACTGTCTCATGTACATGTGCTTCTGTTGTGATTATATTTATATCATCTAAACAGCTGCTAAGTGTATGTAAAAAGTGTATGCCATTTTATATGATAGTGGTTTATCAATACGAGGTTTAACCTCGAGCTATTAAGATATGTCTCCATCTTATGTGTTCATCAATTTATATTTGAATAACCATTGTGAAATTTAAAAGTCGCATGTGTGTACAGATAAAACAGCTGCTATAGTATTTAGATTTCTTGTAAAATGATATTGTTTGACGGAAAATATAACAGCATTATGAAGAGGTGACTGCATGCTCAAAATTGAATATACGTAAATCGTGTAAAATACGCGAACCAAACCTCCAGTGCGGGTTATATAATATTCTCAAAGTCTATGTGCAGGTATAACGAGGGTTTTTGTAAGTATAGTACAGTACTAAAACGGTGATTTTCAGATCCCAGGTGCGGGTTATAAGTCGGAGTGTGGGATATATGCGAGGGATATATGCGAGGTGCGGGTTATACACAGGAATTTACTGTAGTATAAATAATGAAATGAATTTAGATATCTTTTTGATATAATTCATAGGCATGCATAGGTCTACCTAATTAGCATACAGGAGATCTTTTCAAACAAATAGTTTTGCAGTATCCCATTCATCTTCTATTTGTTTTGTAGATATAGTAACTGTTGTATTTATATAATTAACATTCAGGTTCCCAAAAGTATTTAACTGAAGCATTCTTACTTCCTACCTTTCGAAATATAAGCATGGCATTATTATTTTATAACTATCATATATAGATGAATGTTGGAAATATGGTTAGTAATTTTATTCATCTTTACAGAGTATTTATATGTTGTAATGCTCTGTATTGTAATGCATGCCTATTCCTTTTTGCTGAATACTAGCATTGAAATGAAGGATACATCTCATAGGTCTATCTGGTGCAGGAAATATCAAATACATGTATTAGAATTGCCTTTCCTATCAATATGCCTTTATTTCCAGTGCATATGGTTGTTTCCTTGTTGTATGTGACAATCTAAAGTCTGTTGTGGTGCTGGTGGAATTATGGTGGACATATATATTGTATTCCAATATTTACCGTAAATTGAGTTAATGAATAATAACTTCTATTCAAACCATAGTATTAAAGTTATGCTTCCCTGGTAGACATAACTATTGTGATGAGTTATATTCCTAACTATTGTGATGAGGTATACTCCTATTGTTTATTGCTGTTCTTTAAAGCAAACATGTGTCTCAACAGGTTTTGGTATATATCTATACCATGAGAAAATAAACAAAATACAAAAATATAATATATTTGACTTCAACCTTTGGTTATTCTTGAGAAAGTGAGAAAGACAAGTGCTTAAAGATATATTCATTATTATTATAGGGGAAGGGGGTGCATTTTTATTAAATTGTCAGATTGACTACACAGTTAGGGAAATATTTCCCATATAGAATATGTACTGGCAACAGAAGTAATCTTGTGAGGGCTTGTATGTATACACCTGTGGCGGGTTTTCTTTATGTTTTATAAGTGTATCTTATTTGATCAGATCATCTTTGCAAACACACTCACATACTTAAAGTACATTAATGTTATAATATTGCTTAGCTATGTTATCTTTCTGTTCCCTGTTACTGGTTGTTACTTGGTTAAAACCTTAACATTGATAGTGAATCGGTTGACTATAACAACTGTTAAGAATCTGTCAACTGTCAAATAACCGACTGCATTCCTTCGGGACTTTACTTGAACTACCGTAAAACCTTGGCTATAAGCCGACCTTGGCTATAAGCCGAATGTGAGTTTGGGAGTAAAAATTCGGCTTATAACAAAAGTGCTTGAAATTTGTTTTCACTATGTTCCTACATTATTAAAACCTCGCCTATAAGCCGAATGGGAGTTTGGGGCCTAAAATTCGGCTAATAGCAAATAAAAACGCCAAATATAATTCGGCTTATAGCCGAGGTTTTACGGTATATAAAGTTGCCGTCTTTCAAGCCTTACCTCATTGCATTGTCTCGTTAGTTGGTAAACTACCGATTAATAGCCGGAAGACTAGACACAAAATCACTCAAAAAGGCAATTAGATGTACTGTTTATTTGTGCTGTGATAGTTTACAGTTAATTGTAGGTACATACTAATACAACTTGTTCCTTTAGTTACATGAAGGTGTACAATGGATACGTAACCCACGTAATCGGAATGATCGTCAATGAATTTGTACAAAATTGATACCAATATATCTGTGCTTATACTGAATGGTTCTTCCTGAAATTGTCCTGGATTCAAAGAAAACTAATATTCTATATAACTTTGATACATTACCACTATATGTTGATAGTTATACAGCACATTGTGCACCATCACTAGTAGTGGGACGATTCTACAAATGTATAAGGCCAAAAAAAAAAATTGTGTTCAGGTATCCCTAGCAACCCTAATTTTTTGGCCCTACCCATTTTTTTTCCCTTGTTCTTTGGAAGGCATTTTTGGGGTTTTCTACCCCAAAAAACACATTTTTTAAACTGAAACATTTTTTTACTGAAATTATGCGAAAATGGGAGAAATTTTGTCTCAAAATCCTTTAAAAAAATTGGTAAAAAAAAAAGAATCGACCTACCTACCCTATTTTTTTGGGCCATGTTACCTGGACACAATTTCTTTTTGGCCTAATCAAATCAATTTGCTCACTACATTTATAAGGTGGACAATCACAGGCACTCTTGAAGCTAGTAGCTTTCACTCACTAACATTGAACTTTTAGTTAGCATTCACTGGTGACTAAAGCACAGCAAATATTAACTTGATACTAAGTATTTTGTTGGTAATTAGTTGTTTTTTATCATTAGGAAACCATGTACTATAGTGACTTTTGTATTTCAATTTTAGTCATACTGGTGACAATGACTCTCCTTGTACCAAAACAGTTTACTCTATGAATTATTCTTTGTTATCATTTGCGCTTTCTATTTTGTTACAAAAAATAATACATGCTATGGTATATTGATTTACGTTTTGTATGTGTTTCTAAACATGTTAAATTCAAAACCTAAATGTATGGTGAGACATTAAAAAATTATTGTGATATATTGCAGAGGGCCTAATGGGAGAAGAAAATACGATAGATGGCCTTGTTTAATTTGAGAAGCATATATTTCTAACAAGATTACAGGAAACTGGATTTATTTTGAGTATATTCTATACCAACATTACAATTCATGAATAACAAGCATAGTAAAATAATGAGGACAATCTGTAAATGTTGTCCTTCAAATTATGCACTGCACACACTTTGCTTTATATAAGACAATGGTACACAGATACACAACACTTTTCCAAAGAACTAGATCGTGCAAGGACGGCAAAGTGCTATCACCTTTTGTTATTCTTCGCGATTACTAGGTAACCTAGCCTATGAGTATGTACGTTAAGCAATCTACCTGTGATTATGCACATATATCACATAGGCTACCATGAATAATCTCTTATGCGAGAGAAGTACAATTATGAAACGTTTTCTAAACGCGTTAACACCGATGTCTAGGATTCCCTCTTATGGCATTAATATGAAATAATTATGCCTCTAAACTATAAGCAGTTTAATTCTACTCAAGTTACCAGTTAAGTTTAACAAAACCCAAAAGAGGTACCTATTGATATATCATTTGCTTGAAGACAAAAAAAGATGCAGATTTGATATCAACTTGATAAAAGAATAAATTTAAGAAATCAAACCAACGGTTGGTATCTAAGGATAAATCCGCATCATTTCCTCAATTTAATGAAAACATTTCTTTTTCAAACTATAACAAGACCAATTTATCAGCTTTTTATATATTAGTAAAGAGTTCTACCCAAACACTCATTGGAAGTGTGATTTCACCAGAAATAATTGGAAAAGAATATAGCAAAGGCACTATCAGTGAACATCAAAAAATCTATGCAAGGATAACACTACATAATCATGGCACCTTTAACACAATACCCTAGAATAAAGAATGTCAACACGTCTGGAATTCAGTAGAAATTCTTTTCTTTTTGAAATAAAGAAACAACATCTGATATTCCCCCTATGGTATTCAATATTGAGATTCAAATATAAGAAAGACATGAGAATGGTATAAGTTTGAATATGTAGCAAATCAAGGTGTTAAATGCAATACCCTGTAAACCCTGAATAATATGGATCTCTTTAAATAACATTTCCATTTTAATAAGAGGAATGGTAAAAAACGATCAGATTTCTAGATGAGAGGTCTAGTTGAGGAATGGCTTGGCTTAATTGTTCACCAACAGGAGATTGAAGATAAACAGGAAATGATACAACAATATATCAACAACTGTCTACCTTTTAAAAGATATATTGCAACAGGGGACATGTTCTTCACATAAAACATTTTATAAGACTATTGTGGGACTGCACATTTCTCTGATTTCATAAAACATTGGAAACCATGTCATTTGACACTGAATATGTACAAAGCAAGGATAACATTAAAGGTCTGAACAGATTATCCATTGAAAATATGTATGATATATCAGGTTAGATGAGGAAATATATTTTTAGAATGGAATCCTACTGCTTTGGGTACAGAACGTCTGAAATAATGACCCTCTGATTCATTAATTGTAAAACATAGCTTTTGGTCCATTGCAACCCAAGATTTTACAACCCTTGCAAGTTCTGATAATCTATGCACATTATAAACTCACTGACTCCATAAAGGCAAGAATGGAATAGATAGGCAGTGATAGTCTAAGAACACATCAAGGTATTACATAGATAGGAAGATAGGTGTACAATAGAATATACCACATAGGCATAATAATTTTATACTGTATTATCTACATAAGCACACACCAGTAAGGAGTCCAATGCATGGATACATTGTGAACATCACAAAATCTTTAAGAACAGAAACATTTATGGATAAGTATGTCTTTGGTTCCAATATTAAACATGATTTAAAAAAAAAAGATAAAAATAGATACAGAAAGAATTGTAAACTATTTGGAATTCATCATGATTTCACATAATTAGGAATTAATGGAAAGAGTACTAAACTCATACAATTGATACAACACAGCAATTCACATTTCCTATTGTGGCATTGCAAACTAAAAGAGCCCATTAATTATGATGGTAGTACTCAGGATTATGATCAACTGAACACTAGGGCACTTACAATAGCCTGTGGTGTACGTATACACACTCAATAAATATCATGCATACCACATGTGTTCAAGTGTAATAAAATAATTCATACTGTATTGCACTGTAGTATATAGAAGATTAAATAAAAGGATAAATATGATAAATTGCTGCGATTTCTCAGGTACTGCAAAAGCATCACCTTACATGTAATAACATACTGCATAAGTAATAGTTAAACAATGATAATTGAATGAGGAAACCTCCTAAATAATTGCCCGATATCCCCTGTCATTGATCAATGACAGTTTAATGAATTTCTTATATATCTTAAAAACTCAATGAAAATAACGTAAACTACTTACCAATTATTCATTGCAAAGTGCACTGCACTAAGAATGTAAATTCACCTCAATGACAAGGGGTTTTATCAACTGAACAGATGGCAATGATATTTATTCGGTTTCGAAACTTAAGCTACTTGTGATTCTGTTTTCTACAAGCAACCATCGAAAGTCCAGGAGAGGCTCCCATTTAAATTTCTTGTTAGAATTTTGACGCAAGCCTTCCTAGAATGAGCACTTTTTGTGGAGTCACCCTTATAGGCTTCCTTCTTGTGGAGTTCCTTCTCGGGTCATAACAGTGTCCTTCCCTGTTTATCATTCAAGTTATTTATTTTGCACTTTTTGGAATTTCTATCATTGTATTTTTCTAATACAGACCCCCTTTCTGTTGAGGAATTCCTTTCATGGCTCCAATTTGCGACTCCTGTCCTGAAGAAGTTTCATCGTTATGAACTAATTCAGATTTCCTCCTTGAAGAGTTCTTTGGGAATGTCAGCAACGACACAGCCGAATGTGCTCATGACTGTTGGGAGTTCGTGCCCCTCGACCCAACGATCTTCCCCATTGTCTCCGTGTCTCAGGATAAACAGTCCTGCCATCCAGCTTTTGTCGTCTTCACCACCAACCACCATGATCGTGTCTCCATACTTCACAGCGCCTAGATAAGAAAATAGAATAAGTTTTTATTATTATTGAATTAAAATGCCAAATACCTCCCAAGCTAAGACCTTATCAGTTTCATTCTGGACAATTAAAAGGGTGGAAAATGGTACCTTGCACTTTATATCCTTTCCGCAAGAAGCAATTGTACCCAGAAATCACTACCAGTAACCTTAAGATCAGGTAATTAACTTTTGGAGCAACGCTCAAACTAGAGTTCCATTGGTATTATTTTGTAATATATAGTTCATATATCATTCTGAAATGCAGAGAAAGGACAGTAATGACCACCCTTTTTAGGAACACATTATTATCGGTGTTGCTCCCATGATGCAGTTCACCCGGGGCGATTTTGTTGGGTCCTGGTCGGTAGTTACATTCCCGCCATGCGCCATGTTGTTCTCCCACTAAAAGTTGGTTTACCCACCCCAGAAGCTGCTGGTGTCATCAATCAAAGTCTATCATTATAAAAGATCTCACTTACCAGCTCCACAGAGAGCGTTGGGTAGTTCGGGACCAAAGGTCCACATACCGGTTGCAGGATCAAATATCTCGACAGTGGACACGGTGTGCTCTGGGAGCAGCTCCTTCTTCCACTTACTGCTCACCTGGCAGTTACCCCCTAATTCGGGAAAACAGACACATTTGTTAATACTAGTTATACAAAATGTATGAGGCAAAATAACCATTAAAAAAGTTATTTTTACCCACTGCATTGCTGACAGTATATGCTTCAATTTGATACCAAATATGGTAATATTTTCAAAAATTAAAAAAAGAAAATTCTCTCAAAAACTGGTTTTTATGATGCACGCAGTGATAGACTCATGCGTAAGTTTGCAAATGAGTTTCTGAATTATGTTTTAGCTTTATGCTAAAAATGTTTAAATATTTTAAATTTCTATAATGTATAATTCACTGGAGGCAGCAGACGAGGTAAATTTATGTTTTATGATTTCTATAATTAAGTCAAATAAACTTATTCAAAAAATAAACAAAAAAATAGAAGCCATAATTTTTCCAGTAAAGCATCAGATATAGGTACTTTATACTTTTGAATCTTCATTTTGGTACATATATATATAGGCAAGTATTACATGTAGATAAATCTCACCTATAACATATATTTTGTCCCTGTGTACGATACTGCTGGCGAGGACGCGCGGCGTGTGCAGTGGTGGTAGTTCAATCCATGTGTTCTCTGTCAAGTCGTATCTGAATAGGATATTACATGAACAGTGACACTTTAGTAGACATACTGTTTCTTAATAAGATATAAATATTTTACCACTGTGTTTAATTTGCAAGTTTTAAATAAGGGCCGGTCTTGTATAAGCAGTCTTCAAAATAAGCATCTGTATAAGCGCAAGGGGTGGCCAGGTTTAAAAATCAGGGCACTTCTTCCCCGGGACTTATTCACAGCAGAAGGGTAGATCCAAGTTTGCATATCCAATTTGGTGACTGTAAACGTATATTGTTTCGCGCTGTACATATTTTTGCAGATTTTAAAATCCGCGAAAAGTTAAATCTGCGAAAATATGTAGAGAGCAAGAATTTTTCCAATATTGTTATATCACTGGTATATTTTAAAATCAGTGATTTTAAATCCACGCAAAGTTGTACTTTGTAGCAAATCCGCGAAAATTTATACCAGCGAATATTTCCTCTGTTTACAGTAGTATAAATATCATTGTTAATTGCAGTAGAACTAGAATTATAACAACTTAATGTCAAACCTTATTGTACTTTCAAATTAAATTTATGAAATCATATCGAAACTGAATTATTTTATTCACTTTTAATGTTAAATGTATTATTAAAGTGTTTATTATATAAAATGTCATTTTTTATAATGAAGATGTGAGACATGTGACAATTTACAAATAGTAATGGGATTGCATTTCAAACATTCAGAATGACCCAGGCAGTACTGTAGAGGCAATTATTATGTGTCAAATAATAGTGGATAGACTGTAGTATCAAATGGAGTATCAAACAGCTGCTGTAAAAGCAGATTAAAAACTGTGTCTGATTGTGCTAGCTAGACTACTGTTTACCTTTTGTCTACCTTTTTGATATCAGATAAGTACTGTTTACTGTGGCAGATGGTGGTGGAAGTTTTAAAGTCTACATAAAATGTGATAGATTGACTAGAGCTATCCACAGTACAATGGTGCTGAGTGGTTTAATAGCATGTGTGAGTGCAATAGAGTTTACATTCTAGTCAGATAGTGGCATATGGAGTATGGTTTACGGACTGGGTCAGACAATAGCTAGACTGGAAATGGTTTGTGCAGCATAGGACTGAATGTAATATAGATCAGAATCAGTGGTTTACAGTCATTGGCACAGGTGAAGCACACTACATTCCACATTACCACAAGACCAAGCACAAACCATGATCCACCCTGATATGGCTATAAAACTGAGAAGGCTTTAGAGTATGGTATATTTCAGTGTCTGCTCCCCTATGGGGACTTGTATATTGTCCCAAAAAACTTGCATGTTGTCCTAAAAAACACACCAAATAAGGGAGTGGTCATCTTTTAACAACATGGGTTGGGGGGGGGGGAGGGGTTGGTGGGATGGCGGGGCGCTGAAATCCACCACCACCCCCCCTTGTCAAAAAATGGCCACTCACTAAGTACAGTTGAAACTGAGGAGAGAAAAGAAACCTGTGACCCTTACAGAACCTGTTACATCTGAAGGTACATACAAAGCTGCAAACACTCCAATGAAAGCTTTGCAGAGCTTAGTAGATAATACATTGTCAACCACAGACCCACATCATTATCTCAGCTAAACCCATATTGGACAAAAACAGTGACATATTTATTTAGAGAATCCAGGGTCTGTACAGAATTGTATAGATCTAAGCCTTAGTGGAAACATGTCCTCCCACTCCATCCAGGGCCAAATGCACCTAAGGTATGTTAGAAGGAGGATTCACTGATCCTTGCACTAACACTATTTGACAATGTATTTGTTCCTTATGTAAACAGCTCTAGTTTATTTCATGGCCCTCCCCTACTGCTTTGTAAATATTTCTGTTCTGCTTGAGAGACACCAACTGTGAATTACATGCCATTTAAATAAAGCAATTGTGGCTATAACACATGTATTTCCCTGTGGATGTTACATGTATTTCTACAACAGGGGAGTGATCAGAAGGCCTCTCTGTAAAGTTCAAATCTCCAGCAGAGGCAGCACTCTTCCAGCAGAGTCTTGGTCTAAACTCCAATTAAACTGCATAAATTAACATACATTATCCAACAGTGGATAAAGATGGCTATATCAGTACAGAGAGGTAATGGGCCTTGCCGGGTGGTGCCCTCTGTTGTCTCGCGACAGATCAGTTACATGTCTTAACCTGGACTTGGACCAGGACCCTGTTGGACCAGGATCAATCCCCTCTGGCAGAATGCCTGTTTTTTATAGCCTTCTGCACTTGGGACTGGTCTAGGTGCCAGTTGCCATCAAAAGACCAGGTCAAGGTGTCTGGTATGGTCTTGGGACCACCTGGCCCTCAGACTCCTATGTCTTTTACAAAGGATAAAGTGCTTGTAAGGATAAATCCCTGTCACTATGGACCTCCTGATGAAGGGAGCTGGAGTGTACAGGTGTCAGTCATATCCTAATCACAGTACATGACAGGTGATTGCTCTTTCCTTCCACCACAACCCATAATTGCATAGATCAAAAAGAATACCATAAACTTGTGCATACCATTGTATTACCCATATCTGGTTATTACTAGCCACATGACTTGAAGAATACTGTAGTTCTGTATGTATTAGACCCAGGGAATACATAAGAATTTACGGTACGTATTAATGTTATATGAACACTTGCCCCAGATACCCCACAAGCAGATACATATCATGAGTCTTTTCTCATATAATACAGAGGGTTCTTTAGATACACCTTCATATGCCCCTATATATTGCCCTTTTTTCTTCCCTATGGGAATATGGTGGTACTATTGCACTCTTTCCCATACAGGTGACATGTAACCTGCATAACATGTATGTTGGGGCTGTATAATGTATCTGCTTTTTAGCCTTCAAGTCCAGTATTCTCCCTTGGTTGCATGCTAGTATCTATAGTTGTCTAGGTTATCCCTGAAGTTTATTCAAATTACCATCCACTAACTTCTACCTTCATTGTAAAACATTTAATAACTGCCAATGTTACACTTTCTTTACCTGTATGCCGATCGTGATATATCCGTGTCGCTCTCCCCGCCAAAGATATAGAGGCTGCCCTTGTAGTTGACTGAAGTGAGGCAGCGCAGGGGTTGAGGCAGAGGGGCACGCAGGGTCCAATTGTTGTGACGCGTATCGTACACTTCGACAGAGTCCAGGATAGTCGTTTCGTTTTGTCCACCCACTGCCAGTATGGTTCTGTGAATATCACAATGTAATATGATTGTAGCACAGTATCAACGTATAATTGCTATGCTATAATTCATATTGATAAAAGTTTAGGTATTAGAATTCTCTAATTTAGCAGGTGGAGAATAAGTCATAGGAAACTAGCATTAGAAGCCTGAAAAGGGTCCATTGTAAAAGAGAAAAGAATCATATTCAGCCCAAGCGTTATGCGCAAGATTTGGGTGGAAAGCATGAAATTGGGTTTATGTACATAGGATGAATTTCAGAGTTGGAGCCACTCAGAAAAGTGGTGGGGGCGGCCATTTTGTTTTGGCATCACCAAATCATTTATTCCTTATAATGAGCCCACATTTAGGTCTATTACAGTGACGAATAGCTCATGTATCATGTCATGGTTAAAGTCCATGTCCATATGATGAATCTCAGACTTTGAACCATCTGGAAAAACCCATCATATCAGCCTTGGCAGCCATTTTGTTCCCCCATCACCAAAACATACCAATGTGCACATTACCTTCTTCAGACCGATAAAAAAGATTTAAAATTGGGAAAAAATAGGTCAGTCAGTCATGTCATGTTTAAAGTCCATGGCCCTTAATCCAAGATATCAAAATGAGGTGGCCTTATGAACATGGACTTTAAGCATGCCTGATTTGATGCTTCTACAACCATTTTTCACACATCGCCTCGGCTAATTCAGCAAAGAATCAAAAGATTGCACGCAAAAAGTGAACTAAATGTATGTCAACAGCATACAGAAAATTCCATACTTTATAAGTCCTTTCAGGTACTTGAGGGCTGCAATTAACTAAATGAATACATATTAAAGCACTCACCCATCAACGACAGCAAGACAGAACTGTGACCTTGCGTGTAACATCTTGGCCTTGACCTGCCATGACCCGAACTGACGCTCATAAGTGTATACGTTTGATGAGACGCCCTCAGCTGAGAATGGACCCCGATAGTTCAGCCGCCGTATGGCACCGCCCGCCAGGTATATCTGGTTATCACCAGTAATGGCGACACCTAGGGTGTGAAAAAAGGGTCTGTAGAACAGTAGGTATTGTATGTAGCCTCTCTTAGGGGAATATATTTTACACATGTGCATTTTTCTTTTTGCACAGATAGGATACCTTAACCCTTTAAGGGCTGCATACTGCTTAAATGCATTATACATGTATCTAGTTGCAGCTCTGGTAATTAACTCGCCAGGGCTGCATTCAAGTATCATGTCATCCTGATAACAGCTGCTACCCTCCTGAAGGGTCAGCAAGATGCATGAATGCAGTCATGATGACTTACCTGCTAAGGTTGTAGTCATGTATCTTGACAATAATGGGCATAACACATTAAAGCACTATGCAGACTTTAAAGGGTTAACATTCACCTCATGCCTCTGTGGCTTACACAACACCTCCTACTTGGCAAGGTGGTACAAACCTACATGATGAATACACCCATGTGATGACTCAATGAATCAATGATGCAGTTTACTAGGAGACAAAGGAGATATATACAAAGTTATAGTTTGCAGACTTTTTAGCTTCCTAGACTGCATTCTCTAAAATTTTAGCATGATTATATGCAATAGTGGTGTGTGATAGAAGTACAGGAAGGAAGGAAGGAAGGAAGGAAGGAAAGAAGGAAGAAATGAAGGAGAGAAGGAAGGATGGAAGGATGGGAGGGAGGAAGGAAAGAAGGGAGGAGGGGAGGAGGGAAGGGAGGAAGGAGGAAGGAGGAAGGAAGAAATGAAAAAAATATTCAAAAAGAAAAGATGGCTATATTTACAGGTAGGTCTCTATAAGAGCACATTTTAGTATGTTTAGTTAGACTGAAGTACAAAGTGATGTAAGTAGTATGACAGACATAAGTACCCATTATAAAATTTACTCTTTAGCTTAACATCCATTTCTAAATGCCATATGGCTTTTACCCCACATAGTTAAAAAGTTGATCATATTGACAAAGTTTCTGCCATCTGCCTACTATGAAAGGCTCACCTGGCATGTAGAGACTGGTTGGTAGTTTACAGAGATGATGAATAGCCCCAGTTGTGGGCAGCAACATCTCCATACTATTGAATTTCCTGCCACCATCCTCCACATAAGGATTAGCAATGATAATGATCCCCCTGACGTAGGGCATACCGCCTCGCGGAATAAAGTTCAGATCGATTTCATTTTGCCTGTTCCGCAACATGTGGTAGTACTTGACAGCCCGCAGCGTCTCGCGAATCGCGCGGTTTTCCGTCAAGAGGAAGTTACTGTCAATCTTGTCGCAGAAGTAGTATGAGCTGACAATTGCAAAGCGCACACAACGCATGATGTCAACCAGGTACTTTCTCCGGTCGTCCAGGCGGATGTTGATCCATGCGAGGCAGGCCTCAAACACGGCTTCCTCCTGGGTGACATTGAGCCGGTCATCTGCAACTATTTCTATAACCTGATCACAGGGTAGTGAGAGGAACTCCTGCTCCTGACACAGCAAGCTGAAGTTCTTGGTGACAAACTCATTCGCACGCTTTGCAAGTTGCTCACAGTGATGGGCTTTGGCGAAGAAGTAGACACCAATACAATTGGAAACTGTCACATGTTTCATCATGTAGTCTGCACAGCCGTTACGGAGGCAGATCATCTGGAACATGTTGGCAGCAGATAGAACCTGCTGCACTGTCTCTTCAGTGAGGACCACCTCGCCGCAGTATATGTAGTCCAACACCAGCTGATGAAAATGTAGAAAATGAGGTGTTAGTGCCTTGATTACAACTACATAAGTGCCCTACAAACCTACAGTTTTAGCCAGCTGGATTGCATGATTTTTCCCTCCCTTAAGGTCTCACTGGTTAACCCTATAGTCAGCTGAAAAAACAGAAACGGTCAGCAAAAGGTGCTATAGAAAAATCTGACAGGTGCTAAAACCTCTGCTGCTATCTTGTTGTGTAGGGAAGACCACTGTTTTTGTATCTAATGTTATGTTACTCAGATTCAGGTAAATTAGTCACTAGCTCTACTTGCAGGTCTACATAGTTTATATTGGTTTGTTCTAGTCTCTAATATATTGCATGACCTGGGCTGTGAATAAAAGGGAATTGAATTGAACTGCTTACCTGCATGGTGCGGGGGTCCATCTCACGAATGTGGATTCTCGATTTGTGCCGTTCCTGAAGGTCATGCGTAAACATGGCCATAAAGAACGGACTTGAAACGGCGAGGACATTGCGATGGCAAGGAAATTCAGTATCCACGCAAACCAGTGTAACATCAACAAACTGTTTCTGATCATAAAGGGAGGAGAAGCCCTTGAGTAGGTCAGCCGGTCTCTCCGTATCGACAAACTTGTACTCCGACGTCGCCGAGCCCGAGTCGCTTCCGGGTGAAATACCGCTGGCCTCCATTCTGCAACACAGTCCTTGGAGCTGAGCTAAACCGAGCTGGTCCCTGATTACTCGCATTTGACAAAATAGCATCCGGCTTGTAGAGTGAGGGTGGACTGATCACTCTGAGACCAGAGCCATGTCTGTCTGGGGCAGGAGGAGTGCTGGAGACTAACCCCAACTGGACACTGCTCCTGTAACATAAACAGAAAAACACTTATCAATTACAATGAATGTATCCTCAATATGATTTACCAGTTGTGGATTAACTCATTCTAACCAGCCATTACAAAGGTGTATTCATGGTTTTTCAATCAGATGTAATCTTATTTGAAATACCTGATGATGAGTAAAAACATAATCTAATCTATTAGTAGCTATTGCTATATACTATACTACATCCTACTTGCTTTCCTCATTGTATTTACCATAATGTGTGCCTGGTCACTAGTCCTCCCACTAAAAGGGTAGGCACCTCCAACAAATGAGATTCACACAGTTAGAGATACTTCAGTACAGTCCCACTACTGTGAGCGACTGAGCCCATGTGTGCCAGTGTATAGACCCCACAGTAGGGTATGTGCATGGCTAATCTAACCCTTTAATAGCAGCAAAGTGCTTTAAGCCCCTTCGTCGTCATGATGTATGCAACCCTGGCGAGTCTACTCACCAGGGTTGCAATCATGCATCATACTGACCCTTCAAGAGTGTATCCTCTACGGTTGGCATGATGCATGGATGCAGCACTGGCGAGTTACTCACCAGGGCTGTATTCATGCATCCTGATTATCAAGAGTTTACTGTATCAAAGCACTATGCTCTTAAAGGGTTATCCCATTTATTCTGAATAACCACAAAGGTATCAAAGGTGCTTCAGATGTAGACAATGTAATGTGCAGGAGTTTTTTACCCCCCCCCCCCCCCTTACGGTCGAAAATCGGCTCGCGCGCGGGCCCTTTGAAGCATAGTAACGCGCGGGCTTTTTGGCTCAAAACAGGTTAAATTATTTTGACCCCCCCCCCCGTCAAGGGGTCCAAATTTCCCCCGCCCCCCCCCCAAACCCACCACCCCCCCCCCCCCTGTTGTTAAAAAATGATCACTCCCTTACTATGATCCATTTCAGTAGTTTTCCTGAATGCATTTACCATGATGTGTGGCTGCAGAGTGATCACTATTCTGCATGGGAGTTCCTCCTAAAAGGGTGGGTGCCTTTCACAACAACGACTGCAGTCCCTTTAGTGATAAACCACTGATGTCCCTCCTCAGTGCTGTCTGCACCGTCCTGCTACTGTGACTGAACACATGTGTGCCAGCCAACAGTACATGTAGTGTATATATGGTCTATTCTCACTAAATGGAGTCATACAGAGAGAATCATATGTGGCACTTATACTTTAATATCCTCTTGCAAATATTTAATTTTGAGCATAGAGACAATAGTGTTACTGTTATAATACATAATTGATGTAAGGAATAATTGATTTATACAGGCCCCTTACACTTTCCAGGCCTTCTCTGCTGCCATAGAGCCATGTCATGCCATATGGAACCACAGATATTGTTTCTCTCATTGCATTATTCCTATAAATCATTTATAACATCCCTTGCATAAATAGCTTATCATGATAGTTATATATTGTCATAATATTCTCAGGATTAAATATAGGGAATGAGAAAATATGGCACTTTTCCGCTCTGTGTGACTCTATTTGGTGAGAATTGACCATCTAGTTAGTGTCTGTAGTGTGGGTGCAGCTGATGTCATACTCCCATGCAGCTGGCCGCACTGTACAGGTTTGTGCAAACACCCCCACCCCCTAACCCTCAAAGGACGGCACAGTGCTTTAATGCCCTTTGTTGGAATGATGCATAAGTGAAGCCCTGGTGAGTAGCTCTAACTCACCAGGGCTTCATGCATCATGCCGACCCCATATGGGATTGATACATGATGTTTAATTAATTGATGTATCACTGGCCAGGGTTGTATTCATGATTTACTAACGATAAAGAGCCTAACGCATTAAAGCACTAAGCGGCCCTTAAAGAGCTAACAGCAGGTCACACCTCGCTCATCACCAACCTCCAGGTTTTGTTTTTATTTTTTGGATAAACTTTTGTTGTTGTCTCTAGTAGCAGTTTGTATTTCTATACGCCCATATGAACTTGAAACTGGGGATTGTCGAACAATGGTTAGGGCCACTGAGTGTGGAGTATAATCTAACACACACAAAACATGATAAAAAAAAGTCCTTTAGACAAACAGATACAGAAATCCAATGCCTGGTCATTAAATACACCTATACCATAATACAATACATGTATACAGGCATAGATAATACATACAATCCTTGCCCAACCTATAAACATAGTTATGGGCCTGTCCCTGCTTGCACCACACTGAAAAGAAAAACAAAGAAAAACAGAAAAAAATGCTCCAAACAAATGTGCATGTCATTGGGTAGTCCCATATATATAAATGTGCTTATAGCTACGCCAATAATTTGATAGTTAACGCATATTCATTTCGACGTTCCATAGAAGAGACTATACTGACAATTGATACCACAGGGATACAATATGCCAAGATAGAATGACATATCAATTTGGAGTGGTGGTGGAAAAAGATTGAATGTGCGCATATGTTATACATATTGCCAAACTAGTTTCAGGCGGGGATAAGGCCTCTATACATCAACAATTTCCTGTCAATCATGATTAATAAATACCCCTTTTACTATATAGGGCCTAAGTGGGCATCTCATGGTCAGTCTGAGTAATACTATTCTATAAATAGATTAAGCAATCAATAAAGGTAATGTTGCTTGATTTTCCCCACATGATGCAGGGAAGCGTGGATTGGCATTCAATGAATGCACAATATAATATCATCTACATGTACTAGTATGGCCTTATGGCAAATGGTCTTTAAGCAAATTGCCTTTTACTTAGAATATGGCGAGATGGTTCTATTATTCTTTGGTCTTCTATTATTCTGGCATAATGCCTCTATATTAATATAGGAAGTAATCATTACTAATGACCAAGAGTGTGTATACACTGATCTGTACAGACTGTTTGTAAACCCATGTACCACGAGGAAGAACAATAACAAGAACAATAATCATAAAAATGATGATATTTATTTATAGAACATTGTAATACACTTGTACAAATTCCACACTGACCACTCTGGCAGAACGTGTTATACTTTTACATGATTTGTGGTCAATAAAACTATTCAAAAATATATTGGCTATAGTACTATGCCTATATGTCTAATATAACACGCACCATTTCGTCAACAAAATAAATCACCATAGTAATCATGCATCCTTTCTAGCTAAGTATCTGCATACATCTAACCATGCAGTATCGTTCAATCCTATGGTCTTTAGCTCCTCTAGTCTACATTTCCCACCCATGCACAGATGGGTTCCGGCAGTTTTTGAAAGAAAAAGTTAAATAATATGTATTCACACGACCCATAGACTATGGTACACGACAGAGGGGTATATGTGTAAAATAACATGTTAGTTTAGCCATCCCTATATACCACATATACATCACCATAATATAAATACATCGTAACTCAGGTGCTCGGCCAGGGCCCAGGGTGGTTAGCCACGCCAGTAAAGGGGCTATAACATGTAGAGGGGGACTTGCCAAATACAACAGTCATTACCCAAATGTAGCATGTAATAACATATGATACATTGCCAACCCTTAATGAAATATCTGTAAAACAAAAGCATATATAGGTATACATGGCTACTAGATGTGTATGTATGCTCCGGGTCATAATATGCATACATGCATATTTCCTTGATTAAATTAACTCAGGCGTATAGTCCATTTACCACTTAGGTTATTTTGTTCGCGTTCCGATTTTGGAGCATTTTTCATTCTTCTTGCAATAGGTGACTTCACATTATTGTGCTGCTTAGTCGATAAATTGGGATTATCTTGCATTTTATTAAAATATATCTTTACAGTGATCTGTGAAATACTCCGAAATTGTTCCTAAAATTTCTCAAAAAGGCGTGCTTTTTTTTTTACAGAAGCATTCAGAGATGAGGGGTCCTTTTTGACAGGTCTTAACTAGGATGATTTCATATTTGCCTATGCATGAAGTACGGCTAAACCGGAATTGTATGTCTAACGAACAATGGAGAGGCCTTAAGCAGATCCCCACTACAACAGTCATGGGATATATTACTTCAAATGGGTCTTTATTATGAGAGGAAGTTGACCAAAAAAACCTTAAGGAAATAAACCATGAGCTGCCATAATGCGTGGATAAGATCACATAACGATATCCATTATAACACGTAATACCATGGTCCATTGTCTCTACATCATGTGCTTGAAACGAGTCTGTGTTTGCAGGCTCTGACCTGGGTTGGCGGGTCATGCTATTTAACCCTTTAAGGACAGCATGCCACTAAATAGGGTCGTTATGATGCACCAATGCATCCCCGGCGAATAACTCGCCAGTGCTGCATTGGTTCATCATGCCGACCCTTTATATAGGAATATATCAACCCTGTATGGTTGGCATGATGCTTGAATGCAGCCCTAGTGAGTTACTTACTATACCATTCAGGGCTGCATCCATGCATCATGACGACCAAGGGCATGATGCATTAATGCACTATGTCGTCCTTAAAGGGTTAATAATGTGTACAGAAAGGCGGTAGTGGGAGAACCCAACATGTCCAATATCCAGAACCATGGCTCTCACTTTTTCCTCCATTTCTCCTTCCTCTGTATTTTGTTCTATTTTCGCTGTTCAAAGAATCGTCTGTATATAACATTTGTACTTTGTACCTTGTGAATTATCAAAACAACATGTAGCCTACTGGACTACCCCTCATATTAATTCCTCTTTCTACCCCACTTCTCTCACACTCTTGCTCCTTCTGCCTCTCTCACTCGCTCGTTCTCTCTCTCCCTCGCGTTCATTCTTTCACTCACTCTCTCTCTCTCTTTTCCTTTCTCGGCCGCTCGCTCGCTCTCACCCCCCCCCCCCCCCCGCCACACTGCTATCACCGCCTGCCCTTTTCTATCCGATCCATATGTATCTCTCACTCGCACTCTACCGCTTGCTCTCTCGCGCTCACACTCGCGTTGCTCTCTCGTCACTCTCTCTTTCTTTTTCTTTCCCACTTGCTCACTCTCCCTCCCTATCTCTTTCCATCCCTGTCTTGCTGTCCGCTGGCTCTCTCTCCATCCCTTGATTTTCTCTCCCGCTCACTTTCCTGCATGTCACCCTCTCGCTCTCCCTCTCACCCTTTCTCCCCTCCCCCATTCCATTCTATCACAACTGTTTATCCAGATCCCATTGGTGTCCAATAATCTTTGCCTAGATCGGCCCTTGTTCGTCGGCCCCAGATAGTCTAGTGACACCACACCCATGAGTTTGCGTTTCC
>OX381714.1:12491367-12648867 GCA_947462335.1 Harmothoe impar | reverse complement strand
CCGCTGTTGCATTGGTGCATGACTGTTCGCTGGGGAGTGCATCAAACTGATAGGGTCTGCGTGATGCTTTAATGCAGCACTGGTGAGTTACAGCTGCATTCATGTATCATGACGACCAAAGGTATAAACTATAATGCATTAATGTTCTAGTAGAGGGGCCCTTAAAGGGTTAAGGACCGCATAGTACTTTAATGCAATATGGCCTTATCGCCATGATACATATACATGCACTGCATTCAAGCATCATGTCAACCCTACGGGGGGTCGACACACACCCTATAAGGGTCGGCGAAAGGGCATATTGCGCATTAAAGCATTATGCAGCCCTTTGGGTATTTCTTATTTGGGATATAATACTATAATTATATTCTTCGAAATATTATATTTCTTGTGCAAGGCTCCCCATATAAAGATCCATTGCCTATACAAAATTGGTATATCTATCTTATCATTTCTTATTGCCATGGAAACCATTACTTTCCATGATATATAATGTGCCTTGCATCTTGGACATTTATCGGTACCTTCAAACAGAAAGCTTACTTAAAAAGTTCCAGCTCGAGCCAAAAGTCACCCATTAATATGCTATTTATTAGCTTTTATAGTTGTGGCAATATCTTAATTTCACCGGAAACAAGGCACATAAAACTGTCCTCTTATATAAAACACGGCATTGTCAATAAATTACGGATTTAATCCCCTTGGTTGTGTTGAACTCATCTTAACTTATGGACACATATGGACGGAGTCAGTGGTGCAGAATAACCATTGGCATACATATTACAGTCAACAAAAATCAATGGTTGTATATTAATGCACATCGCATGTGCTAGCCTGGAAATTACCAACATCAGTCAGGAGGACGTGGCGATAAATCGCTCACAAATATCGCGACCACAAAGTCCTATGCCAACTATAATGTTCCTTGGCATAACCAACATGAAGTCACTGGGGCCCTCCTCCCAGTGTTGAGATATTTAATTTGTATATACCCTCTTTAGGATAAGAAAAACTCAAATTGCCTAATATTCCCACTAAAAGCCTATTTCCCTATTTGAGGAGGGGGTGTATACAGTTTTTTCTCTCCTCCTATATATATATACATACAAGGTTGACACTTGTGTCTATTTTTCAGAGGTCTCATTAACAAGATAAAAATCAACACCAACAGTATATGGGAAATTGATTTGTTTATTCTGGTTTTTGATGTTTTTATATGCGGGGGTGGTGGTGGGATGGGAGCGGCGTTAGATCTTTAATCTTCAGCTGAGCATGGCCTTAACCCTATAAGGACGGCATGTCACTAAAATATGACGTTTGTTGTTATGATGCACTGGTCAACGCAGCCCCGGTGAGTATCTCGTCGGTGCGCTGCGTTGGTGCATCATGCCAACCCTTTGGGAGTGTCTCAACCATGTAGGATAGGCATGATCCTTGAATGCAGCCCTGGCAAGTTACTCGCCAGGGCTGCATTCTTGCATTATGACGACCAAGAGCATGATGCATTAAGGCACGATGCCGTCCTTAAAGGGTTAAAGAAATCCGCGTGGGAACCTGATCTATGACAAAGACAGCTAAAGCAATGACAAACATAAAAGGGAATAAAACACTGACAAGTAAACAGACGCCCATGTGGTTTTATCAAGGCCTGTGTTACTGATGCGTAACCCAACATCTGGACAATGTGGCCGACCACAGCCATAATAAAGCGGCTATTGCAGTTACAATAACTCCAACAGGACGCCAGGCTCCCCGCCCTTTTTGTAAACTGGTAAATTATAGCTAACTTGTCCTGTAGTTTTCTGCGTATGAGTGAGAATTATTACATTTGGTTATGGGGAATGGCCCTTACCCCTTTAGTGGCGGCAGTGTGCTATGCTCTTTGTGGGCATGATGCATGAATGCAGCCCCGGAGAATCTACTCGCCAGCACTGCATGCCAACCCGTCAGGAGTGCATCTACCCTGTAGAGTCAGCATGATGCATTCATGCAACCCTCGTGAGTTACTAACCATGGCTGCATTCATGCATCATGACGACAAATGACATAATACATTGTAGCCATGCACAACCCACAAATGGTAACCAGGTAATAGTAAACTACCCTTATGGCTGGGCCTTACAGGTAGCAACGGGCATTTTCAGTAAGCCACATCCATCAGTATTACACATCATTATATAAGTGGAACCCATATGCCACGCAGTACAGTATAAGTATTGCCCTGGAGGTATTGTCACTACCACATGTATACTGAAGCTAAATCCTAAGAGGGAAGAAGGGAGGACACAGGAACAGAATACAACCTATAGTATACACACAACACTGACACTGACAAATATCCTGCCCTCTCCACGCTCCTCTAGGCCTGTCAATAAACAAATTGGGGTGTCTTTTTAAAAACCTTTTCCCCTTTTTATGTTTCTTTTTAAAAATATTATCCCCCTTATGGGCTTTTTTCCCTTCATTTATGGTTCTTTTTAAAAATATCCTCCTCCCATTCTGGGCTTTATGTAGCGTTGGACAGGTGGGTCTGGGTGACACCTGCTGTTATTTGAGGCACAAAGGCCGACCTAAAACATGACGGACGCTGGGTAAGTCTTTACATGGACGCCTGGGGGCAGCAACTAATTTGACTTACTTTGGGGGGAAACCAGAAAAAGACCACAGTCCAAAACTACATCATGTACCATAGTATAAAGTACATGGAATTGGAACATACCATGCATGCTGTTAAATTAGGCCAAAAAAAAGTCTGTTTCAGGTCACCCGACCGACCCTATCAAAACAGGGCCGACCCTACGTTCTTTTATGCAATTTTGAAGAAATTTCCGTATTTTTACCCTTTTTTGGTCAATTTTAGGGTCTTCGGAGAGGCTGGCTAGTACTTCCATGTTTAAAAAAAAAATGTTTTAAAAGATTTAAAATTCCGACCCTAGACTTTCTTACCATGTTACCTGAAACAAACCTCTTCTTTTGGCCTTACCCCATGAGGGATGCAACTGCTGTTTCCCTTTTTTGCACCCCATAAGGGATACACCTGCTGTATCTCTTTTTTTTGGCAGTTTCTATCCAGATTATTATTATAATGACCTCCATTATGTCCACATGTTTAATTCTAGAGTCTGTATACAGTGCTAAAAATGTATATATGTTTATAGGGAATGGGGTGTAGTGGACTGGTGTGTCCTACATGGTAGGGCTGCGAGTTATTTTGCGGAGGGTTCTGTCTGTAACCCCCCCCCCCCCCCCTCCTACGACCCAGACACCAACACCTGTTACTGGTATATACCTTTTATGTACATGTATAATCATCACTCCCAAAATGAACGCACCATAACTTTGTGTGCGCCCCTGGGCAATTATAAATAAGGGTGTAGTGATCTATCCAACACCCTTGTTTGCTTACTTCATCCTAAACTTAAACCAACTATATCTACATGTATACATATCCTGTTACTTACAACATGTACCTAGTAAATGAGTTGTAATCTACATTTATTCAGACAATTGGCTCTCCAGTGACTGGACGCCAATCATAGACAGAGATATCTCAGTTTATACAAATTGGAATGTTATACCTCAAGGGCAGGCCTATAATGATATTGGAACCAGGTATGTTGAATGTTCTATCTACTATTATTCTATAGTCTATCATGTTGTTACAATGCATTATTGCATGGGAAAATGATGGCAGAGGTATCGTTGCCAGCACTCTGCAGACCATATGCATTTGGATCATATGAAAATTAGTCAAATAAGGAGACGGATAATGAGACTTGAAAGTGAAGTGGCATTTCCTGGATCAGTGCCTAGGAAAGGTGGGGGTTACCCATATAGCCTATAAGTCTGTTAAAGTTCCATAGCCCTCCCTCCCCATAATGTAATACTGGCAATACTTGCTACCCAGACCTCTGATAGCATACAGCTAATAATGATAATAGCAGCTCGCCCATTGCTCCTGCATGCCAGATACGTACAGATACCATAGTATATATAGCTTCATTATATATATATATGATATATAGGAAACAGGTAGGCCACTACACTATATATAGTGTATCCTATGTATATGGTGTATAGTGTATATATGTAGGCCTACGTGTGAGGATATATTTTCAGCTGGAGGCACAAACAAGCAAGGATGCATTATCACTGTATTAAACATTTGAACCAAGGCCATGTTTAGCATCACGAAATGTACCTACCAGTGTCTATATCCATGTATATATTCATGGCACTGGCATAGCAGGCTACCAAGTAGACCGAGGTAGCCTAATTGAGTCCCCTATTGAGAATCTCCAGGCAATTGCATGTGCCTTTGATAAACACACATATCCAAAATACAGGTGATAAAACTCATACTAGATCTGAGTTCTCATATATGTATATCATACTGTACCACTGTGTGGCTAATTGAGCTGCTCAGTACCGGGTAACCCCCGGGGGTAACCCTAAAGTGAGTAACTCCCTCTCCTCCCCTGCATGCAGCCAAACGCCAAAGAGGGGAAGATGGAGGGGGAGGGGCTAGGGTGCATTGCACGCTGAGTGCAATCACTGAGTCCATGCCAATCGTTCAAACCCAAACATTAGAAGAATGTGTAGGGGAAAAGCCTACCTGTCTTTAAAACGACGATGGCTGCATTAGCCAACCTGGCGGTGCGATGCGGGGTCGCCCGGGTCCGAGCTGTCAAAGCCAAGACTTTATGATGGCGGGATGTTGTTTTGGGCAAGTGTCAGCGTGAGCGTCACGCCGGAAGAGGCGTGGCCTGGGTGTGCCATTTGGACCAATCACTATCTGCCCGATATTCTTACTATGACGTGCCAAGTTGGGTAATATTTTCAGAGGATGGCTGTATTTTTTTGTTAACGTTTTGAGTGTGAATTTATTTACTCTCACAGAAAAGTAAAGAGTTGAAAGTCAAAAATAACTTACAGAATTCATATGAAAACAGTTAATTTATGCATATGTGGCCTAAAGACAAATTCGGCCTAAATATATGGACATGATGTTCCTATTAAATGATGATAAAGTAACACAACATGTAAAATAACATACCGGTACATGGCTAGACTAGACATTACTGAAAGAGATGCAAGCTGGATAAAGACTGTAAAATGTGCTGCTTATAGGTGAAGTGTTCCCGTACGGGCCTCACTCACTGCGGGTGTTGCTCATTACATACAGTAAAGGGCCGGGCAGCATCCTTCCTACTGGAGTTCAACAATTACCCCCAAGAACCCCCCACCCCCCTCTAGAGTGGGTTAAAATTTAGCCGGCCTGTGCCAAATGGCTGAAATTTACCCCCCCCCCCCCCTGTTTAAAAGAAAAGATCAGCCTAATGCTATGTTGCTCACTTTCAATATCATACCTTCAACTGTGCTGTGCCTTATGAAAATGTATTATGAAAACGTACCTTGATCACTTGGTCAGTAGGGTATGTAATATAAAATGTGTATTCTTATAGTAAAATCCCTGTTGATTATACCCTCTCCATGTCTTTGAGTCAGATGAATATTACCCTCATATATGTATGGTATTCCTCTACATGCATCCAATATAAGAATTTGGTCTCACCTCATATTCATCTCCCTGCCGCCTCCCCTTCCCCTTGACCCCAATTAATATCACCATAACTGATTCTTTTGTAAGTTCTCATGCAGTAGGCCTAATAACAAAATGAAGGTGCTGTAGTCAAAAATGCAAATGTAATTAATCATTCATTGTAAGTATCAACCTTCTCTGTAATTCAATTGAAACAAGTTGTATGTATTATTACCTATACTTTTATATTTTTCGTGATTGCAGAATAAAAACCTTGCAAATAGAAATTGATTGAAGTGAGGGAATGCATTTTAGTTGATTTTATTATTCAGTTGGCGCGCCATAGTAGTTCACCACACCTACAAACGCGGCGCCACCTGCACGTCTCTTTTCTCCAAGCAGATATCCCAACTCCAACACCAACGCTGAAAGATTACAAACAGACGCAGCTTCTGCTTGGAGATCTGCTCCAAAAAAACCGACGGGAACCAGTTCCAGGCCGACCTTGACCTTTCAGGAATTGCGCAAATTGTGGCGAAGGAGGCAAAAGACGACGTGTGGGATACTTTTCCCATTCTGTGTGACTCTGTCTAAGGTACAGGACAGAAAATACACCCTCCACAGACGTCTAAAGCCAACCTCTTCATTTCAAGATGAGTTGCCGAGGTTCTTCAGCGCTGCGCTGGTCTTTCCGCCTGGCGTCCCGGCGGCTCGGACAGGAGGCGGCGAGGCGGACGGCGGGCACCGTGCTCTTGACGCAGAACGTCGGGTCCTTGACGTCGTGTTCTGCCGTCAAAGCCGGATCCTTGGGGCTTGTTCAAGGTAAGGGTCACTGATTCTAAGAACTGTTGGTTATCAAAGAAAGTTGGTGTAGTCTGTGTCCAAGTTTTGGCAGGGTGGACTGTTCCTGGACCTTGGATTCTGTGTTGTGGAATGTGGTTTCAACTTGAAGTTCGGCTGTGCCTGTGGCATTGGTACTATTGTCATTGCGTCATCTGACATCATAAAATGCCCAAAAAAAACCACCAAAAAAAAAACCTACAGCAATACTAGCCTAGGCTAGACTAGAGTATGAGTGGAGATGGGATAGATGAAAAGTGAAAGGTTGAAACCTACAACATTCTTACGCCCACCCCCCAAACCTTAAAGGCTAAGAGAGTAAGACAGTGACTACGTCTAAGTCGACGTATCTATTTTATTTTTAAGTCTAACAGTAACAGCTGTAAGTGTAATACACTACAGGTACAGAGTTATACATTTTTTCCCTCATGTCACTAAGCCCCATATCAAAGGTAGATTTTAAGAAAAGGCCATGTCACCGTATCGAATTTACGGGTCTACCCCCATCCAAGTAGTTACGATACTGTTTTTTAGTGTGCTTCATCTTTGCAAATTGCAGCGAAATATGATTGCTGGCCTCAAGTTGTAAAATCTACCATTTACATCAGAGAATATTTCACCATGAATACTGCTATGTGAGATGTGACATGTATTTATCTCCTCCATGTGGGACAGCCTTTCTTCAATAGGCAGAACACATGTACTTCGTGGAATAATTGAATAAACGGGATAGACACCTTTGTGTCTTCTCAATTCAAAAAGGAAAAAAAACACACCTGAGATATGGGATAAACAGCCTACTACGAATACACTAGATTTTGTTGGTCCAGGTATGCAGGACCAGGCAACCTCAAGAACACTTGCTATCCTTGCAAAATAGTAGGGGACGTGCCCTGATAGTGGTTTTCTCCCTCACCTCATAAATGTGGTCAACTCATTCATTTCATAGATTCGATCATCGATAGATGCGGTCACTGCTGTATAATAGTGTATTGGGCAAGCAGCGTATAAATATCGCCCCTGTAAGGGTAACAGCCAGTTTACAGTTACCCTCTCATAATCATAGACAAGTGTATCTACATGTCTTACTTATTTATATTATGCGTGGATTAACAAAGCAGGTGACCTACTGACACCTTAATTAACAAGGAACCTCTAGTTCAGGAAATTACACCCTCAGTGCACCCACTTTCCTGGTACCCAATAGTGTACGCCGTCCTAATTACCATTATTATGCCCTTTGAGGTACAGGCTATTTCCCTATAAACAGGTAAAATTGACCAAATATAAACATTTCCTACTTTTTGTCTATCAGGGAATGGCATCTCTGTACTCTTACCAAGCTGCTTGTGGCTAGAAAAAAGTATCACTCAAATGAAAGAAAAATGGCAGACATTTCATTGAGTGACAAAACAATCTCTAAAACATCCATCAGTTTAGAAAAACGGGAGTGAAGAAAGTATGAGTACTACCAGCAACGGTACACTGGGTATCCCTCTACTATGCCATGTCGCTTAACCAATGTTTGTAGCGTGGGTGTGTTTCTGCTTTGTATTAAAAAAAAAAAAAAAAATGAAGGCCTCATTATATATCCTATGTTAACATTGGCATGTGACAAAGTAGAAGGCCACGCCTCTTCTTCCGTGACGCTAATGTTTACATTATTCTCGGCAGCCTCCAAATATTAACATATTGAAATATGGGAACGCCCTTTTTAATTTTTAGGACAATTGGTGGTATGCACTCAGTTGGCCTGTGGTTATCCTATCGACCAGATTGATCTGGTCACACCTTTAGATTGGATGACCACTTTGGCCTTTGATGCTGCTCCTGTCTTGAGAAAAACGCTGGGAGTACATCATAAAAGTTGCCTTCTTTGACTTCTAGAAATGTCTAGCACCCCATTTCTAGTTTAATTTTAGAAGACTGAAGAAAAGTCTGAACGTATTTAAGAGGGGGCGGGGTGGGGGGACTTAACTTAAGTAAAGGTGCCCCATAGCAGGGATATCTCACCTCATCTAGTGTTCTGAGGGTGTAAAGTTCAGCTGGGTTGTATTGCGTCGTAGTTTCAGTACAGAGGCACCCAAACATCATAACCTGTGCCAACCCAGTGGCATTATGTAAGGTTCTTAGTACAGTCTACAAATATTACAATATATTACATATATTACAGTCCGCGGTTCCTGGCCCCCAGGTATGACCTGCACCTCCCGTACACACCTCTGCTAACCACGCAGTTAAATTGGCAGCATTACACGGTATCCAGACAACTCGTCCACTCTCTAAGTCGCCCACTACCATGTCGCCCACTCTCTAAGTCGCCCACTACCATGTCGCCCACTCTCTAAGTCGCCCACTCACCAAGTCGCCCACTCACCAAGTCGCCCACTTACCAAGTCGCCCACTTACCAAGTCGCCCACTTTCCAAGTCGCCCACTCCCTAAGTTGTACTAAGTTGCCCATTTTGGGCACATTTTCCTGTTATAAAGCTATTAAAAAGGCTTATTTGCCTTTTGTTACCTCCGCTCATCGGAACAGATGCTGGTGTAAATAAATTAAATTCAAATCAAATTAAATTAGGACTAAAATATGATGGGCGAGTTGGTAGGTGGGCGAGTTGGTAGGTGGGCGAGATGGTGGGTGGACTAGATGGTGGGTGGGCGAGATGGTGGGTGGGCGACATGGTAAGTGGGCGAATTGGTTGGTGGGCGACTTGGTAAGTGGGCGAATTGGTAAGTGGGCGACTTGGTAGTGGACGACTTGGTAGTGGACGACTTGGTAAGTGGACGAGTTGACTGGAATTCCATTACACATGTTTAACTTTATAGGACCTAAGTTTTCGGTCATACTGTAAAACCTCTCTGATATGCTGATATTTTTTATGGGATTTTAAAAGAAATTTTGCAAAAATATTTGCTATGAAACAATTTTACAAATATGGCCCTGTCTTCGCTTCTAATTGGCAGAATTCTTTCACCATTAGAAAGCTGAGATTATGACAGGCCATTCTGGCCTGCGTCCTAAGGCCCCACACTGGCCATTAAGATTCTACGCCGGCAAAACCCAGCGTGGCGGCGTCATTTCGGCAACACTGGGATGTCGGTAGAATAGGAAGTTAGGAACGTCTTTTGTCATTGCTCGGCAAGCTTTAAGACAACTCTTTTATTTATCGTGTATATGCACCAATTAGAAACCCCACTGTTAATCCTATGTAGTGTATGGTTACATATCCTGGCCAAGTCAGATTGTATCTTTATATATCTTCCTACTCCACCATTTCAATCTCAGTTCATATTTCACAGCACCCACAATGGTTTTGACAGTAATTAACATAAACAACATATATTAGGATATCTGGGATGTGCTCAGCAGGGTGGGGTTCGCTAGGTGACTGGCGAATGTTGCTCCTTTAACCAAAGAGCAAGCAGTACACTGTGCCTGGGTGCAGTGGTGTAGGCCCGGCCCCCGCAATCCCAGACAGAAATGACATGATGCTTGTTCCCTCCCCTCAATATTACCCCCTTTTCCACGGACTTTGGGTCATATAATGGTAAAAAACATTTAATGGTAAAAAAACACCCCTTTTTTTCTACAAACGCTGACATTTTCACCACCCTCTTTTTCTGAAATTTCAAGAAACTTCTCCATCCTGTATGTCTGATTCTAACATTTCCCGTGTGTGTTGATTTTAGACCCTACACCCTTTATTCAATGTAGTAGTGTACTATGAAATACCCCCTTTTTGATAAATCCAAGAACTTGACCTCTTAATATATCCCCTTTCCTCTTAAAAACGAGAAGTCATCTTGAGAAAACTACCTTCTTTTCTTGATTTCAGGGACAGTGGAATGGTGTGAAAAAACACCCTTATTTCTTGTTTTTGGGAACGAGCATAGGTGTCACTTCTGACTGAGAGTGCAGGGGCTGGGGGTGTAGGTCCATATGGGGACCCCATGTGCACAGGTACGGCAACGTGCTGCTGTGTTTAGTGACTTTACACCCCTGGGTGTAAACACAGCCGCACGTGGAGGTACGCGTGCACATGCCGCTACACCTGCTGGCAACCTGCCAGCTTCTACATGTGTACAGGGGGGGGGGGGGGTATCCTCATGGCTATATATACAGTTTGTGGGTCACGTTCTAGTTTCTCAACCCACACTCGGGGTCTCAATGACTTTTGCTGCAGTAGTAAAGCCCTATTCTCGGGCGCAGGAGGCCTGGTTGCTAGGGAGAGGCAAAGGGTCTAGCTACGTAGGCAATGTACTAGGAAAAGTCGTATTTTTGCTATTTTCTCTGCGAATAATAGTATTAGAACATAACACATCTCAATTCTAAAGGGTATTTCGAATATCTTTCAGAATTTGCAATCCCTTTTCTTGTAGGTAGCTTAGATCTCTTGCGATAAGGATTTTAACACCTTTTCCTAGTACATTGCCCATTTATTTAGCCCCCTTTTGGGGTGTGTTATCTTAGGGAAGATAAGCCTGATAAGGGCCACGCTGAACCGTGTGACGTAGGTTCTGCTCCCGAGAATATAGATACCAAGTAGGCATTTGATAACGCTGCAGTGGGGTGCCAGATAAGGTGACAGAGGTGTGACCTTAAACTCTTGCTGGGTTTGGGGCAATTCCGTCTGGTAGCTTGGATCTAGTGAACAGGAACCAGAATGTTCCCATCATGCTCTCTGTTCTGGTTCCCGTTGTGTGCCGGTTCACGGGCTGGTTCCAAGCCAAGAACAGGAATTGCTCAAAATCTAGCAAAAGTTCAAATTCAAGGTGTTATCAAGTAGCATTCTGTGCCAGAATGGTAGCAGCATGACCCCCCCCCCCCCCCGCCCGCCCAAACTGGCCCCACCTCGACCTCTGTTACCGAGTGTCATCGCTGGCACCAAAGGTTGCGGTTTAAAATAGTTGCAGTGCGCTTGGTGCTGTAGTATTGAACCCTTGAACCCCACATTACACTGTGGGAGGTGCTGATTTGGCAGGCCTCCCACACTCTAGACTCTATAGAGGTGTGGTTAGCTGTAGAGCTGGTCGATAAACCAACCACAGCTGTGTACCGCAGCCACACCCCGCGTATACCCACCACCCATTGTCCCATTATAATGATTATATACACAGCTCACTTGAAGTTGTTAAACCTGCAAGAGGCTCGCTATGCGTCATTTAGACCCCCGGCCACTCTATAGCCGGTGACCCACTGCCGCAAGTTTGCCCACACAAATGTTGTTGTATGACAGAAGCTTGTGAGAACACTCGCAAAAATCAAAACTTTTAGATTTCTGTGAATTTACTCGCATGCCACACAGCCCTCGCAACGACATTACAATAGGGATTGAAACTCCCCAATGCAGTGATTAGAAAATCCCCATGAATACCATAATGTTGGTAGCTGCTGCTATTTACCTCAAATTAAGAATGGGGGCAGGTGAGTAACCTAGACATTAGTGTATTTGAGAAAGGGCATGCTTTTCAACCATATAGCACCACTATAGATAGTGAAATAAACTATACAGATATAAGTTTCTGGTATTTGAATAAACCAAGGATGATACCTTCTGATATATGTAAATCTCAAATACCACGACCATATCAGGATCAAATAAACCAAAACAAGCAATTACAATGAGGCCACCAAACGGGACATGCATACATGGGGGACCATTCTCTGATAGACAAACTGAAAGCGTGCTCAGCCCCTACACTTGTTTATCCTCAGAATGCCTCTATAAGGTGGCATCATAGGACAGTATAGCGGATTACTGTGGTATATGTGGACAGCCCGTTATGTCACACCCACTCAGTAGTCAGGGTGACTATCAGTGTTACCCGCACCTGGCAATACCTACCGTAAAGTCTCGCGTATAACCAGCACCTCATGTCAGACATGTATAGACACCCACGGTACGGAGTAGATGGTATAACCTGCACCTATGGTATAGTTATGGGTGCTTTAGTACTATTATAGTGCCTCTACATCGGTGCCCAAAAATATGGCAGTGTCACCGTGTCGAATTTAAGCAAAAGGGCCGTGTCGCTGTGTCAAATTTTATGCATATAGAGTATACTGGGGCCTTATAAAAGTGCCTGTGTCCGTCGATTTTTAAAGGGGCTGTGTCGCACGTGTCGATTTTTAAACTTGCCGTGCCACCGTGTCGCACGTGTCAAATTTTACCCATGTAGAGGCACAATATAGTCTATTGTGAGCTTCTAAAATACCACTTACGCAGAGGTCCGCCAAACCGTTATAGTAGATTATCTACTTTGCATATAACATGTGGATAATGAGGCGAGGATTAATGGTAGTACATGATTGCACATGGGCCCTCTTAATACTGCCGTAGATCTGGAAATAGCCATTTTCTGAAAATATGGTGACTTGTCAGTATGACCGGCCGCTATCGTCTTGACCTTGTCACTGCACGCGGCCTATCTGGACACAGCTAGTTATCGGCCATGTCCACTTCCCGCTGCAGATAACGAAGTATTCTGGGAATACAGTAGATGGTGCCAAGTAATAACTAGTGTTTGGATTTGAGTTTGATGGACTCGATCTCTATTAAACGACAAAGTTTGCTGTATTACAACAGAGGTAGACTATGTTATTGGATAGTAAGCACATAAATAAGTCATTTCCATAATGTTTCAATATAGAGAAGAGAAGATTTGTAGGCTTCACTTTTCAGTCAAGCAGACACTTTAAGTGTTGCTGAAAACTTTTTATACCGGCAGGCCAATGTGGCCTGTGTCACGACATCTTACACCGGCAATTTATCTTCCACACAGGCCACATCACTGTACAATGATGTCATATGCATCAGTATGTGGCAATTATGATGTAAATGTTTTTCAATAACTGATAGAATTGATAAGAAATGTGTAAATTGATTAAATCATGTTCATCTGATCATAGCTTTGCTTCTAATAGGAGTATCTGAAAAATTCTTTCACTGTTGAAAAGCTAAGGTCATGGCCAGCCATCATGGCCGGTGTCTGATGGCCTCACATCGGCCATTAAGATTCTACATCCGCAAAAGCTGATGTGCCGATGTCATTTCGGCAACACTGCACTTTACTCATGGCTCTTCGTTTCCTCCTTTCAGCCCGGTTCAGCAGCTCCGACAAGTGTACGGAACACAAAGTAGAAGACTGTAAGAAGTGCACGAAGGACGTCTCGTTTGACGAGCTGACCTCTCTGATGAAGGATGCCGAGAGTCTGAGGCTGGTCGATGTGCGCGAGTCGTACGAACTCCGGGAAGCCGGTCGTATCCCACACGCTGTCAACATTCCACGTAGGTAGACCTCAGCTGGTACAGATTTTAACTGGGTTTTGCCCTTTAACGTCTTGATGCCTGGATGTAGCGCTTCATGCACAGGGCTCGACAAATCGTTCAGTGAAAGTGTGTCCACTCGGCACAGAGACCAAAATATGTTGTGCCCCGTTTATAGAATTTGTGCCCAACTAAGCCATGAAAATTTAGAAATATATTTTCTCTTTGATTAGGATGATATTTTAGGATCTCATATTGAGGTATTGACCTCCAGATATAGAATCCTGATACCGCAAGCCTTCCAACAGTGTATAACACTAAATTAATTGCCTGGTAGTTTTGCTCATGGAAATATGGTCCAACACTTGCTCAGTTTCACTTGTGTCCACTTGGCACAACTGTCAAATATTTCTGTGTCCAGTGGAATTTTTCTGCGTCACGGGCACTGGACACAGCGATTTGTCGAGCCCTGAATGCATCATGCCGATCCTACGGAGGGCACGATGCATGAATGTAGCTCTGACTCGCCAGTGGTGCTTGAATGCATCATGACGACAGAGGGCATAAGACTTTAAAGCACTATTCAGCCCTTACAATATATTAATGCGAATTTAGAAGCTTGTTGGTAATTATTTAGATTTGATTAAGAAATATCTTTGTGGATACATTGTAGTGAAATGTCAAGTTGTTTTTTGGTGGCAAATATCCCCTAAACTGGTGTTGACGCTAAGATGCCAAACATCTTTTTAAATAATCTGCTTGCATAAACTGTGTCACGCTTATACATGACATGGTATTGCAATCGAAGGTAGTCCTGTCATCCTTATCCATATGGTGGTCATTTGACCACGCGATCAATATATTGGATTCAATGTCGGACAGTTTGCAATGTCATCGAATTGGTTAAATAATGATGCCATCACTGATTTTAACGTGTCTAATATTATTTTATGCTGACCCAAACTAATACAAAGTTGTACTTGTTACCAATTTTTACTAAAACGATTAGGTTACAGGCATTTTCCCGATCGCAAATTAAATGCAAATAATACATAAAAATGTTATTGATACCAAACTGTTTCCCGTCATACCACACCCCAAAAAGTTGGTACATGGATATCTCTCTTTAAAAGGTGGGAGCGAGCAAGATTTAAATTCCAATTGTCCAAGAACTTTGATTTTTCAAACATTAAAGAAAACCCTTTTCACAAATATGGTGCAAGAAATCCATAGACCAACTTTTGTTGTTGCCTCGCCCCAACAGGCATGTTGTTAAAAGAATTGCTTATGTTTGACCCCTGCAATGCTTGCCCACTGTTTACGGCATAAGGCGTAAGTCGTTATGCTGTAATGAATATCCTGTTGTGAAACACCCCCCAGATATCACACTAACCCGGCAGCATGGCCATTCTTTTGTGATTTCAGTTACACAGTTGAAGGGCTTTTTGAATCTGGAGTCCGATTTGTTCCAAGAAAAAACAGGCCTACAAAAACCCACCAAAGCTGATTCTATAGTCTTCTATGGGATGGGTGGTATCCGCAGTGTTGCCGCTCTAGAAATAGCCTGCAAGATGGGCTACAAAAAGTAAGTGTATGCCGACCCACAGAAAAAAGGGCAGGGTCCGTAAATTGTTAATCCGTATTATAGTAGTTAAATCCTAGTTATTAAGCGCTTTGGATGAAAAGGCACATTTTTAATTTTACGAGGTAAGGATGGAGTCGTGTAAGCACGGACGAGTGTCGGAGGAAACGGTAAGGTCTTTTCTATTGTCTTTAGGTTAAGGATCTTTTCAGCTCCATATCTGACATTGTGGTAATATGATGTAAGCGAGCCACACCCTGACTCCAAATAGACTGGGAAATCTGGGGTTACCGTACTGTCGCATATAAAGCTGGGTTTTGAATAAGCGCCGGGGATATGGGAGTTAACTCTTAAGCACTTAAACTGGATTCTTCATAAGCGCCTGTCTTGTATAAGCGCTAGTGGTAACAGCTAGTCCAAATTTATAAGCGCAGGGGTGCTTAAACACGATGGTACGATAACCACAGGATTTGACTCGCAAAATAGAAGCGTCAAACTCCTTTTTCTGGTGCGTTAAGTGCCCTGAGTTACTTTTGCTTCATTAATAGTCTGCGTTCTCTCACAGAATACATTTCATCTGCATGGCATGCACATTTTGCCTGATTTTATTTTCAGGGTTGCTAATCAACACTCCTGTTGTAGGCTTGTGACGGTCGACAATTTACATGTTAAGACAAGGGGTCAATTTATCATTGTGTGAGAGACTGATTGCTTTGCAGGTTGGTTTATCTAAAACTCAAAGAAACAATTCCTTAGCAGGTGTCCAGGTTTCAGGAGTGTGAAGGTCTGGATATCAGGGAATACCACTCCAGGGATATCAGAATATCAAACACTGAATTTCAATTTTTGAACCCTTTAGTGACGGCATTTCATTAAGAGGTGACATTTATCATTATGATCCATGGATGCAGCTCTGCTGAGTAAATCGCCAGCGATTCACCGCTGCAGATGCAACAGTGCATCCTACCCATCCTTCGGGAATGTATCAACCCCGTAGGGTAGACAGGGGCTGCAACCCTGTCAAGGAATAAAATTTGTGAAAAAAGTGAACTAAAATAATGTTGACAAGAAGGATGACTTGATTTCCTCCAAGTGGTGTTCGCTAAATCTTGTGACCTGTAATTTCCTTATAATGTATCAACGGGCATTCAGATAGCGGAGTCGCGAAACAACGCGGAATCCATCAATCTGCCAGGATTTTCCGCACATGCTCGTAGACATGATACCTGTTGTCTTTTTTGTACAGTTGGGCAGCTCCAGAGAGTTCTCCAGATGAAAGATGAAGACTTTGAGCACATCTTCAAGATTAAAAAACCCAAGAAAGACGAAGAGATAATTTTCAGTTGTAAGATGGGGCCCCGCAGTAATGTAGCAATGAAAATAGCCGAGGCTATGGGTTATACCAAGTAAGTTCTGGTTAGACATGATCTTAGGGCTTAGGGTGTGATCCGCTTGCTGAACTTTCCGCTCGCAGTCTGGTTTTAAAGTGTGTTAGGATGTTAGTGGTGAGAGTATAGCCCCCACCCCACCCCCGCCTACACCATGCAGTAAGATTTCCTGCCTACCGTAAAGTTTCGGGTATAAACCGCAGCTTGTACGCGAATCAAAACTGGGTTAAATTTGGTACCAAACATGCCTAGATATGGTCTAGCTTGTACAAAGGTTTTTGGCAGTAATATAAGTACTCAAGCAGCTATGATCAAATCCCAGGTTTGGTAAATAGGATTCCCCAAAGTTAGGGGTACGGCTTATACAAGGGTTCAGCTTAGATGTGAGACTTAACAATAGTAAAGATCCTCCGCATATTGTTAGCCTGGCCATCTACACTACCTTTGACATGTCAGAACCTTACGTATAAGCCTAACTCGCATACAAGTCGTATCCCTGACTAAATGGTGATCCTATAAGCCACACCATAAGCCTAATTATGGTGACTTTTGTACTCGCGTATAATCCGCAATCCCGACTCTGTGCCGATTCTATAAGCCACATTGGCCATCTGACTTGGGTACTAGCCGCGGTCTATACGCGAGGTTTTGTGGTAGCCGTTTTATCCAGAACCGCTTGAGATAACCCAGTGCTGGTGGCTATATGACCCACTAGATACTGCTGTAGTATAATGTGGAAAGAGCCCTAATGCTCTTATACATTAAGATTCTTCCATTTCCTTTGCTCAGTGAAGGAACTCGGGCAGGCACTACAGATGTCTGATGCCGAGTTTGAACGCGTCTACGACATTAGCAAGCCATGTAAAGACGAAGAGATCATTTTCTCGTGTAACTCAGGGTTTCGCAGTAACAAAGCTCTAAAACTTGCAGAGGAACTTGGTTTTAAGAAGTAAGTTTCCCCGTTGTGTGCTGTGTTTCGCGTTTGTGTTCAGGCGTTAAAACTGTTAGTGTAAATTTCTGCGGGATATTCGTGACATGTCTACTTCAGAATTGATATCGCTACCATCAATTGTTGCCTATTTTAGTTTAGCTTCGAAATAGTCACACCAGTTCACAAGGGGACTGCGTAGCATTGCTCACGCTTAAAGGGCTCACATTGTGTTGGTATATATATAAGTTATTCTTGTTGCGTGCTTCGGGTGTTTTTATCCAGTACATAAAATCACTATCATAACCTATTCAAAGAGAAGATCAGCTGATATACACTTCAAGTCCAGACTGAGAGAAAGTTCTAGTTCAATATGCTAGTACAAGTTTTTTGTTCGCATTTTGCATGTCATGCTTATGGTATTCAGGCACTGTCATAATGCCATTGCAAGCTGTTGTGGCAGTCACATTGAAAGCTTTCTACACACTTCGTTAGAGGAAGTCTTTCACCATTTCGTGTTTATAATGTATATCCTTAGTCTAGATGCTGGTCAGTGTTATGTGTAGATAAAAGTGTATGAAGAGCTTTTCAATATGGCTGTCACAGTTTAAACTACTGTTAGTAAACTGATAACAATCACATTATACTAGCTCGTTTTCTGCGGCAAGCTTAATCCACGTAAATGGCAGTACCATTTTGTTGGCACCTTTTACCACTCCCTTTCATGAGGTATGCTTTCACGAAAGCTTCACTCAAAGTACAGTAAGTTTTGTCCCAAGATTTATCAATTTTCATAGACATTAAGTTAATGTAAGAGCTAAAAGGCGTAATCCGTGACGATTGGCACATTGTATGAGGTATGTTCTATAGCACTTTTGTCGCATGCTTGTTGATAATCAGGCAACAGAAATCCTGCAAGATACTATCCTTGGATAAGACATTAAGGTGGCTAGACCCTATTGTAAACACATCAACTGAGCAGGTCATTGCGCATATGCAGATGCAGCTGTCTTAGGACACACCAGGGGGTGCTTCTGGTCATATTTTTGTATATTAAGGCTATATTTTCATGTCTAGTCAAAAATACACTGCAAGACCTGCCCTGGGCTTGAACCCAGGATCTCCCACATGTGAGTCTAACGCTTTACCCCTACCCTACAGGGGCTCTGGTAGTTGGCATGCTGAAAGGTATACCTGTACCACATCAAGACTGTGTGCTCCATTTATATGTTTTTTATTTCAAACACCAAAAACCTTTAAAATATGCAGGGGACCATATGTTCAAAATATTGTTTCTGGGTGTAAAAGATTATAAACTATATCCTGAGAGAACTTTAGCGAAAGTTAATTACTTTAAGATGCTATTCCATGCATGTAAGTACTATCACCATATGATCCTATTACAGATTACTCCAAACTCAAAGCCAGATATCTCAGAAACTAGCCTGGGACCGCCCTATTTTCTTTACACCATTCGAGACTACTTATAATATGGGCCTCATGACGAAAATCATGACAAAATCTAAATACTTCTAGACTATGGGGACTACCCACCTTAATTAATTGGGTTTTAAGAAGACGTTAGACTCACATGTGGGAGATCCTGGGTTCAAGCCCAGGGCAGGTCTTGCAGTGTATTTTTGACTAGACATGAAAATATAGCCTTAATATACAAAAATATGACCAGAAGCAATGAAAATAGCCGAGGCTATGGGTTATACCAAGTAAGTTCTGGTTAGACATGATCTTAGGGCTTAGGGTGTGATCCGCTTGCTGAACTTTCCGCTCGCAGTCTGGTTTTAAAGTGTGTTAGGATGCTAGTGGTGAGAGTATAGCCCCCACCCCACCCCCGCCTACACCATGCAGTAAGATTTCCTGCCTACCGTAAAGTTTCGGGTATAAACCGCAGCTTGTACGCGAATCAAAACTGGGTTAGATTTGGTACCAAATATGCCTAGATATGGTCTAGCTTGTACAAAGGTTTTTGGCAGTAATATAAGTACTAAAGCAGCTATGATGAAATCCCAGGTTTGGTTTATAGGATTCCCCAGAGTTAGGGGTACGGCTTATACAAGGGTTCAGCTTAGATGTGAGACTTAACAATATGCGGTAGCCTGGCCATCTACAATACCTTTGACATGTTAGAACCTCACGTATAAGCAGAACTCACATACAAGTCGTATCCCTGACTTAAGGGTGATCCTATAAGCCACAACAGCAATCTAATTATGGTGACTTTTGTACTTGCGTATAATCCGCAACCCCGACTGTGCTGATTCTATAAGCCACATTGGCCATCTGACTTGGGTACTAGCCGCGGTCTAGACGCAAGGTTTTATGGTAGTCGTTTTATCCGGAACTGCTTGAGATAACCCAGTGCTGGTGGCTAAATGACCCATTAGATTCTGCTGTAGTATTATGTGGAAAGAGCCCTAATGCTCTTATACATTAAGATTTTTCCATTTCCTTTGCTCAGTGAAGGAACTCGGGCAGGCACTACAGATGTCTGATGCCGAGTTTGAACGCGTCTACGAGATTAGCAAGCCATGTAAAGACGAACCGGTCATTTTCTCGTGTAACTCAGGGTTTCGCAGTAACAAAGCTCTAAAACTTGCAGAGGAACTTGGTTTTAAGAAGTAAGTTTCCCCGTTGTGTGCTGTGTTTCGCGTTTGTGTTCAGGCGTTAAAACTGTTAGTGTAAATTTCTGCGGGATATTCGTGACATGTCTACTTCAGAATTGATATCGCTACCATCAATTGTTGCCTATTTTAGTTTAGCTTCGAAATAGTCACACCAGTTCACAAGGGGACTGCGTAGCATTGCTCACGCTTAAAGGGCTCACATTGTGTTGGTATATATATAAGTTATTCTTGTTGCGTGCTTCGGGTGTTTTTATCCAGTACATAAAATCACTATCATAACCTATTCAAAGAGAAGATCAGCTGATATACACTTCAAGTCCAGACTGAGAGAAAGTTCTAGTTCAATATGCTAGTACAAGTTTTTTGTTCGCATTTTGCATGTCATGCTTATGGTATTCAGGCACTGTCATAATGCCATTGCAAGCTGTTGTGGCAGTCACATTGAAAGCTTTCTACACACTTCGTTAGAGGAAGTCTTTCACCATTTCGTGTTTATAATGTATATCCTTAGTCTAGATGCTGGTCAGTGTTATGTGTAGATAAAAGTGTATGAAGAGCTTTTCAATATGGCTGTCACAGTTTAAACTACTGTTAGTAAACTGATAACAATCACATTATACTAGCTCGTTTTCTGCGGCAAGCTTAATCCACTAAAATGGCAGTACCATTTTGTTGGCACCTTTTACCACTCCCTTTCATGAGGTATGCTTTCACGAAAGCTCTACTCAACATACAGTAAGTTTTGTCCCAAGATTTATCAATTTCCATAGACATTAAGTTAATGTAAGAGCTAAAAGGCGTAATCCGTGACGATTGGCACATTGTATGAGGTATGTTCTATAGCACTTTTGTCGCATGCTTGTTGATAATCAGGCAACAAAAATCCTGCAAGATACTATCCTTGGATAAGACAGTAATCAATTCAGTCACTTTGATAATCTGAATTGATAAGAAACATCCATATGTGATCCTCCGCGGTGTAAAGTGCTAATTCCCTACACTTAGTTACTTAAGTTCATGTTAAGTTGTAAATGGTCTGTAATTTCCTGCACCGGGTCAAGTAAGCACCGTTCATGTTAAAAGAACATTTGCTATAAACTTTTCCTATATCTGATGAGTTTTCTCATGAATGAAAGATATTGCATTTTTTGCATATGTAATATTATTTAGATTGAATTTGGATATCCCTTGAGTTTTCTCGTCAATGAAAAATATTGCATTCTTTGCATACATAATCTTATTTAGATTGAATTTTAATGAATGTTGTGCTGTAAGTTTCATCACTAACCCCGTGTTGGTTGTGTTTCAGAGCGCGCCACTACCCGGGTGGGTGGCAGGAGTGGAGTAAACTGCAGGGGGATCGGGTTTAAGCGTCGCGCCCCGTCTGGCTCCTTGTGACCCTCACATCATCATCACAGCGCTATCATGCACCGTCACACACAGCATCTCATCTCATCTCATCACCTAGCAGCACGCGGTCAGCATTAGGGTACAGGCCCATCCGGCAACACGCGACTCTTACTCCTCAACCACCCGCAAAACACGACAAACCGACAAACCTCTTAAAGGAAGACATGTCTGTAAAAGATGACATTTGTCTTCATGATGCACTGATGCAGCCCCGGCTATTAGTCGACTATGGTGCATCATGCCAACCCTGCAGTAGGGTATCAATCCCATGGGGTCGACTTGAATGCAGCCCTGGTGAGTTACTCGCCATGGCTGCATTTATGCATCATGACGATTAAGAGCATAATGCATTAAGGCATCATGCCATCCTTAAAGGGTTGTAGAGATCGGACAACAACTTATATAATAATATGAGAACGCCAAACGGACTAGATCTTTAATGTAGGGATTATGTCATTCTTATCAGTGAAGAATGCAATCAGAGATGCCACTTTTCCTGAAGGAATGCCGACATTTTCGCTGCAATTTCTGTACTAAATTATGTTAATTTCCTGCAAAAAGTTGATTGAAATCTTTAATTCACTGCTTTTTGACCAGGAGGTGGCATCTCTGTGCAATGGACCAAGAAGCTGAGGAGTTTTAAAGTACATTGTTCTTGATGTCAATATGACAGCTGAAAGGGGACCCTCTGTCAAGTGTTATACTTAATATGACAGGGAAAGTGATACACTAGAAGCCACTAAGTGACACAGTGTCAGCCATTGTTACAGAGATGCCACTTTTCCTGATTTTGCAGAAATTCCTGCTTCTCTGTAGACATTTCTATATTAATTTATGGTAATTTCATGCAAAAAGTGACCAATAGTTTTACTACTTTTCGTCGGCCAGGGAGTGGCATCTCTGATTGGATTTAAGTGACAACTAAATTTTAAAAAGAAACTGAGCTTTAGATATTTGATAATCTTGATGCATGGACAAAATTTATCCTAGAACATCGCTAAAATGCCGCTTCTAGCCAGGTTTCCTCGCATGCGTAGATTGTGATCGTCGACTCAGTATTACTGAAGTGGAAACAATATTCCACATCGGATTTCCTAAAAATACCAACTGAGCTTAGTATCTACCCGACCTTACTTTAGGTATTATATACTCACTTAGTTGATGTATACTTATCATTGTATAAAACTTAAGGTGATGGTTGGTGATACTTGTGAGACGAAATGCGATTATAATGAGCATTATATGTAGTTGTCTATGCGGAAAGCATTCATGGAATATATATACTACAGTTTCTTAGGGTGGTAACTGCATTTGTATTATGATGAATATGATTCTCCATGTTTGAACTGACTGTTTCCGCCTGTTTTAACGCAGGTCCTCAAATTAGCGCAAGTATCTTTTTAGCGCAGATTAGAACGGCACATTTAAATAACAATAACTGCTCAAATTGGATCTTAAGGATGCTCATATCCTGTAGTACATGTAGCACAATGAGGAGTAGGGAGGTTGACCTAAGAGAGTGGTAATTTTTTAACAACGGGGAGGGGGGGGGGCGGTGGATTTTCGCGCGAGCGGGTCAACATTTTTTGATCCCCCCTTCAGGCAAGTTGAAATTGAGGACGGTCGACCCCTTTGAGCTATAGTAACGCACGGGTTTTTTCACAAAAAAGGGGTGCAATTTTTTTGGTTCCCCCCTCCGCTTCAAGGGGTCCAATTTTTTTTTTGGTCCCCCCCCTGTTGTTAAAAAATGACCACTCCCTAAACACAGGTGCGCTAAACGAGCGGTTACGGTATGTTGTCTTTTATATCCAAGATGTATCAGTCCCCGATCCAGTCACATACCTGTAAGTACCGACATGTGTAACGCATTTGGTGAATTTTTTAATTTATTAACTTTTATATTGGTGACTGCTTGTATACTGTTATCCCATTTCAACAAACCAATGCAAGTTTAATGGGTTTCGTTACTTGAAATATCGTGAATGTATGATATTGCGGTTGTGAAACGTAGGAAATTGTAATACTACTAGAGATACAAAGTTGGATAACATTGTATTAAAATGGGTGTGTGCACAATTTGAGAAAGGAACATGGAAATGCCGGTTTCTGAAGTGAGATTATACGCTTATCGACAATGTACCATATATACACCATTTCCATGTACCATTGAAGTAGTGCAAGTGAATTTGGGAATAATCCAGAACTAGTCTTATTTCATATGTTTCTCTTTCTATCCGTCTTTACTCACAACTTCACACATTTAATACTGGGAGATCCTTCTTTACTGTAGTTGAAAGTCCACTGTGAAACCTAACTACGCCAGGGTGAAATCAACCCAATTTGACCAATGTTAGAGTAAATAAAAGCCTGTGATAGGTTTCTACACAGAGGTACAGTTAGAGGAACAGGCAGATCCCAGAGGCTAAAGTTTCGTTTTATTATAAATACACAAAGAGGCCACGAATCTTTGCTGACATAAAAAGGTTTCCATTGAACATGACCATCTCAAATCTTTTGATAAGTAAGTCATATTGAGGGCCGCATAGTGCTTAAATGTGCCATGGCCTTTGCGGTCATGATGCACCCATGCATCATGCCATCACCTCCATAGAGTTTGCATGATGCACAAATGCAGACATAGTCAGTAACTTGCATGGGCTGCATTTAATTTTATGCATCATGACTGAGTAGTTGGTCACATTTTCTAAGGACTACAGTTTTACCATTCAAGCGTTTGGGCAGACTGAGGATTGAGACCTTCCTCATAACTGCCCTTTTAAGTGTTCATCTCATGCCATATAGGTACATTGTACTTTTAATATTTCAATAAAGAAAGCTCACATACTGCTCATGCTCTCAGTGTCCATTTTCTGTGATAAATTTGTCATAATGCGAAATATAAAGACTTGATAAATTCAAAACATCATAGACATAAACAGTATAAATGGTACAAATTCACAACTTGTTATCATAAGATAAGAGTGGTGGGGGGCAGTGCTAATTATTTCACCACCCCCCCCCCGCAACCCCCACTGTTAGGAATTGATTCTAATAGTCAATATTTTGTAGATACTATTGTGAGACCTTGGTTTCCAAAAGGGATGACTGCTTTTGAAGTGACGTGTCCAGATCTTTCTTCTCAGTCAGCGATATCAGGGGACTCCCAGTCTAAAACATAACGAGACAATACGGGAAAATGAATTAGATAAAATTTAATACGGTGACACAACATTTTTTTACTTAGGGCGATACAGTTAAACAATCATGCACCCATATGTATAGTCACACAAATGTTAAAGTGGAAAAAAACTTGATACGTATCATCAGAGACATGGAGGGGGAGATAGGACACAGGGGAGAGGGCCCAGGATGCCTGCCGCGGGTGTTATGCAAATAGCGTGTCATGGCGGCCTGCATGGTAGGGGTCATGGTTGGCTGCATGGTAGGGGTCATGGTTGGCTGCACACACCCCTCAGCAGATGTGAAAACTGATCCATCTTTGACAATTAATTCTGAGAAAACTACCTATCCTACATACTAATGCAGTATAGCATTAGAAAGCCCTAGCCTAGTTGTATATGAATAAATCGAGTTTTGTTCAAGTTTCCACTTTGATTAAAATCTGGGGATGGGGTACTGATAACATATTTTAGACCCGCCCTGTCGGGATGTCTCCGCTGATTTGAAAACGGATCCATCTTTGACAATTAATTCTGAGAAAACTACCTATCCTACACACTAGTGCAGTATAGCATTAGAAAGCCCTAGCCTAGTTGTATATGAATAATTTGAGTTTTGTTCAAGTTTCCACTTGGAGAAAAATCTGGGGATGGGGAAGTGATAACATAGCCTCGGCCCAACCCGTCGGGATGTCTCCGCAGATATGGAAATGGATCCATCTTTGACAATTAATTTTGAGAAAACTATCTATCCTGCATACTAATGCAGTATAGGATTAGAAAGCCCTAGCCTAGTTGTATATGAATAAATCGAGTTTTGTTCAAGTTTCCACTTGGAGAAAAATCTGGGGATGGGGTACTGATAACATATCTTAAGGCTGCCCGGTCGGAGTGACTCCGCAGACATGAAAACGGATCCATCTTTGACAATTAATTTTGAGAAAACTATCTATCCTGCATACTAGTGCAGTATAGGATTAGAAAGCCCTAGCCTAGTTGTATATGAATAAATTGAGTTTTGTTCAGGTTTTGACTTTAATTCTAAACTGGGGATGGGGTACTGATAACTTATCTTAGGGCCGACCGGTCGGGATGACTCCGCAGATATGAAAACGGATCCATCTTTGACAATTAATTCTGAGAAAACTACCTATCCTACATACTAGTGCAGTATAGCATTAGAAAGCCCTAGCCTAGTTGTATATGAATAAATTGAGTTTTGTTCAAGTTTCCACTTGGAGAAAAATCTGGGGATGGGATACTGATAACATATCTTAAGGCTGCCCGGTCGGAGTGACTCCGCAGATATGAAAACGGATCCATCTTTGACAATTAATTTTGAGAAAACTATCTATCCTGCATACTAATGCAGTATAGGATTAGAAAGCCCTAGCCTAGTTGTATATGAATAAATCGAGTTTTGTTCAAGTTTCCACTTGGAGAAAAATCTGGGGATGGGGTACTGATAACATATCTTAAGGCTGCCCGGTCGGAGTGACTCCGCAGATATGAAAACGGATCCATCTTTGACAATTAATTTTGAGAAAACTATCTATCCTGCATACTAGTGCAGTATAGGATTAGAAAGCCCTAGCCTAGTTGTATATGAATAAATTGAGTTTTGTTCAGGTTTTGACTTTAATTCTAAACTGGGGATGGGGTACTGATAACTTATCTTAGGGTCGACCGGTCGGGATGACTCCGCAGATATGAAAACGGATCCATCTTTGACAATTACAGAGACACTAAGGCCGGGTACAGAGGCTCAAAGGTTGGGTACAGAGGAAGGGAACTTCATGCTTTAATGTCCTGCACATAGGGCTGGGTACAGAGACACTAAGGCCGGGTGCAGGGGCTCAAAGGCCGGGTACAGGGGTAGGGAACTTCATGCTTTAATGTCCTGCACATAGGGCCGGGTACAGAGACACTAAGGCCAGGTACAGGGGCTGAAAAAGTTGGGTACAGGGGTAGCGAAATTCATGCTTTAATGTCCTGCACATAGGGCCGGGTACAGAGACACTAAGGCCGGGTACAGAGACTCTAAGGCCGGGTACAGGGGTGTTGAGCTTCTGCTCACTGGTCACACCTCACTGCCCCCCCCCACTCCCCCCTCCCCCCTCCCCCCTCCCCCCCCCCCCAGCCGCCATAGCCGCGGCAGTGAAGTCTAGAGCACACCCCCTTCACAGAGCGTGTTTCCCATCCCCTGCTTCTAGGCCCTGGTATCATAATGTATGACCCAAATTAGCAACTCACTAATTACACATACAAGCAATCAACACTTGAAAAAATACTCAAAACTAATTGTTGATAATACAATGTATAGAAAATAATTAATCAACATAGAAAACATTAGATCTTTGAAGATCACCTCCGGAGGTTTTGAATAATATGAGAAAACCAGAATATACCACTGCAGGCATACTGTTTAGAATAATCCTTTAGTATATGTGACATAAATATGTGAATAAAGTGGTGTTTTTAGCAAAAATAGTAAATCCCTCCAAATACTGAATTGGTCAAAGTGTGCTTTCCTCACTTTGCACAAGGGGGCACTGCTGTACATGGTCTGCTGTGAGAGGCCGTTGCTAAGTTCATGTGTGAGAGAGAGTGTGTGTGTGTGGGGGGGGGGGGGGGTGTAGTTTTACCCACATACCCCCCCCCCCCACCTGCTTGCAGGGAAACTAACAACTGTTAACTACCCAATGGATTGCCCGTTGTTACACTCTGTATTGAAGTATGGTGAGTGATCAGGGCCAGTGCTCAGTGATTGGGTGGGGGAGGGAGGGACGGCCAGTGGGAGGTAAGTGCTTCAGGCAGACTGACCACTGCAGGGGCCCAGGGGGGGCCACTCCCACAGTTTTGGCTAGCATGTGTGACCATGATTCCAAGGGAAATGGTACTTTCTGGGGCCCTTTATAGATAGGGAATAGGAGGGGTTTCTCATCAAATTAGTGCTAGTTTGTTGATTTACCTCTTGTAATAAGAATACCAGGTTTGAAGTGATATTTGCACATGCATGTAGTTTCTATAGAAAATATATGGGGTGGCCTCCCCATTGGGTTGGTTGTTACCCAATATGAGATCACATTGGGTATTTGGGCTGTAGTTCATGTGCTTCTCACTGGGGACAGCACAATCACTGATATTTAGGATATGAGGTCTCATGGATTGGCCCCCAAATAAACCAAGTAATAAATGAATAAATATAGCTCTACAGGAGTTACCTTTAGATAGGAAGTCAGTTAACATACCTAGGTACCTGATTACAATAGTGAAATTGCCAATTAAAAACCTCCGGATGTGGTCTTTAAAATGACATTATCTATGATGACAAACGCCCTTATAATTGTTACCTTTTGGTCTTGATTCTGCTTTTCATCAGTTTCCTTGCCGTAATATTTTGCAACAAACCCAACAAATAGTCTTTTCTCCACAGTCGACGGGTCTGTTGGACCTATTTTGGACAGATTAAAAGACTTATAGGACATACATCTAATAATAACTCTTTAAGGACCACATAGCGCTGGAATGCATTATCCCATCTATCACGATGCATGAATGTATCCCTGGTGAGTAATTCGCCCATGCTGAATTCAAGTATCACTCAAGAAGTAATGGCAAAATGCATGCATGCAGCCCTTGGAAGTAACTAACCAGTACTGTATTCAAGCATCACCCCTGAAAGCCTAGCGCCAGGATTCTGATATGATTTACTCAGAAACCTAACTGTATGAGTTATAACATAAGGGACATACCTGTGAGGAAACTGACCACCACTCCGACGATGATGCATACAGTTATCCCTATAACTCCATACCACATGAAGGATATAGAGTAAAGCCAATCATCTAGGGCAGACCTGTGTGAAAAGAACATATGGTGGCTACTCCAGGTCTCTAATATGGTGACTGGGCCTCAGTTTATTGCCGAGCTGCCTCCTGTTATTGACTCAGGGTAACTGAGTAATACTAAACGACCCAACCAAGGTTTAAGACGTTTTTGTTACATGGGAGAAGTGCTGTCATTCAATGTCCATGGCCCACAGCCATTAGATAAGACCATGGAGTGACAGGCAAGATCGGGGGACAAATGTTTCCTTCGAAAAGAAATGTGAAATGTCTTCCCTTCTGTATGAAATTGAGCTGCGATCTTCAGGTACTGATTTCTCTCTTTCGCATAAACTCTTAAGTACTGTTAAATTGCTACCCTCTAAATGAAAGTTACATAGGGTTCAATGTTAAACCAAAGATAGAAATCACATTTTCACCCACAGAGCCTCATATTTCTCTCTTTACATACAGGAATTCCATCTACTACAGTAGAAATACCCTCATATACACAGAAAAAACCCATCTGGCTCCTTTAATTCAAATTTAAATGCAGGACACAAAAGCAAAGCAAAAGAACATGCCAGATCTCAACGTATGCAGAGCGAAATTGTACCACCCACATGTTCTCCGTTTATAGGCAGTATTCCACTGATGTCGGTCGGCCGAGATTCCGTCATCCGATAAAAGTCTACAATGTTAAATGTATGGGATTTACGTCAGTGGAATACTCCCTTATTGTTCAATCGACTCGCTTTTTGGTAGGGACAAAAGGCGGTACATGCCCGCGGCCTGCAAGTGCAACAGTCGCCCACACCCACCTGCACACCCACACCCACCTGCTCTCTCACACCCACCTGCTCACCCACACCCACCTGCTGGCCTGTTATGGAATAACATACATGTATGACACATGACTTGAGGGTACTTTTTAACAAGGAATTCATTTCTGATGCCAGAATTGACCAATGAATGATTATAAGGGAGGATTATATCTAAGTACATGATAAGCTACAAATTCAGCTTACCCTGAGTCATCTGTGAGGTCACTCACACGCTCAATCTTTAGTTGCAGAAACTACTCACTAGGTGGCGCTAGTGTGCCTCTCTTGTAATACAAACACATTATAGTATAAACCCAGTCCCTTTATGAATGCTATATAAGAGCCAACTAGGCAGGGTTCTAGACATATAGCACACTTTCTGCTTGAAATATTCACATATGTTTAACAAGAATTGCGGTTGTTGCCGCGTAAAAAATGCCTCAGGCATTTCTATACGCGGCAACAACAGCAATTCTTGCATTTGAAGAAACATAATGTCTACATGGTTGGTATGTTTGAAGGGAACCCATTCAAGACACCAAAAAAGCAGGGCGGGAAGGGGTTATCAGGGGGAAGGATGATATTACTTCAAATATGGCAATTCCTATGAATTCCTTGGGTCCATGTTAGGGGGTAAGGAAATGTGTGTCGCTAGGCAGATAAACAATGACAATAGATGTTGCTAGGCAACCAGCTGGATTAGCAACAAACTGATAGAACCATTGAATTCCTTTGGTCCATATTAGGGGGGGTAGGTATGATTATAATCAACCTTAGGACCATGGAAATGTGTGTTGCTAGGCAGATAAACAATAAGAATCGCCGTTGCTAGGCAACCAGCTGTATAAGCAACAAATGCATAGAACCATTGAATTCCTTGGGTCCATATTAGGGGGGTAGGTATGATTATAATCAACCTTAGGACCATGGAAATGTGTGTTGCTAGGCAGATAAACAATTAGAATAGCCGTTGCTAGGCAACCAGCTGTATTAGCAACAAACCGATAGAACCATTGAATTTCTTGGGTCCATATTAGGGGGGGTAGGTATGATTATAATCAACCTCAGGATCTATCAAAGGTTGATTTCTATTATTGTTATCACATAGCATAAATTTGTGTTGTGACACCTTAATCCAAGATGGCAGCACAATCCAAGATGGCGGTGCCCGTTCTGACTTCTGGCAAAGTGCAAACATCATATACCTCGTTCTGGTGGTGCCTGGCGGCACCACCAGGTGGCTACGCCACCACTTCGGCATAAAAAATTCAGCTTTATTCTTGACATTTTGTGAATTTTCTAAAAGAAAAGTGAAAAAATAGTGGGGGAAAAAAGCCCTACCTTCCTGAACCAGCTGGAAGGGCAGTTGTGGCATCCATAGTAGAGAGGTACGACACAACTGTAGATGACTGAGCCATCATGGTGTCATTGAAGGTGCTGTTGGCATGGCAACCAGATGTAGGGAGAGGCAGAGATACACTTAGGTTGCCCAGAAACATTTGGCCGATGAATATCCAGAAGACAACGGCCAGGGAAGCAAACCCACCTGACAGGGCACCCTGTAACAAGGAAATGCACACAATTTTTCTAGTTGTGATTCAGCCAAAAAGGTGTGTTTCAGATTATCTGACCTCACAAAGCAGCCCCAACCATGGCAATTTTTAAGCAATTTTGAAAAGGAAAGCATTATTTTAGGCCATTTTAAGGCTATTGTTGATTTGATGAGTTAATGCCCTGATCCGAACTACCTTACTAGATTGCCAAACCATGTATCATGAAGCACCTTGTTTTGACCTCAGAGTAAGTGGCCAATGTGAAGTTAAATTTTATAAATGTATGGATATTTTCTGTTTAGGAAATTTACCTAGGTTTAGGTCTACTATACTTATAATATCAAACATACTATAGATACTTACAATCCAATTGCTCCAGGGAACCATAGACCCCAGGACAAAGACTCCTAAACTGGGGCCTCCACAGAGACCAAAGAGGGACTTGGCGACCTGAACAATTGAGGAATCAAATAAAACACATATAGATTATTAAGCCTATTGTATTAAGCAAATGTGATATGAAGTACCACATACACATTTTATATACACTGGAAGTCTATGTTTTTTATGGGAGTCTTCTTCTTCAGCTAGAATAATTCAGTGCAAAGCTACATACCGGTATATCACTATCCTCCAAAACTACAAGAGAATTGCCATATTTCCACTGGTAGGGCTGCTGAGATTCTATAGTAAGAAACACAATTTCTGTAAATCACCTGAAATAAACTTCCACCCACTGTATGCACCATAAAGGTCATACCCAACCCTGCAAGGCCAACTGTGGCAGCTGCAAGCAGAGAAAGACATATAGTATGTAATACCTTGCATGAGAAATAAAGAAAAGGGAAAACGGGGAAAAATTCTAGAGTTTACCTTAATTCTAGGTTTTAATATTTAGTATAAATGTGTGTCTGCGAGTAAAAGCTCATACTTAATTTTTGAATACAAACATTAATGGCCTGGAGCAAAGGATAAATCATTTAGAAATATCTAAAATTCAGACAAAATTGTGTTTTGACCAAAATGTTTTGTGTCTGCCTATTGATTTTTTGCGATAGCCTACCTATAAATGATACATCTGACAATGGTCCATTTAAAGTTTGACTGTCATACCTATGAGTTTGTTGGCAGTTACCTGGCGTTCTGCTGTCAGCATGTGACCTATATGAGGTTTGAAAAGGTCCTCCCAGATAACTGCACACATAGAGTTAATGTTGGACGAGATGGTGCTGCAAACAACAAGCAGACAATGTGGGCAATATATAATCATTTTTTGTTGTTGAAGTAATTTTATTTGGCAAAATAATCATATCATATACAAGCTTCCACTTTAACACCAGTGAAGACAGGAATATAACAGAAAAGGTAAGATAGAGTTCAGTCTCTCAATTAGTTACAATATTGACTAAATGCATTTACAAATGTAGTTGTATGGTCAGCTATGGGATATAGATAAAGGGATATAAAAGGGAAACACTACATCTGCATATGTCCTGCAATCTAAAGTGAGTTAAACATAGTATGTATGTGCATAACAAATAGCCTACAAGTACATTTGCATTACCTTAAAGATCCACTGAATAGCCCTGAGACAAAAAGACCAGGCAATCCTGGATAAGACAGCACGTCCATGATGAACAAGGGCAATATCTGTGTAGAATGGACAGAATTCTCAGGTGTAAAAAGAAAAGAAACCACAGAAACTCTTGGTATGCACATGCAAGCTTATTGAGTAAATGTCTGTCAGTAACAATTGTAATTGTATGCCAACAGTACATGACCCTCATGACCCCTCTGTAAGTGATCCATATGGGTAAATCAGATCCCGGGTATTCTAGCTCACGTTGTAACTGCAACAGATAGCAAGATCCAAAGTTACTCCGAATTATCATCAAACAGGTTCAGAAAAAGAAATGTAAAGAAAATATTGTATGCATAATAGGCTAATGTGGATGCAGTCCATTTCCTTGGTCACATAACTTGATTCCTTTTAAGGTATGAGCAGTTTGCATTACCTATTGGGATATATAATTGCTAGATCTACATCATGGCTTATATGTCAACTTAATAATCTACATTCACCAATTCACCTTATTTACATATAGTTTGACATGTGTTTAGGGAGTGTTCATTTATTATTTACAGGGGGCGGTGGTGGGTTTGGGGTGGGGGGCCTAAAAATTTCCGACCCCTCAAGAGGGGGGGGGGGGGGCGTAAAAAATTCTGCCCCCTCTTGAGGGGGGGGGGGCGTAAAAATTTAAGCCCCTTTTTAGCAAAAAAGCCCGCACGTTACTATAGTTCAAAGGGGCCGCCTTCGGTGAGGGGGGGCGCGAAAAGAGGGGGGGGGGGGGCGTAAACAATTTTCGCCCCTCCGCGCGAAATCTCACCACCCCCCCCTGTAACTAATAAATGAACACTCCCTTACCTGGTTCTTGTTGGGGATGTCCCCATCTCCGTAGGGGTCACACTGGAGGTGGGAGTAAAAGGCAAATGTCACCATGCCAACTATCCCACATACAACACAAAAGAAGGATGCACCAAATGCATTAATCACCATCGACCTGCAATGATAAACCTGTGTATAGTTTGTCACACATGTAGTGAAATAAATCTGAATCATAACTAAATAGGATTGTAGCGGGCACGTATCGCTCGGGGCAGCCCAAGCGTGCGTGGAGAGCACACTACCCGCCTATGGTAGCTCAAGTACCGTAGCAGAGCGGTGGAGAAGCAGCTAGCCCGTTGGTGTAGTGGTAGCATTCTCAACTCGAGAGTGGGGGGGGCGGGGTTCGATTCCCCATGGGGCTGACCATTTTCCGCTGCCTGCACTGGTGCACGTTTGACCAGGATGAACCGAACCTGGGGTTGGGTACTTGAGCGTGTTCAGCTTCTGCTATGTGAGCGTCCAAAGACACATTATGTTCAGGGCAGGTGACTGGCTTCGCCAACTATTCCTAAGTATGGGAATAGTCTAGTTCATAGACTGCCGCGTAAAATGTCTGTCCACGGACCTAGAAAAAGTCTGAAGGGGAGTAATGTAGCGGGCACGTATCGCTCGGGGCAGCCCGAGAGTGCATGGAGAGTGCACTATCCGCCTATGGTAGCTCAAGTACCGTAGCAGAGCGGTGGAGAAGCAGCTAGCCCTGTGGTGTAGTGGTAGCATTCTCAACTCGAGAGCGGAGGGGCCGGGGTTTGATTCCCCGGGGGGCTGACCATTTTCCGCTGCCTGTTACAGGATCATTAAGAGAGAATGACATACCGATAGTGCGGCCACTTTCTCTTTAATGCAGTCATTCACAATAGTCCCAAACTAACTATAAAAATTGAATACTGCTATATTAAATGCAGCCAGCACACTACTATAGCTAGCTTCTAAGTCACAATGATGGTCATTAGAGTGGTTATATTAGTGTGGGTTGACTGTGTAATAAATAATTGTTTGCATGTAAGAACTTAACAGCACATGTGTAATAGAATTTGTCTAGATTCCAATACAGAGGCTGTACTAGCAACAACGGAAGTCTATTATGAAACCAGAAAAAGCAACTGGCATGGATAATTAGAGTAACCATATTCTTAATTTCCATATGAAATGAAAATGACAAAATTTGTGATATCCTTGAATACAAACCCTCTTGCTTTGTTGACATTGGAGACTGCACAGTAGCGTTGGACAGCCGTCTGTGAGACACTATATGTATTGGTCCACCCCACCATACTGGCCACTGCTGTAGACCAGAAGGTCATCCGGGCATAGATACCCAGGTCCCAGCTGAAATCAGGTAAACACATGAAACATATATATATAGTATTCAACATTTTTGTTACCGGTATTCATCAGAATTTCGATTTGGCAGAAACAAGTTTAAATATAAATATTTAAAGTAGAAAAGTATACAACTTCTAACCTTATTGAGATATTTCTAAGCCGAATTTAAAAGATAGGGGTCCGAATCCTAAATGAGCCTGTTAATATCAATATATACAATCACCATGCAGTCTTGCTGATGCTATATACATGTATATCATAGTTAAGGTCATCAATGTAACGATAACTTACTTGATATAAAAGCGGCCCCATTCCTTGTTGAGTTGCCAGGTTATACCTGCACCTCCCACCCTTACCATGCCCTGTTTGAGATTATGACCAGAAATAAGTACACACATTTATAAGATTTTGACATGATACAAAGCCTGGTGTTGGGAAATATGTGTTTCAAGAAACTGAGAATCTGGGAATAAGTGCATCCCAATAATACAAATAAAGAAACAGTATGAATTAAATGCCAATACTGTAAATGTAGATATTTTCGCTAATATAATTTTTCATGGAATTCCCCAAAAACACAATTTCGTGCTGGTCTAAGTTCAAGGCTCTCCGATATTTGGCACTTTGATTCAATAGTGGATAAATATTCGCTCTGGACATGTTCCGTGAAAATATGTACAGCACGAGTTAAAATATGTTTACGGTATTATACTATCCTTATGGATGACAGAAAAAGGTGTACGATATATATAATGTCAATTGAATAATAGTAACTCCAGGTGCCTTACTATGATTATAACGCTGAGCATGGAGAAAAACATAACCGTGACTTGAAAGACATCTGTCCAAATGACTGCTTTCATGCCACCCTGAAATAAAGGCATTCATAACATATCATAATCTTTTGTTAAATATCAAATCCTCATAAAAGTAAAACTGAACTAGCGTACAAGTAGAAAGAGGTCTGAGGACAGTATTACATGTAGATGTGTAATCTTGGTCCTTTAAATCTGTCACCAAGTCAAAACATGGTTGCTATAATCATTTAGCAATACCAGTAGTTCCCTTGTAGACATGCCATACTGGGAATTGCTTTAAGGTTTTCTTAGGTCAATCAAACAGCTATCAGCTCAAATAACTTACAAACATACTTACAAAGGCAGTATAGATTGTCCCTAGAACATTGACCAGAAGGATGGAAGCCCAGTATGGAAGACCCGTTGCTGATAAGGAAATTTATATATGTATCATGAATGCCCAAATACTGAGTCCCAGGTACCAAGTCTTGCTCTGATATACAGTGTCAATAATTAGACAAAAGTCCATACCATTGACATCCACATATGTACATCATACTTCACGAGTTGGGGGGGTATCACACAAAGCTGAAGGCTGAGTATGATACACCCCAGCTCCAGCAAGTGGTGTACCATGTACATGTATGTAAGTGAGTTTTTGTGTTTATTACATAGCCCCACTCTCTTAAAAGGAATAAATAAAAGAAATTACAATACATGGAGTGCGAAGCAAACGTAGGCTTAACATTGACAGTGCTGTATCTGCCATGTAATAAAAGAAGTTACCAGCAGGACTGTCAACAGTTAAATGACATTAGACAAAAGTCCATACCATTGACATCCACATATGTACATCATACTTCACGAGTTGGGGGGGTATCACACAAAGCTGAAGGCTGAGTATGATACACCCCAGCTCCAGCAAGTGGTGTACCATGTACATGTATGTAAGTGAGTTTTTGTGTTTATTACATAGCCCCACTCTCTTAAAAGGAATAAATAAAAGAAATTACAATACATGGAGTGCGAAGCAAACGTAGGCTTAACATTGACAGTGCTGTATCTGCCATGTAATAAAAGAAGTTACCAGCAGGACTGTCAACAGTTAAATGACATGTTGACATGTTCCCATGAACTATCCATACCATGAACATCTCTATGAAAAGTTGTCACTTTTTAACATGTGGGCCTTTATGAGTGGAACAAGAATTAGTGATGACATACTTGCTTCTAGGGCAGCAGCCTGGCCATACACTACACATCCAGTATAGAAAAGCTGGAAGGGAAGTTTGCAATAATTCCATTTGAGTATATTGATATCTATATCACATATAGGAAGGCTGGAAAGTATAATATTGGGATAACCAAATTAAAGTACAGATATCTTAATCACATGTAACAGCAATCAAAGCAATATACATTATTCAATAGGACATTTTGTTCATAATTGTTTGCATCATGATTACAGAGGAAATTAATTCTAGCAAAGCTTGTTGTTATTGCATAAATATGATAACTTCAAATATAATTACTTAGCATATTGTAAGAAGCCGAGGTTGATTGGCTTAAATTTACCTGACTTATAACAAAGATGAAAGTTCCAAATAACCGGACGGTCCTTGACTTGAATCTCATCTCTAAATACTGAAAGAAATTACAGTGAAGGGTAAATATAATTACATGAATTAAGGCAACGCCCAGTTACACTCAAGGAAAATGTTGCACACTCATGGTCATGAGCACTGTGGCATGGGAGAGTAGATGGCATACATACACCACTAATATGACAATTTGATATATTTACAGAAACTACATTCTGTGACCATGGTAATTGTTGGTATTGAAATAATGTATGCAGCTAGAAACTATTAGAAGAAATGAAAAGAGTGAAACTAGTGTTGAAGCTTGGTAGTTTTGAGAACCACAGGACATATTTAAAGCCTTATACTCACCTCTTGCACACTGGTAATGCCCAGTGGATGGAACAAGGGCACAAAGACAAAGGCAGAGAGGAGTGTGGCAAAGATAAGTCCCACAAAGGCAAACATGGTGTGGACTCCATAGAAGTGGACCTCAGCGGGAAGCCCTATCAAAGCTATAGAAGAGATGAAGGAGGCAATCAAGGACAGGGCAACGGGAAGAACATCGAAGCGCCGCCCACCCATCAGGTACTCACTCGTGGTCTTCTGGTTACGGCCCTTCACAGCCTGGGTTGAGGAAGACAAAACATAGTCTCAGTGAGATAAAAATTGTGCAGTGCCATCTCTACCCAGTTTGCTGTAGTTGGCTTTTCATCTGTTGACCCATTAGCCCGGACTCCACTAGGGCGACACTCTTACCTGCGAAACATGGCGATCGTTTCAATGTTGTGTTCTGGCACATTTCGCTTCATTTCGCCCCAATTCGCTTCATTTCGCTGCAGTTTGCCCTGAGTGTCGCCCTCTTCATGGTGACAATCAGGGCGAATCTGAGGCGAAACCAGGCGACACCAGGCGAAACTAGGCGAAACCAGGCGAAACAAAGGATAAAAAGATCGCCACGTTTCGCAGCTAGCAGTGTCGCTCTAGTGGAGTCCGGGCTATTACGCCGTCCTCCCCTAAGGGCCATTTTACATGTTTTTGGTTGTTACAAAGTATGCATCGGCAGTAAGTGCACCAACCGGCCAATCAGCCAATCGTTGGATGTAGGGGCCTAGTGGGTCTACCAACCAATAGCACCCAAAAATCGTCTAATGGAAAATAGGCCATAGGAATAAGGGATGGCAATAACTCAAAAGCATTAAGAGAATATTAATATTTTGAAAATATTGCATTTATTTGGAAATTTTTTAAATGCTTTACAAACTGTTTTCCTCTATTTTTGGATAAATAGATATGTTAAACATAAACCCACAGATCAATTCCCAGAGGGAAAATACCCATACAATTATCCACTTAAATTTCCAATTCAGAAATCAACTGAGCAAATAACAAGCACTTAGAATTCTATGGAAGTACCATTTAAATTCAAATCCGCTTACCTGATAAATGCCAACTCCCAGTGAAGTAGCGAGGGAAAGAACAAGGAGGACATAATCCGCAGGATGGAAGTAATGTCTCTGTCTAGTCCCCATACTAACTTTGTGTCAAACTCCTCCAAGTATATTGATCAACAAACAGTGTTTAATTATGAGAAGATAATATGGGACTGCGTATATCCTTGTATCTAAATGTCTGGTAATCTACACTATTACTAGTCAAGTGTGTAGCATTCCCTCCTCTTCTCACCCCTATCAGCAGCCAACTCACTAGAGGAGTGGTGATCATATTCCCATGTTCAGATCAACCGTTCCCATCAGGGAAGGTCCATTTGATGTATAATAGGGTGGTCCTTGTTGGTGAAGAAGTTACTGCATAATCCTCATAAGTAGGGGATTCCACTGAATATCAAATAAATACCCTACATGATATCTAACATGGGCAATCGATAGAAAAGGCCCATACTAAACCAACGTAAAAAAACAATGATGATTAGTTTAGTAGTAAATGCTGTAGAGCCGTTAGAATATGGAAAAGTCCTTATAATTTTACCCTGCCGACTGCCTGCTGGGCCTATGAGGCCAGTGGCACCTATATATAGCTATACTGGGGAATGTAGCACACTATGTAATCACCCTGCGTGCAGCCAGAGGGCCTGGTGAAAGAAAATACAGGATGTTTGGGTGTCAATATGCAAGTAAAGATATGGGATACATGCCTAATTATTTCATCATTATAAAAAGTGATTCAAGGTCTTTCAGGGGATCTAGCTTTGATTACTCTCCTGTATTGCATTGCTTACTTTAATGTGACCTTTACAAGGCTAAAAATCCGGGAAAATCGGTAATAATTATGCCAGATTTTATTTGTATAAACTGTTCTCTTATATCCAGACTATAAGAGGACCGTACCCCTCTTTCAATTTTTGTATTCTGTCTCCTCTGTATAGCAACATTTAATTCTATTTTAACCACAATTTATGAACCAAACATAATACAAAATAGGGGTGGGCTCAGGATGTCCGCCTGAATGTGTAAAATAAGGCTATCCCTTCAGATTTAATGAGATATGCCTAGATTTTCCCGGATTTTCCCTTAACTGAGAGGCTCCTGTTACCTGCCTATACAACAGTAGGTGCCACAGCCGGGCTGTGCACACAGTAGTGTATGTTATGTCTGTGCCTATCCTGGTATTTCCTATTTGGCTCAATTAATGGGAATCTACTCAGAGAACAACAAACACGTGCGTTACGGTAGTTCCCGCCGGAAGTCATCTATTCAGAACGTTGCAACGGGTATACAACATCTCCTTTCGTTGGGAAAGACAAGATATGATTATACAGTCAAGTGTCATAAACATGAACAATCAAAATGTCAAATATACTACCTTTGCTTTGAGAATAGATATATGTCAGTTAGAACACCTTACAATAAAACTGTCAAATGTCATACACACATGAACAATCAAAATGTCAAATATACTACCTTTGCTTTGGGAATAGATATATGTCAGTTAGAACACCTTACAATAATATTAGATATATCATCAACTGTTCATGTCCGATATCACCATATGTCCCAACCTTAGCCCATGTCATAGCCTCCAAATTTCTTGGGCAGGGCTGTCGCTCGACCAGCACGTGTGACATATGGTCCACCCGAGCTCTGACTAGCAGGTGGGGTGAAGCTAGGCCTGACGGGACTTGGTGGGAGTATGAGACGGGGTGGACTGGGTGCATTACGCGCAATGGGAGATACAGGTGGGTCAGGACGAGGTGGACTGGGTTGGTTTGGACGATGAGGACTGGGGTTTCCGACAGCTTGTACTGGTGGCACATTCACTACTTCAGGTGCCCGCTGGAGTGGTCTTGGCCAGTCGACCTGTTGTGGCTCTGGGTTGAATATGTCTCTCTCCCTTGTCTTCAATATATCATGTCGGTTTCGTCTCCAGATGTTCCCCGTCTCCGCCTCCAAGTTATATGACCTTGGCTGGAGCGGCTGCCGCGCATCTGGGAGAAGTCTAGCTGGTCTCCACTGATCCCCTACTCTCACCCTGATGGTGTCTCCAGATCTGAGATCTTCAAGAGCCCTCGTGCCTGGGTTGTACTGTAACCTTGCCCTTTCTCTGTTGTCTCTCAGTGTCTGACCGACCTTACCTGGGTCCACAACTTTTGGCTCCAAAAGCTTGTTGCTCACCGGCAGCTTGGTTGCAGTTCTCCTGCCGAACAGTCTCTGTGCAGGCGAGCCGGACTCCGAGGTCTTTGGTGCATTCCGAAAGTTCAATAGTGCCAGATGTATCTTAATGCGGTCGCCTCCTACTTTCTCCATCATGTGACGAACTGTCTGGTTCGCACGTTCAACCATCCCATTGGCTTGGTGATGGTAAGGACTGGTAGTGACATGCGTGAACTGCCATGTTGCAGCAAATTCACGGAAGCCACGGCAGGCAAACTGCGGTCCATTGTCTGTCAGTAGTTTGTCTGGCTTCCCGTGCACCGCAAGGATTCTAGCCAGTTTCTCCTGGACTGTCGAACTGTGCGTATTTTCTCTCAGCTCCTCTATCTCGATGAATCCAGAATAATAATCAATCACTACAAGGAACATCGAACCTACACAATTGAGTAAATCAGCTGCTATCACCTTCCATGGTCCAGTGGGTACCTCGCTCGGATTCAGTGGCTCCTTCTGTTGCTGGTTGCGGTTTTCCTGGCAACTTGCACACTTGCTCACAGTATCTTCAATCTGAGCGTTCATACCCGGCCAATACAGAACATCACGGGCCAGTTGCTTGGAACGCACTATGCCCAAATGACCTTCATGGATAACTTTCAGCATGTCACTTCTCATGGCTATCGGTATTATCACTCTATCTCCTTTGAATACAATACCATCCAGCACTGCAATTTCATCTTTCGAGTCAAAATACTTTCTTATCTCTGGATCCAGCGCATTTCGATGCTGAGGCCACCCAACTCGCACAATCTGTCTCACTTTCTCTAGTTCTGGATCCATCCGCGAGGCCTCCTCTAGTTCCTTTTGCTTGCTCTCACTGAATACCGCTGCACCTCTGACCTCTGAAGCGTAGACATTGAAATAGTTTACCTCTTTCATCATACCGTCACATGTCTCTGGTAAATACGCTCGACTTAGAGCATCCGCTACCGGGATGTCCTTCCCTGCTTTTCCAATCAACTGGAAGGACTGATGCTGCAATGTCATCCTCATCTTTTGCAGGCGCAGTGGGACAAGATGGAGGGGTTTCTCTATGATCCTTACAAGAGGCAGATGGTCTGTCTCCACCGTGACGTCTGTCCTCCCATATACATACGAGTGAAATTTCTTGAAAGAAAACACAATCGCTAACAGTTCCTTTTCTATCTGAGCATACGCATATTCTGCATTTGTTAGTGCCTTTGAGGCATATGCTACTGGCCTGTCACCCTGCATTAGCACGGCCCCCAGTCCTGACTGCGATGCATCACATGAGATTGTTATGGGCTCTTCTAAGCTATAATATCTCAGGACTGGAGCACTTGTCATCATCCTTTTCAGTTCCTCAAACGCCTGCCGGTGTACCTCTTCCCAATGGAATACAAAGTCTCTGGCATTGCTCTCCTTGATCAGTTGTCGAAGCGGCTCTGTCACCGATGACAGGTTTGGGAGGAACTTACAGGTATATGTGACCATCCCAAGAAGACTCTGTACATTGGCAATGGACTTTGGCTCTGGCATTTCTACAACCGCTCTCACCTTCTCCTCACTAATCTTCACCCCCTCTGCAGTCAGCTTGTGACCAATGTATTCCACTTCATCTGTACATAGCTTCGTCTTCCTTGGGTTTAGCTTCAGGTTGCGGTCACGACACCGCTGTAACACCAGAGCCAGTCTCTCGTTATGTTTATCTAGAGTTGGAGCATGAATCAAAATGTCGTCCATTATGATCTCAACACCCTCAATATCGCAGAACATCTCACTCATCGCTCGCTGGTATATCTCTGGTGCTGAACAAATGCCCATCGGCAGACGCAGATACCTGTACCGGCCAAACGGTGTGTTGAAAGCCGTTAGGTGCTGTGATTCCTTCGTCAGTTCTATCTGGAAGTAGCCCATATTCGCATCCAGAACCGTGAAAAACTTTGACTTATCCGTTCTTGTCGTCACCTCGTCAATGGTACACATTGGATGATATTCACGAAGCAGTGCCTTGTTCAAGTCTTTCGGGTCAATTGTTATTCGTATATCCTTACTTGGACCAGATGACTTCTTGTCTACCACATGTAGTGCACTGCACCACGCTGTCGGCTCACCCACAGGCACTTTCTCGATGATACCCAAACACTCGAGTTCTTTGAGTTTAGCACGTGTAGGCATGCGCAAAGCTGCCGGAATGGGACGGGGAGGGTGGGCAACAGGCTTCGCTTCTGGGTCACATATCAAATCATATTTACCTGGAATCTTACCAACACCCTGAAACACATCTTTAAACTGACCATACACATCACTTGCAGATTTTGGGACAGAATCAACCACATCAACCCTTTTTACCAAGTTCATCCGCACACTGTCCTTCTCCGAGAGAATGTTCGGCACATTTGGGCCATCAAGAACCTCACACTTTATGTCATATTGTACACCCCTATACTCTACTGGTAATTGAACTGTCCCAAGTGACATCGCTGGTTGCCCCAACAGTCCACGTACTGCAATATTTGACTGAAACAGAATTGGTTTGTCAAACATAGATTCATAAGTCACCTTTGATATCAAGGAACATTCTGCACCTGTGTCAATTTTTTTGTCTGTTGGCAACATGTACATCCTGTGTCACCATGTGGATATTGAGTGTCTCCATAGCAATATTTTCTGCCTCAAATTCATACTCTCCACCACCCACTGCACCATACTCCTCATATTCATAACCTTGACCGCCATACTCATTTGCCGCATAATGCACAGATTTCTGAGAATAGCAACGCCGGGCAAAATGACCAACTCTGTGGCAGATATGGCAAGACTGGTTGTACGCTGGGCACTGTCTCGGTCTATGCACATAACCACAGTTACCACATGATTGTCCACTCTCCGCATAACCTTGACCTCCACGACCTCTGTAACCGCCACGTCCACCGCGACCTCCACGACCACGGAAGCTATCCTGATGATCCTGAACTTGTTCCTGACCATAACCCTGGTGACGATCTTGATCTGGATACTGACCTTGACCCCGACCACGTGCGCTGAAACCCCCTCGCCCCCGACCATAGCCTCGGCCTCGGGGGGGATACCTGTCGACCACATCCACCCGGGACTCCTGACTGTCCTGAGCACCTCCAGTGATCTTCCTGGCCATCAACTTCTGCTCGTGGAAGTTACATGCTTTAATCAGCTGATCAAGTGTCAAGTCATCTTCCCATAATTTGTCCTTTAACTTCTTATCACTGACACCATTCGAGATCTGGACACAGACTTGCTGCTCCTCGGATGCCCCAAACTCACACTGTGACGCTAACTCCCTCACAGCTGCGATATACTCCGCGACCGTCTCATTTTTCTGCACCCGCTGCTGGAATCGTGTGATGTAGCCTTTCAACAACTTCTTTGGCTCAAAATGAGCATCAAATTTGAGCAGCACAGGGTCTAATTTCTTCTCGTCCCCAGCCGGAAAGGTGAACTTGTCAAACACCTTGATCCACTGGGACCCCATACTACACAACAACATGGCCACTTTTGTCTCCCCAGATACCTCTGTCTTTTCTGCTGCCACTAAATACAACCTGAACTCCATTTGCCAGTCCTTCCATGCCTGGGCAATATTCTCCTCAGCCTGAGGGCTGAACTTGGCAGGGGGCTTGAAGGTAGCCATGCTCTTCACTATAGGCCTATCACACCTAGATACAGTACAGTCAGTAATACTTCCACAGACTCAGCTAGTGAGTCCCACAACTTGATATTCAGATGGCTGGCATCCACACAACAGTCAAGCTCTACTCACAGTTCAGGACTTCCTCTCCTCTTATTTCACTGACACATCATCAATTTCATTTCACCACACACTTCTGACGCCATGTTATGTCTGTGCCTATCCTGGTATTTCCTATTTGGCTCAATTAATGGGAATCTACTCAGAGAACAACAAACACGTGCGTTACGGTAGTTCCCGCCGGAAGTCATCTATTCAGAACGTTGCAACGGGTATACAACAGTGTACAGTAGTAGCGCTGGGGACACGCTCTGCTGACTGGTTGGAACCCCCTATCATAAGGACAAACTATCGGGTGGGAGGTGGACATTTGCATACCTCGCGTAGTCTTAAATGTGTACCTCGCATGGTCTTAGGCTAGGATAGATCCATTTCAGCTAGGTTTTAAAATCCATATACTGCATATACTATTCTTACAATGTAGTATCTTATATCATTGGGGGACGTGCCCTCAAATCCCCCTTTTTACCTATGTACTGCTTAAATGTATCTATCATAGCCTAAGGTTAGACAAGGCATGCGTTTAAGAATATGAGAGGTATGCAAATATATTCTGGCACCTCCTGAAAGTTTTCCTTTCTTGCTGCATATTGCAGGCCTACATTTAAAATCAGGTTCATTTCAACAAATTATTGATATAATTGTATTCTTTCTCTAATTCATTTTCTTTACTAGAAATCATTGGCTTATGCATGTACATTTATACAGTGTCTATGGTTATCCAATAGGTTCACTAATGGCACACTCAGAAACCTTGACCTTGACCATGCCATGATAACATCTACCAGAAATTTTTCCAATCATATTTCCCAAGGTTTCTAATCAGACAGTATTGTGAGTGTGTTATCGGGATGCTGTTTCTCCACAATTTGCGGATGTCCGTAAATTTGCGGATGTCGCTAAATACATTCTCCATATATTTATGGAGCTCCGCAAATATGTCTTTTTGGTACTTAAGCATATGAATACGGACCTCCGTATATATATGCGAACATCCCTACATGTTTGCAGAGCTCCATAATACATTTGTGGACGTCCGCAAATTTGTGGAGAAACAGGACCCAGGCATGTTGATGCTGTTAAAGCTGCATAAATGGCTGATTACAGATATGATTTATAACTAGATACAGGAAATCCTGAGGATGCTTCACCATCTGTGTGGTTTTATCTTTCTATGATAATATGAATAATGGGCTAGAAATAAGGGTATGAATAATGGGATAGAAATAATGCTCAGTTTGTTCATTATAGTGTGAGATGGATGTGTGAATAAGCTCAATATCATGTTAGGGATCGATCATCTTTTTAACACAAGGGGTGAGGTGTATAGGAATTGTTGGACAGGCCAAAAAGCTAAATGTTGTTCAGGGTAAATAAAAGAATATTGAACTCAACTCAAACTCAAAGTAATTGCAATATTTTATAAAATGTGTGAACAAGTGAATGTAAAATAAATGCCTCATTCATAGTGAGGATTTTGGCTCACTTCTGGTGTACTGGGGACAAAGGTTACAACGCTTATTAGGACGACCTCTCTGCTCGTGCATTGATATTTACACACCATGCATAGGCTTAGAGGCAAAAAGTCACAAACTGAACAGCGAGCCTTGACAAGAAGCAGATCCCTTGTGAAAAATTGAAACTTGAGTAAGTCTCCCCTGCAAAGGCAATGGGACGTTAAACTACACAAACAAACAAAGACAAGCATACCCCGGCCCGGGGCGTGGCAACCGGGGGGGGGGGCAGGGGGGGACATGTCTTTGACATGTCTATTGACCAACCCCAAAAAAAGGTCAAACCAAAAAGGTCAAGTAAAAAGGGGTCAAAAAGGGTCAAAATAGCCCTCAGTCTCCACTACTTTAGAACTGCTTGCCACGCCGCTGTACCCCTTGTAGCATATGAGTAGCCTGTAGTCTTACAGCTCTTCAACACAATCTCTATCCCTCAACTCAAAGGTGAATAGTCCTAATTAAACATAAATGAGTTGAGTTTGAGTTTGGTAATTTTTTATTGACTTAGATTCTGCAACATACATTACGTCTCTCAAATCGAGCCAATATCAAAAGTGGAAACATAGACATGGAATACAAATACCAATACAAGTACCATTCTATCGCTTAAACAGTACACAGCAAACACAGAGAAATCACACAATTATTGAACAACGAAAAAAGGTAGATATGCACATGACGCAAGGGAATGACTATGTCTGTTATAGTTGTGATATCAGTTTATCAAAGAAAAAGAAAGACATAAAACGGGGTTTGGGCGCAAATCCTCCAATATGCATGTATAGCAAATACTAACCTGTCTATTTTGGTGCGCCATCTCAAGGGATACAGTGGTAGCAGTTAGACTACGAGGGATATACTTTTCACCGCGACTTTTTAAGACTAGGCCACTCAAAAAAAAAAGTTGTTTCTCATCACCGCGCGCATCGTAAAAATCGTGATTTGAGGAAAACTTTTTTTTTTTATTTTTTTACATTTTTGATGAAAAATGTTAAAATTGGAAAGAATATGGGCAAATTTTGTATCAAATTAAAGCTTATGATGTTAGTGATGCAGTCAGCTATGAATAACTTGCATTAAAACACAATTCGTGGATCAATAAAGATTGAATTACTAAAATGTAAAAGTTGATCGCGAAAAGTCTAAATGACCGCGAAAAGTCTAAATTTCCCTATATATCTTTTAAAATAAAAAACGCCCTCGTCACATTTTCACTCCATGGTGATGAGAAACAATTTTTTTTGAGTGGCCCTACGAGGGGTTTTCTTTTTGCCAAGGCTCGTTTTTCAGTACGTCGCAGCCTGTGTCTTGAATAGAGGTACACACTCTGCATCGGCTAAAAAGGGTTTACCTCTAGATGACACCACCAAATACTATCCTGTCTACTTATCACTTTTTTCTCTTCTAAAATTCAGCCAGGATAGAAAGGCTATTCGCGGTTTATAAATGTCGAGGCGCAGGCAGAGACGTATTTTCGTCTTACAGGGAGCATAATTATGGCTGTGTCTCATGAGATTGTAACAATTGGAACGTCTTTAACCGGGTCTAGTCTTTGACCGGGGAAATGTTAATGAATATCTTAACACTATATCTTACAAATTTCCCCGAATTTCTGTGTACATAGCCCCCATTTCAGCCGTTTTGAAGCTTGCTGGTCAAGTACATGTACTACACCTGGTCAAAGACTACAGCCAGTCAAGGACGTTTCAATTGTTATAGTCTCATGAGACACAGCCATATACTCACTTAGGTAAACAAACACATCTGGCATAGTCGCAGGGTAACATATGTTGTTGGCAAGTTAATGAGTAGCTCTAAAGAGGGGGTGAATTGCTTGCAAGCCAAACACAACATATCTCTACACTCTAAGAACAGTGTGTTGCGGGAACATGCATAGGGAGTTATACACACATATTTGCAACACACCTTTGAAATCAACACACTTTTGGCAATGAGTGTGTAGTGTGTAGTGTGTTACACCAAAATGTGTGTTAAAAGTGGCTGCAGAAAAGCGTGTTGATAAGTGTGTAAACGTAACACACTGTTCTTAGAGTGTAGCTGGTACATCCATCTGATATCAATACCATGGTGTCACATGATGAGCTGTGTGCTGTACAATGTAGTGAGTAAGGATTGGCCTACTATAGTTAAGTTCCATATTGGGAGTATGTGCTGGATATACAATGTATCTAGGTCCTAGAAGCCAACGGCCAATATCATTAATATAAGCTGAAGTCAAAGGCCGAGGCTTAGTTCAATGCCATTGACTCGAGGTATCAAAAGTATATATCCAACATACACCCTGATTTCATAAACTTGATTAAAGATTTGTGAAAGTTGTGACAATATTAATGTCGGTTATCCATTAGTATTAAATAAATACTAATATGGTCACTTTCATGATTTCATGATCATAAAATCAAAATATATGTTTTATCATGCGTGCGGTGAAAACAAGCTTTATTCAGAGTGTCGTAATGATTAGTGTTAAACAGCAGAATATTTCAAACTTTCACTATTTATTTAGCTACTGGCAGTAAGATTGCAATATAGGTGTCTACCTAGAATATAAAGTACAAACATGATACATGATGAGTGAAATAATACAAAACAAATGATGCATGACTTGCTTATCTTCTCAAAATGATGTCAAACATTGGTTTCATGGATAACTGGAGTGAAGAAACCTTTGTCTATGTGTATAAAGGAGATGACTGCTTCTGAAGTTCTGCCTCCAGCTCCTCCTTCTCGTTCAGTGACATTAATGGGCTCATGGTCTAAAAGAAACCGAAATTTGATGAAACCAAATGTTAAACAATAATGTGCAGTATACATATAGAATCATAAGAATAGTAGATGGCACACTCAAATATACAATCAGGTGATTGTATACGCTTTGCCTATTATGGTAGTATATTTACATGTTGGCAAGATTCTAATATCAATCTTTCAAGTAAGCGCTAGGGATACAGGTCTCTCACATAATTAAATGCACCATATCCTGGTATCAAATGCACGCCAGTCTTGTATAAGCATCCGGGGTTTATTGAAATTTAAATCAATAATGGCCCGGGCTCTTATAAGGGTCTAAGTGTAAATACCAAAAACCTTAGGTAGCAAAAGTGAGCCGTTTGCAACCAGGCTTTTTGTACATGACGAGGATTGCATTGCAGAATACTCATCAATATAAAAAAAATCCCATCTGGTCAAGACTTTGTAGAACACTTTTTAGTTTTCGCCAAAGAGCAACCTTTTGAGCTCAAACCATGGGGTATATATATGTGCTATATCTTGCTGTTCAAACTATAACTGGCATTTAGCAAGGGATAGTGTGGGTACAACTATCACTAGTTGCCTCTTTGTTGAGTTATTGTAATAGTCACAATTACTCAACCAGCATTCAACTAGTGCATTTAGCAATATACACTTTTTCCAACAAGGATAGCCAAGCACAGGGAAATCATGAGAAATCATTAAAAAAAAAGTAACTGTCGTACACACAGAACGCTACTTATATTCAAACTCACAATTTTGTTTTTTTGATTTTCATGAGAAATCAATTTCTTATATTATCCTTTTGGTAACAGACTTCAACTATTAGTAATGCATGATTGTGAAAATTATGTTTGCTAAAGGATAATTATGACGAATTTGTTATGCATAGGGCCCCTGAGCTATGAGCCAATCAAGTGCAGTCTTTTCGAAATATTTTTTACCCTGCAGCACATTTGGTCCTGCAGATTTTCAAATTTGCGGGAGTGGCTAGAATCTTGCAGGACTGGATAGCCTAATTGCATCAAGCGTTTGCATGGAACATTGGTTAGCACGTACCTTTTGTAGCCTAACTATATTTGTATAAAGCAAAGGCATAGCATAATAATTGCACCTCAAGATCTAGATAGGTCCAAGAAACATACCCTTTTGATGGGAAATCATTCCCTGATCAGAGGGAAATTAAGAACACTTCATGGATTTCTCACAGATTACAAGAAAATAATAGGACATATGTCACGCGCAATATCGGAATTTGCGCAAAATCGGAACTTTTATACCTCAATAACAATTCTTTTAAAATAAGTTAGTGTGCCACACAAACATGGGCAATTCCGGAACTGAGCTGGTTCCTTTTCTGCGCCTGACACATACATAATGACTCATGATTTTGTTCTAGGTGGAGGATGCATAAAATACTTTCAGTTTTGGAAAGCTCAGGATGTGCTGGACATCATGACTTGCAGCATTAGACAATATGCTGGATCGTTGGGACGGACTCTCCTGGGAACATGGACAAGAAAATCTTTCCCATCTTAAAAACGTTGCTCGCTTTTAAGGTAATCGCTTCGGTAAACCCGCTCTAAATGGCCCCACTTATGCCTACCATTTTTTTCTTTTTTGACCATTGTTTATTTATTGTTGGTAGTATATTGTATTAAATCGGGGCCTCTGTCCCCGAACACCCCTTTCTTTTTTCTATGTATTCTTCAAAACTCCTATCAAACACAACTATGGACAACTGTGCCAGGTACAATACAGTGGTGCCATCTAGTGTTTAGAATCTCTTATTATCTTAAAATACTCTTAAAATGCAAGTACTGCCCTACACGAACAATAGGCTTGTGTAGCAGTAAATCCCTAAGATACCAATATATTTACTAGGTTATTGACTTAAAGTGGCCAATAATATTTTCTTTTTTGATTTAAAAAAAAAATCATTTTCGAATAAAATAAAAATAAAATAACATAGCTCACCTTTTGGTCTGCATCCAAATTTTCTTCCGTTTCCTTCCCGTAATATTTTGCCACAATCGCAATATATAATCTTTTCTCCACAGTTGAGGGGTCTGTTTTACCTATTATAGACAAAAAGGTCCAACATGTACACAAGTATGCTCAACACAATTGCTCTAGCTGACCACTATTGATACAGAATTAGTGGATACAAAACAGAATATTGATATTTGCCATTGCTAGGATATATACAGTAACAGTTATTGGCATTTTGATAAAGTTTACCAAAGTGAATACAAATACAATATTTACATGCGAACATTTACTCTCACTAGCATAGAGTCAAGCTTCTTGTTAAGGAAATTGCCATTCCCTTATCAACTCTTAGAGGAAAGATCAGAATCATAGATCAAAAGACCAGAAGATCAGAATCATAGCTGTCTGGATAAGATATACAAGAATAACGATTATATTGCTGGGACAGTCAGAAATTATTAATAAAGGTAGACTACATACCTGTGAGAAAACTGACTATTATGCCAACCACAAGGCATACAGTTAAACCTATAACTCCATACCACATAAAGGATATGGAGTAAAGCCAATCATCTAGGACAGACCTGTGAGAAAAGAATAATGATGATACAATTATATAATACGCACTGACAGCAAGACTTTATTGACTGAAAGTGATGTAACAGTATCAAACCATCTTCTTGAAATGGATCCAGGATGTTGACCAAGACCATACTTCCCTCCCTACCCATTCCATCTCTGCTCATTACCTTTTCCTCAAATCCTATTGGCCAATTATGGTCAATGGGGGAAATAAAAGTGCACACGTGTCCATGCTTTTATTCTCCCCATTGCATTCTCCCTTGGTGAGTGCTGAGAGCTTTGGGTATACAGTATTATTTTAGTTTCTTATATTGAACCGGTAGGACACCTACTTATAAATAAATCTCTCAGACTTTTTTTTCATCATGTAGCTTCCTTATCTCTGCACAAAAAGAAATTAGATTATTGTCATACCTTCCTGAACCAGCTGGAAGGACAGTTGTGGCATCCATATTGGAGAGGTACGACACAACTGTAGATGACTGAGCCATCAGGGTGTCATTGAAGGTGCTGTTGGCATGGCAACCAGATGTAGGGAGAGGCAGAGATACACTTAGGTTGCCCAGAAACATTTGCCCAAGAAATATCCAGAAGACCACAGCCAGGGAAGCAAAGCCACCCGACAGGGCACCCTGTAACAGGGAAAGGCACACAATGTTTTTACCTGTGTTTACAATTTTTAAAAAAAGCATACAGATGAAAGACATTATCCTTGATTCAAATCCAAATTTTGCAGGGTTTTGTTCTATTCCAGGTTTTTCTGCTAAGGAGAATTATTTGAGGGAAGAAATGTTGTAATGCCTTATCAACTGATCATTCAAGGTATGTATGTTCCTGTATTATCCATATAGACAGTATTATAACTTGGAGTATAATCTTGTCTTCTCATATTGATATCATTTATGATACTTACTATCCAATTGCACCAGGGAACACAGGACCCAAGCACAAAGATACCAAGACTGGGACCACTGCAAAGGCCGAACAGGGAGCTCGCGATCTAGATATTTGAGATAATCATAACATACAGAATGAAGAAGATTAGTTTAAATGACAAGAAAGCACTGCGATCAAATGCCCATATTTATATAAATGTATAAGTTATGACAGTTATCCATACATCCAAAGCTGACCATGATTTTATTCCTAAGGCCACCCCTACTTTCCAGAATTGTAAGTGCATGCTGAGGAATATTCATACATACTACTTCCATGCACAGAGGTGTGAACAACCAGAGGTGTGAACACCTTTAATCACATTTAATAATATGTGATATGTCTAACTACACTGATAATCTCTAGGTTTAAAACTTTAGTCAGTAGTGCCTAACCCAGGTTATATTAGTCATTTTGACCACAGACTTGAGTACTATTTATGTCTGTGTTTTGACTGATGCATTAGTCAAAATCCCTCCTAAACTAAGGTGGGTTAGTCAGTATTGACTAACCATTTGAACTTGGTTTGGTCATATACAAGGTGCCAACAGATTGCTGACAAGGCTAGTCCCAACTGACTAGGCTGTTAGACACTACCGACTTAATTCTGGAGCATAAAGATTATGAGTGATTATGGGCTATTGAAATGTCTTCTTCCTTACCTGAAGGAGACTTCCGCCCACATTGTGTACAATGAAGGTCATACCTAACCCTGCACATCCAACTGTGGCAGCTGAAACCAAGAAAAGACATACCTGCTTTACTATCATGGGTCACATTAGAAATTAGAATGGAAATAGGCAAAATTAATCAATATTGTTTAAAGGGGAGAAACTGTTTTATATAGTGAACAGAACAGGACGATTCTATACCTCTTTATATATGACATGTTTTTAAATTGGTTGAAAACTTATGTTTATATATAATAATGCTTTAAATGTGGTCCTGAATAAAATTACTAATAATCATGGTCGTTATAAGAAAGGTATTGGAAACAGTTGAGCATTACATCATATACAAGTCAGGTAAAAGACTTTGACAAAGTGGAATGTTTTCAAACCCCCTGGAAATGGTCCATTGAAAGTTTGACTGTCCTACCTATAAGTTTGTTAGCAGTAACTTGGCGTTCTGCTGTGAGCTTGTGGCCTATATGAGGTTTGAAAATGTCCTCCCAGATAACTGCACACATAGAGTTAATGTTGGATGAGATGGTGCTGCAAACAAAATGTTTAAAAAAAACACATTATTTACAAAACATACTAGTTGCTCTAGCTCCACCATTCCAGAACATCTTACAGCAGATTTCCCCATTTAGTTTATCTGCATGTTACGAGGAGGGGATTTTCATTGTGTTAGTGAACAAATATAGATAATTCCCTATGTATACAAGGTATGTGAGTTAACTTTACAATATTACCTTAAAGATCCACTGAATAGCCCTGAGACAAAAAGACCTGGTAATCCTGGGTATGACAGGACATCCATGATAAACAAAGGCAGTATCTGAATGAAAATACAATGAAACTGTCAACAGAAAGACTTATACAATACACTAAACTTTGAGTTTCAACATAACCAAGCCAGTCAAATATGGCAAATTTAGGAAATGATCTGCTGCAAGTGGAGGGTCTAAATGTAAACTATTGTACAATTAGAATATCCCATAAGTACTGTACTAAAAAGAATCTTGAACATGCATGTCACTTCGGAGAAAAGGTCCTGGCAAATTTAAGAGTGCCTTGGTGTTATATCGCAACATGGCATTCACTTTTTTGTATAATTCAAATACAATGACATCTCACCTGGTTTTTGTTGGGGATGTCACCATCTGCATAGGGATCACACTGGAGTTGGCAGTAAAAGGCAAATGTTACCATGCCAACCACCCCACATATAGAACAGAAGAAGGATGCACCAAAAGCATTGATCACCATGGACCTGCAATAATAGACCTCTTCATGGATGTCACATGCAACCTATTACACATAAGGATGTTTTCTATTCAATAACAAAGTTTTTAGGACATTTATAGCATAAACCCTATCTTGTTCATCAAAAGCTAAAGAGGACTTTCATTTTCAAGATTCGAGATTTTTATTCATACTAATTTAGAGTTTCCACTGCAATTTTCTTTTGTCTGAAAGAAAAAGAAATCATGCCATACACCATGAGGTTCCCTTGGTTCCCATAAAAATGAAAGTTATACATATGGCTCAGCTATAATCTATTCGGTGATGAGAAATATTTATCAATATTAACCCTCTTGCTTTGTTGACATTGGAGACTGCACAGTAGCGTTGGACAGCTGTCTGGTTAACGCTGTAGGTGGTGGTCCAACCCACCATACTGGCCACTGCTGTAGACCAGAAGGTCATCCGGGAATAAATACCCAGGTCCCAGCTGAAATTAGGCACTAGCATTAGTATTTCACGTTTTTGTAATTCATCAGAATTTTGTAGGTTCCCAATCCATTATAATTTAGCCGAAGACAAGTTGAGATATAGTTTTTAAAGTAGAAACATTTCAGCATATGACCTTATTGAAATATACAGTAACACATCTAGTAATTCAACAAAATTGATGTTCACAAGGCCTGTACTCTGGATCTCTTTCTCTCTCTGAATTGACTATAGGCACCCAAAGGTATCATATCACCCTAAGAATAAGCAAAAAAAAAATTGACAATATTAGGGTGACAATATCAAGTCATCAGTAAATCAACAAAAATATGACTTACTTGACGTCAAAACGTTCCCATTCCTTATTTAGAGTGGCCATTGTGCCTGGGCCTCCTACCCTTACCATGCCCTGTTTGAAATAATGATTAGAAACAGTTAGTCTCATATATTTTACACACAAAAATTGATGTGAGTTAATGTCTTTAATACTGACATGAGTTCTAACAATATTGACTTTATTTTTCTCTGTGTAGATTAGTACTCACATAAATAATCAGCATGTAAATAATATTTCGGCATAAAGGCTATATGATAAAAAAAGGCAACATATAAATATTCATGGCTGAGAACTGTAAGAAATCATGATGACAACCTTGATCATCTTTCATAATGAACATTTTTATTATTATACTATCATTCATAATTCTCACAAGAAAGTGATTGTAAGAAATATGTGTATATAATACTTACTATGATTATAACGCTGAGCATGGAGAAAAACATGACCGTGACTTGAAAGACATCTGTCCAAATGACTGCTTTCATTCCACCCTGAAATAAATAATGCGGAGTAAGCATACTGTCATGATATAAAAGAAGAAGAACATAATTATTATACCCTGAAATAATCAGATTTCAACGACAAAAAATTTAAGGACCAGTGCAATAGCAATTCACAAGGCATGCTTCGCTGAGTTAAGATATGACTGAGAAACTACTGTGCAACATAAATGATCAATTATCAATTCTTGTCTTTTGTCCACATAGATGCTAATATTTATACCCTTGACATTGTCCTTATAGTGGTCAAGCTGTTCATGATAACTGACATGATAACTAGTATAATCAGCAATAAAATCACAAAATGTGTTATCAGCTCATCGATAACATACTTACAAAGGCAGTATAGATTGTCCCTAGAACATTGACCAGAAGGATGGAGGCCCAGTATGGAAGACCCGTCGCTGATAAGGAAAACAAACGGTGTGAATGAACTGATATACAAGTCCTGTTTTGATGTGCAGTATGATTAAGTCAGATAACGGTTCAATGACATATTTCCATGAGCTATCCACATCTTTCCAACTTCTAAAAACCTCATCACTTTTTAATATGTAGGCCTTTATGAGTGGGACTAGAATTAGTAATGACATACTTGCTTCTAGGGCAGCAGCCTGGCCATAAACGACACATCCCGTATAGAAAAGCTAGAAGGGAAGTTTTAGACAATCCAATTAGAGTATTGCTCTCTAGATCACATAATATCAACCCAATCAATTGTGATCTGAATAATGCATATAATGAAAATGAATCATATTTCAATAACATTGTCATACAACCTAACTTCAGAGGAAAGTTAATTATACCATCAAGTGTTATACAATACATACCTATAAGTGATATGTTATAGTCGATTACAAGGATAAACATTCTGATAGATGGCAATTAGCATGTGCGCTCTTTTATTAGATATTATCTCAGGATGTTGATAAACAAACAAAGGTCTACTACATTATTATGTAGCTTATATTTACCTGTGTGATGACAAAGATGAAGGTACCAAATAACCTAATAGTTCTAGACTTGAACCTCATCTCTAAATACTGAAAGAAATTACAATGATATGTAGAAGATTTCTTCTATGGACATTCTAGGTAAAACAGCCTACATGAGAACTTTTAACTAACCAAAAAGGAAACAGATATCATCATGGGAACAAACATTGAGTGAAAGAAAGAGGGTATCCAAGCACATATGCCCCTTCCCTGTTAAAATTGAAATTTAATGTCAAAAATGTTATTTGAACGCTAGGAAACCTTTGATTTGAAAAAAAAACACACTTTTTGATTAGTTTCATTAAATTCAGATATGGAATTCTTCCTCTTTCCTTATCTATGGTACCATATGTATCTTACTCACCTCTTGCACACTGGTAATGCCCAGTGGGTGAAACAAGGGCACAAAGACAAAGGCAGAGAGGAGTGTGGCAAAGATAAGTCCCACAAAGGCGAACATGGTGTGGACGCCATAGAAGTGGACCTCGGCGGGAAGCCCTATCAAGGCTATAGAAGAGATAAAGGAGGCAATCAAGGACAAGGCAACGGGAAGGACATCAAAGCGCCGCCCACCCATCAGGTACTCACTCGTGGTCTTCTGGTTACGGCCCTTCACAGCCTGCATTTGGAAGAGAGAGAAAAATAAATGTTTGAAACATTGTCATATACACAATGTAGTTTTAGGCTCAGGCTGTTTGGAAGTTGGTGCCTCTGGTCACTTCTGCTGTAACCTTAAGGGAGACCCGTTTTAACGAAATGGGTCGGAAGTCGCACATTAAAAATGTTATGATATTGGCATATTCATTTACAGCTCCTCAAGAGCTTTCATTCGGTATGTGACATGTAGTACATTGGCCAGTTTTGACTGTTTGACGATATTTTTGATTATTTTTTGCTGAATTAAATGAGAATTTATTAGAATGAGATAATTAAAATTTAAAATAGATATTATCTATACAACTGTATCATACAATACAATTATAAATCCTAAAGCCATCATTTTGGGAATAATGGGAGTTGAAATCTGGTTTGTAACTTAATATTCCAGAAGTGCGACTTCCGACCCATTTCGTTAAAACGGTCAATCAAAAAGTGCCCTGCCATGACCAGCACTCACCCCCTCCCTCAACCTCCCAACCCTCAAAGGCTACAGCAGAAGTTAGAGTTCCCTCTGCTGCTATATCACAGGGCCTGGAGTGGGGGGGGGGGGGCAAACAAATACCTCCACGTGGTTAGGTAGCTGCCCAGTAAACAAATAACGTTACACACCATTTTATAACGTTATATAACGTTATATGTCAACGTTTTTCTAAGGCTCTTTAGTATGACATATATAACGTTGTATAACGTGTTTTCTTTGTTGGGCCCACTCAACCACACACTTAATCACTAAACAGCCATGGCCTAATTTCGGTCCTAATTATGTCTCCAATCACCAATGACTACTGGTAAAACCACAGAAGCAACATCCAGGCTACTTTCTGGTATAAGCAAGCTGAAGATTGAAGCTTTGACTGAATCAGGCCTTCTGCGATGTGAGAGAATGCGGTTCTAACTGTTAAAATGTTGTGGCGCCTGCTACCCTATCTTAAAGCATTAGATGACATATATATTAGGTAATGTGTCCTCTTTCTGTCATATAAAGGGTGTTGGGGTTTGATTGTCAAATTGAATAAAGCATCCACAAGCTTATAGACCTCATAAATGTTTTTTTTGCATTTTTATTTGTGTTTCTAAGTTGATTAGAAGCCAAGATAGGCACGTTTCTAGTTTTCGGGAGCTTTCTGGTGGCCATCTTGAATATCTCAAATTGCCCAAGTGTGAGAGCTCCACACCCACCCTGATAATTCTACCTAGACCCTATGCATCAATAATCAGCAGAGAAAAAAACTATATCAGAGAAGTTGGGGTCAACCCCTACGGCTTCCAGACTATGGCGCCCATATAGTGCAGAGGAGTAAGGGTATGACGTGAGAAGGAATACCAATAGCGGCAATGCTCCTAACTCATTGGTAAGGCTTCCATATGGACCATCTTCTGTGTGCAACGCAATGCTAACCCTTTAAGGGCCGCAAACTGCTCCACTGCAGTGTCCCCTTGGTCATCATGATGCCTGAATGCAGCCCTGGCGAGTGGCTCGCCAATGCTGCATTCAAGTATCATGCCAGCTCTCTGGGATTGATACCTTACCGTAGGGGTGCCATGATGCTTGAATGCAGCGCTAGCGAGTTACTCGCCAGGGCTGCATTCATGCATCATGCCAACAAAGTTTTTTACTGAGGCCTAAATCGTATAGGGTATTGCAAGCTCCCAGGGAACCAAATTCTCATTTCAGTAAATAAGGGATTAAGGCTCTGCGAAAGTTGTAAATATGCATGTTTCCCCCATTTACATTTGCTGCACTGTATAAGCTTTAATTTGATACAAAATATGATAATATTTGTCCACTTTTGTCATGTTTTTCCACTAAGATTTGCCAAAGAAAATCTCAGAAGGAGACTTTGGTGATGCGCACGGTGAGAAAACATGTATTTTATTTTCATTTTTTCAATCAAACAATCAGAGTTGCAAGATTCAGAATGAAGTAATGAGTAATATTTATAATGACAAGAGTCGCTGTAGAGAGGGTCACTCAGGTAGAGATAAACACTCTTGTATTTCATAATAGAAGTCATATCTCTGATGTAGTATGCTGGGCACTACAACTACAACTACAAGTCAAAACTAGCTCAAGTGTTCAGTAGGTGGGTCAACATGGTTATCTAGGGTCATCTACATGAAGACTACCTGTTCATTTGATGTATTAAAACCATAGCGTACAATATACCATCAGGTAATTGCCCTCAATGGTGGTATTCTGGTAAAATAAAATATCAAGTTGATGGGATATATTTGAAGGTACTGCTGTTGTGAAATCGTCTGTTAAGTCAAGAAACATGAACTATGTCTCGAGTAAGTTTTGTATATCCTAAAAATGATCAAATATCCTATATTTTTATGACCGATCACCCGATGTCCGACATGATTTCAGGTCAATATAGGCCTACGAAATAGACTATTCTCAATCGCTCAACAGTATCTGACCTTTATCTAAATTGTGCCTAGGATTATGCAGAATGAGGCTATCCGGGTGTAGGACTCTACTCAAGGGTCTACTTACTACCTACTTACCTCATAAATACTGAGTAGTATAGTATGTATCGGAACGGGACTATAGTTAAGTACTGTTTATTACTCAATCGACATGCAGCCAATCAGAGGCCTCCATTTGGTCACGTGACCGGAAGTGACCTACTTAGGGGATTAGTGGTGACGTCACGTGACCTAGTTAGCCAATCAGAGGCCTCCATTTGGTCACGTGACCGGAAGTGACCTACTTAGGGGATTAGCGGTGCATTCTGGGTAACCCTGCAGCCAATCAGAGGCCTCCATTGGGTGACCGGAAGTGACCTACTTAGGGGATGGTGCATTCTGGGTAACCTACTGACCTACTTAGGGGACCGGAAGTGACGTCATATGACCTAATTTAGGATCACGTGATCGGAAGTGACCTGATGAGTCACGTGACCGGAAGTGACGTCACACGACTTAATGGTCAATCGGAAGCGACCTGATTGATCACGTGACCGGAAGAAGAAGAAGTTTTTTTTTTGTTTAGGATCCCGTGACTGGAAGCGACGTCGTCACATGAGTGACGCTTTAAGAGACTGCGCGACTTACTAGTAAAAGAAGCCGTATGATAATAAAAACACAACAATATTTTCTTTTAATTTTTTTTAATTTTTTTTTTTTCAATCTTGATAAACACTCTATTTTTGAAAAGATGCACACGCTTATTATTTTTTTTTTTTTTTCATATCTCTAAAGGACTCGTTGTCACACCGTCAGAATGCACGCGACGCTTATAATACAAGTAGCGCACGCCGTCTTTCTCTATGGTGTAGGTGACCATTTTGTTTCGCACCACTTTGAAATTTCTATTTACAGCAATGAGAGTTTTTCGTTGGCGAAGAACATCCAAGAAGGCGTCTGGTTCCTGGGGGTTTTGTTTCTTCTGTACGCCTTTTGCACTCCATTTTTTGGATTTTCTTTCACCGGTGTCGCTGACTCGATCGTAGCAAATGTAAGTCTTAGGGTTGAGACTTAGGATCCCGTCACCTTCCCACTCTGCTTTCATGAGCCCCGAAGTTCTCAGATCGTGAAGGTACCGTCTCTCACAACATCCGCCGGGCGGCGCACACCATTCTCGCACTCTTTCCGTTTTTGTCTTCACGAAAAGCTCTAAGTGCTCGTCGCACACCGCTGTCGGAAGCCACTTTCGTTTCTCTCTGAAGTACGTCTCTCTCAGGCGAGGTTTCACTAGGTCATCCAACGTGGCACCGCTGAGAGCCATGTAAAGACTGTCGGTGTCCATTTGACAAAGGGCATAATCGCGCCGATCGACGAATCTATCCAAGAAGTCGTATGTGAACTCTAACATTTTCAACTTCGCGTACTGGTATACCATGAACCCTATCTGAATAGGGAGGTTGTTCTTGACCGTTTTCGGTTGTAGTTCGACTTCAAACAGATCGGAAGTCAACTCGGACGCCTTTTTGAAGCGCCACGAATTGGCCAATAGTTCGAACTTCCGACTGTCAGTGTATCTCACCGCCGTGTGTTTTTCTTTGTTGCAGATTGTTTTACCGTACGTAGCGTTTCCCATTAACTTGTAACAGTCTGACAGAATTTTCTCGTTCTCGTTCACGTCGCCACGTCTTCGCGCCGCCGTCACTTCGTCCGCGAAACCGGCAAAGGAGCGTTTAGGTAGGTATTCTACCACCAGCTGCACTTTGGTGACTATCAAACCGTGCTCTAAATACCACTTGAGAAGCGGCGTTCCCAAGAGAATATTTTTTCCGTGGTAACTCCCTATCAGACATCTCTGAGGCGTGCTCAACAGCTTTTCTTCCTGCGCAAAGTCTGACATGTGAGGGCCTATGTCCGATTTTGAAACGGTCGCGTTCTTGAAAACGGGGGTCATTTCTTCGAAGTACTCTCGTAGGTGAGGCGGCGTAGTGATGTCCACTTGAACTAAACCGAACATTTTCTCCTCTTTCACAGCGGAAAGGATGTCGCTCTCGCTCATCGCGTTTCGAGACACTTTCAAAGCGTCAACCTTCCAGCGTTGTTGGGAGGCCTTGACCCGCTCATCTCGACGCTTCATCTCTCGCCATTCGCACTCCCACACGACGACCAGCTTGTAACCTAACGCTTTCAAGTAAGCGCTTACTCTGGTCGTTCTGTCGCGTCTCTCCTCTCTCAGTGAAGCGCACTGATATCGGTGCGACGGTATGCACTCGTGAGCGTGGAACCAACACCCGTGAAACTGGAAAACCGTATTAGAGGCCGCGTGAAATCCGTCCACGCGAATTCTCCGACAGCCTACCGCCATCTCGCCGCCGTTCAGAGCGTGGCGCAGTTTCACGTCGCGGTCGTGCTCTACGAAGCGTAACCACTCCAAAGCGCTGTGAGAGTTTCTTTGCCTGATTTCGGGCTTGAACTCGGTCTCGGGCCGTCTCACCGCGTAATAGCCCGTGCAGTGCGCTTCGCTCATGCAGCGCAAGTACAGAGAGTTAGCGTCTAGTCCTAGGATGTGTTGGCACGGTCTCGCTTCTTCGCCGTACTTGTGCTCCCTTATCCGCGTGGTGCCCTTCTCGTGAAATCTATGGAAGATGATGGAAGGACCGCCGACTAGATTCTCTTTGATCAGAGCGTGGAGGACGGCGTCGAACTGGGGAAACGTTGTGAACGCGTCTTCTAGGTTTTGGAAGAGGAAGCGTAAAGTCAAACCGGCGAGAGAAACTCCGTCTTTCAACATGTCGATGCCGCGATCTTGGAAAAATTTAGCGTGATTTTTCAGAGCTTCTATGAAAGGTTTCACGTCTTTGTTGTTGTAGTGGATCAAGTAGTCTTCCATAGTTTGCATCTTCTCGTCGGACCAAACTTTCTGACATGCGGCGTAGTCGGATTCGGACATTTTGACGCCCGTCAGCTCGCTGTCGAAAGCCGATCTCGGCGGCAGCGTTCTGTTTGCCAGTTTCCTGGTAGACGTCATCCATTCGTAAGGAAAGTGACCTTTCTCTTCGTTCCTGGTGAAAGCTCGCAAATAGGTCGCGTAGTTGTAACCGGGTGCCAAATAGTTGACTACGTCCAAGAAAACCGTGTGCTGTGTGTAAACCGCCAAGTATTGATTGCTTCTCTTTATGACGCTGAATTCTTGGTTTCTTCGGTCTCCGGAGGCGAAGAACGAGTGAAGGCGTATTTTGATCAGGTTCAAGTCGTAACGCCCCGAGTTGAAGCCCACCACTGGAGCTTGACGGATGTATCTCAGAAGACGCTTCTTCAGTTGAACTAACGGGTGTCTGGTCTGAGCCGCAGCGAAGCCGCCTGGAGAAGGGGTGGTGAACGTCGCCTCCTCCAGCAGGAGAGCTTCACCTATCGCCGCATCTAACTTCGCTAACGTCGGTCGGTAAAGTTCTAGCACAGCTTCCCCGATCGCTTTGGCGTTCTCGTTTATGTGATTTAAAACTCGGTCCAACAAGGGGTCGGAATCTGCGTCGGACGCTCTGACGAAGCAGACGGGCCCCTCCCACCCCGGAAAGTCGGATGCGACGCTAGCCGACAAAGGGACGTGATCCCACAGCAGGGACACGTGCTCCGTCGACGGTTCTTTGCACGGTCTGAAGAAAGCCTCGAAATCGAAGGCGATCTTGTAAGGGTAGATTCCGGAATGTCCGTCGGGGGGAAAAATGGAGAAGTCTGCTAGCGCTTCGAAAATCGTTCTCGAATTTTGGTAGATGCCACCTACGTAGCGCAACTTGACTTGTCGGCAAGAGGAAAGCTGGTTCCTGTGTCTCTTCAGCAAGAACTCGGTGGTGAACGCCGCCTTACACTTGCAACATTCGTATATGCCCGCGTACGCGTTGAAGTCCGTGACGAGAGAGACGTGCAAACCGCCTTTCGCCGTCAGGTGTAGGTTGACTTTACCTCGGGCGGCCACAGTTCTGGAAGGCGGTCTGATCAGAGTAACGCGTCTTCTCAACTTCCGCCCCGGCACTTGACGCGACGCGGTGTAAACCGCTATTTGTACGTCAAACAAGTTCTCTAACGCGGGTAAGTCGCGGATGTTCAGACCCGGAAAGGATTCAGGTGTGGCAGCGGGACAGAACTGACGTAACAAATCTGAAGCGCGCTTGCTGGTGTTGTATAAGTGAAAGGAAATGCAGCGGAAGATGCAGAGGTTGTCCTTGTTGGGAAAATCTAACACGCCGCTTCTCTTTCCAACTCGACCGGCCTGAGTGATCCTACCGCCTATGGGGAATTCCCCCGGTCCCATGTAAACGCAGATGTTCAAATTGGTAGGAAAAAGAACGTGCCACTTGGTGTCAGCGTCGCAAAGTTTCCGTACCTCCTCGCAAGCGACGGTGTTTTGCATCTTTGAGAGGAGCTCTTCCAAAGTTTCTGAATTAGTTACAGTAGGGAGCGGTTGTATGAGAGTTGCGTTGTTCTGGGAGGCGTGGAAGTAGCGCAGTTTGCTCTTGTCTTCTCTGTGTTGTAACAGTAAGCCTACCGAGAAACCCACTTTGTATCTGAATCTTTGTGTCAAGTGAATGCGACGCATAGTATCTACAGCGTCACTCAACTCGCCGGTTGGTAGCCTGAAGTTTGTTACACTCACGCGAGTCCCGTGCATCCTGACGCCCGTTTGTATCGCAGGCCAATTCGCCGTGAACGTTTCCTCCCCGTTCGGTACAGCACATATGCGCGGAGGGACGGTCACCCCGTCCAGAGATTCGCGTCGACAAGCGCTCTTTCGGCAATCCCCTTCGCCGCATAGAGGGCAAAACTTAGCTACTACTCTACAATTTTCTACGTGTCTCTCGTGGTTGTACGCTCTTTTAAACATTTTGAAACACTTTTCGCATACGTACTGTGTCATGTTTTTTTTCACTCGGTTACCAACTACTTAGCCGTCTAACTATCTATCTATCTATCTAGCCATCTATCAATCTGTCGTCTATGTAACTATCTTTCTGTCTGCTGTCTGTGTATCCGTCTGTCTGTCTGTCTGTCTGTCTGTCTCATACAGCGTACGTCAAACGCTGTGTGTGTGTGTGTGCGCGCGCGTGAGCGTTGAGCGTCTCTCATTCCGAATCTATGCCGAGATATTTCAGAATGATCTCTGTTTTGTCATCCAACTCTTTGAGCGCTCTGGCGGACAGCGTCACCCCCTGCTGTGTGGGTTTTTTGTCAGGACCTTCGTACTTGCGCACGTGGACGAGGTTCTTACCGCTGTAGTAGCTCACAGCTGCGTACACTTCGCCCGCCTCATCCAGCACTGCGAACCAGGGGGTGTGATTAGGTTTTCCTTGCGCGGCCGCTGTGTCGCGTATGCGCACCACTGCGCGGATATCGGCGATGCGTGCTATGAGCTCGCGCAGCGCGTCGGCCGTGAAGTGCACTCGCTTGCTTCTGGTCAGAGACGCCTCTTTCACCTGGCCGTCTTTTGTGTAGCGCGGCCTCCTAGACAGTCTACCCAGTAAACAAATAACGTTATACACCATTTTATAACGTTATATAACGTTATATGTCAACGTTTTTCTAAGGCTCTTTAATATGAAATAACGTTATGTAAAATTTAAAACGTTATTTTGACGTAAAATAACGTTTTTTTGTTAGCTGGGTAGCCACGTCCTCCCAGATCTCCAGCGTCAAAGCTCCGTCTAAGCAGAACTCTAACCCGAGTGTTTTCTCTGCTTCTTCTCGTCCATCTCCTTCTTTTTCTTGTATTTTTCTCTTCTTAGTGGGGCTTGTTGTTCTGGAACTCACCTTAGAACGTTTCACACCCGCAGGATGAGTAACACCATCAGCGTGAGCTGAATCAGCAGCAGAACCGATAGCAGGAGCAGCGTCAGCGCTGGTGGTATCGGAGGTCTCGTTGTTGGAACAGCGCAGCCACACGCCGTCCGTGCTGTGTGTAGCGGTAGAAGATGAAGCGCCGCCGCCGCCCTCGTAAGGTGGCGGTGAGGGCAGTCGCCACGGACCGGACGGGGGGGCGCTAGCAGTGGAGGAAGTGAGGTCGAAAGGTCGAAGAGGGAAGCCGAAAAACGTACCGCTCACCCCTTGCCCTTCGGGTTCTTCGTACGCCTCGTCGTCAGCGTCGTTCTCTGTCTCACCCTGTTGCTGCTCCTCCTCCTCCTCTTCTTCTCGGTTCAGGGGCTGAGTGTCCGAATAGCTGTAACTCTCAGCGCGAGCGGCGTCGAGGGCGTCCGTCGATGTAGTGGTGGAGGAGAGGGGCTGTGCAACGTGCGGCAGGTCATCAAAGTCATCAACAGTAGTGGGGAGGTAAAAACCCGGTTGCCAGTACTGCGCTGTGCCAGGAGCGTTGTCGTCAGTAGTAGTAGCAGTAGCAGCAAGTGCAGCAGAAGCAGCCGCAGCAGGCGCAGCCGCAGCAGACGCAACAGTAGCAGGCGCAGCAGCAGCCTCAGCAGGCGCAGCCGTAGCAAGCGCAGCAGTAGCAGGCGCAGCAGCAGCAGCAGCAGCAGCAGCAGCGGCAGGCGGGACGGCGGTAGCAGCGGCAGCGCGCTTAGCAGCAACGTGTACCGTCGCGAGTGTAACAACGTCGCTAGCACGACGACTGCTACCAGTAGTACTACTAGTACTACTACCACTACTACTACTACTGCTACTACTAGTGCTACTGCTACTACTACTACTACTACTACTGCCGCGAGCGCTCGCTACAGCAGGAGGGTGATAAGACCAACCGGCTGCGGCGGTAGTCTCATGTTCAGTAGCAAGAGCAGGCACTGACGCTAAACGAACGCTGTTCCGCGTAGTCTTCTTGTTCTTGAACGCCGCTAGCTGTTGTCTTTTGCTCATGGTGGTGACTGTAGAGAGCAGCAAAAAAGAATGAGTGAGTGAATGGAGGTTTCCAAGCCCCTTATATACGCCTTCTCGCTTCTAGAGCTAAGCTACTTACCGACCCTGTTCAGCTGCCGCCGGCTGGCCGGCGGCCATTCACAAAGAGAAACAAAAAGACATAAGGCATGACGTTTTCAGCTGGATCCCTTTCCCCCCCCCTCTTTTGAGAGATCGACTGTGATGATGAGCTAAGCCGCTTACCACCCTGTTCAGCAATTCAACGCGCATTAGCTGTATAAAGGGTTAAGCGGTTGCTGCCTGCCGTCGACTGACCGGCGGCGGCCATTCACAAAGACATAAGGTATGACGTTTTCAGCTGGATCCCTTTTTGAGGGATCCACTGTGGTGAGCTAAGCCGCTTACCACCCTGTTCAGCCATTCAGCGCGCGTTAGCTGTATAAAGGATTAACGGTAACGGTGATGAGCTTACAGTGTGTATACAAAAAAAAACTACAGGAGGCGTGTGGCGTGAAGCAGGACCCCCCTAAGACGAACGTGCCTGTCTGTGAGTAGAGACGTGTGCATGTGGTGAGCGACTTAAGTGTAAGACAAAAATCGCCACCTCCTGCCGTGGTGAGTAGACCGGGCCGGCCAGGCGGGCGGGCGGCCGGCTAGTTCAATAGGGAGGGGTGACAGCTGCCTAAGGCTGTGCATGAAAAAAAATCCGATTTTCACCTGACCTCTGACGTTTGTTACAATGAATGTCAGAGGGAGGGAGACGTCCTCGGGTAGGGGGTAGGAGGTATTAAGGCTATGAGTGAGGAAAAAACACCGTTTTCAGCTGGTCTCCACGGATAGCGATGCCACACCCCCTCGTCATCTAAGCTCTTAAGGAGCGGAGCGGCTGAAAAAGCGTCATGCGGACAGGGTGCTAGACAGCTGGAGCGCTGTTGGAAATGGGATTAAACTCCCTCTGTATAAAAAGCTCTCATTTCTGTTGGAAAAAAAACATATCACCTCTGACCCCAGTAACGGCTACTACCACCACCACCGCCACCACCACCACCGCCGCCACCGCCGCCGCCGCCGCCGCCGCCGCCGCTGCCGCCGCCGCCAAGACGAGACGAGATGGCTCAAGCTATTCCACTTTCAAGCTCGCCTTCACCGCCCGGTGCGCCTGAAAAAAAGTTAATGCGGCTTGACGACGTGAGACGCGGCGCGAGGCAGCAGACCGATGATGGGGAGACCCGACAGGTAGGACAGCGGCGGTTAGCCTATAGCGACGCCTTGCTTCGTCAACTAGGTAAAGAGTTGAGCGGCTGTTGGAGAGAGTTGGGCAGTAGCTTAAAAGTCAGCGCCGCCCGTATGGATGCTCTAGTAGAGCGCAGTGTCAAGACACCGGAGGAGCTGTGTACGGCGATGTTCCGAGTGTGGTGGGGTGAAACCCCGCATCGTCATAGATGGGGCGAGCTCGGTCGCGTCTTCACCCGCATAAGACGCATGGAACTGTTGGCTCAGTGGATGGCCCTTCTCCACAGACAGGGGTTGGATTTCGAAAACCCCGACTCGCGCGCGATGCACAAGCACTTGGGCACCCTCGGCAGACGTCTGGGTAGCAGGTGGAAAGAGGTGGGGGACCATTTAAAATTGTCGCCTGAGAGGTTAGATAAGATCGCTGAAGAATGCGAATACGGAGGAAGTCCCGCTGAGTGGGCCTTCCGAGTGTTGAAAATGTGGCAAGATGAAGCTGACGGCGCCGGCGGTACGCCTTTTGAACTCCTTCGAGTGTTGACTGAGGACATGGGAAAGTTTGGCCTCGGCATCGCGATATTACTTGACTTTATCAAGCAAGAAACAACGAGAACGACGGACATGTGAATTGTTGTGTTTTATTTTCATACGTCTTCTTTATTAGTAAGTAAAAAAAAAAATATCATAACAATTAAGACGCGCGATCTCTTAAAGTGTCACTTCCTCCAGTCGCAGCTGATCGCCTCATCGCAGCACGTGATAAACAAAAAAAAAACACGAAGAGACACGCTTCTTCCTCTCGAGAGGAAGAAGCGTGTCTCTCGATTGAAATCTTTTTCTTTTCTTTTTTTCTTAAAAGAGACAAACGCCCCTTAGAGTGCTCCCCCACCCCCCTAGAGTGCCCCCCTCCCCCTCCCCCCCTCCCCCCCACCACCCGCCCCATGCATCCTAAAAGCGCCCCCCTCCCCATGCATGTTAAAAAGGCCCCCCTCCCCCCCTCCCCTCCCCTCCCCCCCTTATACACTCTAAAGAACGCTTCTACCTAGTTCAATAAGTCACTTCCAGTCGCTCGTAAAACAATAAAAAATGAAAAAAAATGAAAAAAAAACTTATATCGTAGTGTTTTTTATTAGTTTACCGAAAAAAAATAAGAGACTCGCCTCCTCCTCCAAAAAAAAAAGATATCACATTTTAAAGCCCGTGACCCCTTAAAGACGCTCATCTCTTCATTAAGTCGCGTGACGTCACTTCTTCTTCTTCTTCTTCTTCTTCTTCTTCTTCTTCTTCTTCTTCTTCTTCTTCTTCTTCTTCCGGTCACGTGATCAATCAGGTCACTTCCGGTCACGTGATCCTCAATGAGGTCACTTCCGGTTGGCCATTAGGTCATGTGACGTCACTTCCGGTCCCCTAAGTAGGTCAGTAGGTTACCCAGAATGCACCATCCCCTAAGTAGGTCACTTCCGGTCACCCAATGGAGGCCTCTGATTGGCTTCAGGGTTACCCAGAATGCACCGCTAATCCCCTAAGTAGGTCACTTCCGGTCACGTGACCAAATGGAGGCCTCTGATTGGCTAACTAGGTCACGTGACGTCACCACTAATCCCCTAAGTAGGTCACTTCCGGTCACGTGACCAAATGGAGGCCTCTGATTGGCTGCATGTCGATTGAGTAATAAACAGTACTTAACTATAGTCCCGTTCCGATACATACTATACTACTATACTGACTCCTAATATAGGCTAATGCACAGGCCATCTGATTATGGCGACTTTAGTTCTGAGAGTTAGAACTGTAGTAAACATCTAAAAACTCAACCCGTGCCCTGAATCTAGGCCGATCTCCCTTTTTTTTTTATGAAACATCATCAGCTTTTTGTTAGCCTATGCTTTTCCTCCCACAACTTTTCAAAAGTGTGTTAATCTTAAAGGTTTGTAGCGATATAAAGTGTGTAAAATGTAAAGTGTGTAGGAATAAGTGTGTTAGTGATCTATATGTGTGTTGCTTTATCAAGAGTTTCTAACATTGCCTGTCATCCTCAGCTAGCAGAAACCCTAGTGCACCAGCAGGCAGAATTATATCAACCACAACATGTATGGCCATCAGTGGCCCATTTTCGCAGCCATCCTACGTAGCAAAGCCTTGTAGGGAATGATTTTAAGCAGGTTTCAATTACATATATATTTGTCTTATAGCTGAACACATGGTGAAGGTGTGCAATTATTGAAACAGGTTGCCCAAGCCTCGAAAGAGTTGTAACTTCTTAGCTTCATGTATCCATTGAAGGTATACCTTATTTTAACTTTAACATTTAAAATCAAATCATTAAACATGATCAAAAATACAACTACAATCTTGAAGTGTCACTGAAATCTCCAAAAATGCGCTTGTTATGCCATCTGGTGTTAATACAAATGTGTGTATTTTGTACACACTTTTAATACCTACACACATTTTACAAAAAAAAAAAGTGTGTAGGCGTGTTAAGAAAGGTGTGTTAATGCTCATAAAGTGTATAACATTTCGAATTGTGTTAAATATACAGGTGTGTTAGTCTTTTTCCATGTTCCCACAACACACATTTTTTACCGTGCACTTACCTGATAAATGCCAACTCCCAGTGAAGTACCGAGGGACAGAACGAGGAGGACATAATCCGCAGGATGGAAGTAATGTCTCTGTCTAGTCCCCATCCTGACTTTGTGTCAAACTTCTCTAGATATTATATCAACAACCAATGTGTACTATATTTTGGGAAGACACAGTGAATCTGAATATTAAAGATTGTTAGTTCCACGTGGTCCGATGGGTATTGTTGTTGGCTCCTCTCTCCACGGCATCCATCCCCCAACTGGAGAGATAAGGATCGTATCCATTGATCCATATCAATTCTGGCTATCAGGGAAGGGCCATTTAACACATCGTGGAGGGGAGGGGGGTATTGAAGTTATGGTTCATGGAAAAGCTTAAAACTATGTTTCGTGGGAAAGCTTAATACACATGTGTACCATGAGTAGATAAACAGTTTATATGTGAGTTTGAGTTTTAGATTATTTCTATTGGCCATGAATCAGTACATTGTAAAGCTTTTCAGGTGTAGCCAATATCACTCGACACAAGAAAGAATAGGAGGAACATGGCTTCCCTGTAGGCAAAGTGCATTAAATAAAAAAAGCTTATAGAGATGAGTTATATAGCTTCATATAAAACTTCTAGACCCCTGTAGAAGATCATTTTAACATATTAATAGTCCCCCTTGGTCGTTAGTAAAGGACAGACTCAATGGTGCTAGACCCAGTCTTGATAACATTCAAGTAGATTATAAGAGATTTCCACAGGAAATGTTTCCTATCATATTTCCTGAAGCAGGAAATGGGACAGTAAGTCTCTCATAAAGTGTGTTGATACCGTTCACCCTTAAAGTACGACACAATACCTAAATACATCATGCCCTTGATCGTCATGGTGTATGAATGCAGCCCTGGCGAGTGACTCTCCAGTGCTGCATTCAAGGATCATGGCAACCCTATGGGTTTGATACACTCCAAAAGGGTTGTCATGATGCACAAATGTAGCACCAGCGAGTTACTGGACAGGGCGGCATTAGTGCATCATGACGAGAAATGTAATCGTTTAACGGCATGCCGTCCTTAAAGGGTTGAACTGAATGAATGCCACATTACAGATAACTCATAACTAAATCAAGAAGTTTCACCATCTGTGTGGCCTATCTTTAGGACACAAATAAGGCCCTAGAGATAACGGCCAGATTCTTAACCCTGTTGTTGTCATGATGCATGAATACATCGTTGGATCATGCGGACCCTTTGGGAGTATCCGAACCCGCAGGGTCGGCATGGTGATTGAATGCAGCACTGGTGAGATACTTACCACAGCTGCATTCATTCATCATGATGACAAAAGGCATGACAAATTAAAGCATCATGTCAGTCTTAAAGGTTTAAAGGGTTAATATTGTAGGTGGCCATGTGTGCTGCAGTTGTGTTAACCCTTTAAGGACGGCATAATGCATTAAGGCATCATGTCATTGGTCATCATGATGCATTCATGCAGCCGTGGCATTAACTCACCTGGGCTGCATTCAAGCACCGTGCCGATCATATGGGGTTGAGACACTCCCAAGGGTTCGACATGATGCTCCAATGCAGCACTGGTGAGTTACTCGCTGGGGCTGCATTGTGTCACATTTTAGTGACACGCCGTCCTTAAAGAGCTGATAAGATGTCACATATGGAAATAAGTGTGGGTTATCATTAAAGTGTCCTTACAGATAAGGAGGTGGTCAACTGGGTGCAATACCAGGGCCATCAAAGTGTGTTTGTTATCAATGTGCGTTGTACATTCTGCCTTTTACTAGGGCCGCACACTGTTTAATGCCCTTGGTCATTATGATGCATGAATGCAGCACTGGAAAGTCTGATTGCCAGGTCTGCATTCATGCATCGTGACAACGCTTTGGGAGTGTATCGACCCCAGGCACAGATCTAGGCGGTAGCCAACCCCAGGTAAGCCCCCTTTTTATTCTTAACCCTTTAAGGGTGGTCAACATGTTAAATTCATAGCTGTGGGGTGAAATGGGTTCGATTATAGTTGTTTTATCAGAAAAGGAAAAAAAAAAGAAAATTCTTTTCGGAGGCCCCCCGTTATAGACAACATCATTAGCAACTAAACACCACAATATAAGAGTTATGTACTTTAAGTTGAGGTCTGAACGTTAACCCTTTAACGTCAGATATCATTAAAGAAGACATTAGTTGTCATGATGCACCAATGTAGCCCCTACACTGGCGCATCATGCCGACCCTTCGGGAGTCTCTCAACCTCATGAGGTCAGCATCATGCCTGAATGCAGCACTGGTGAGTTACTTGCCAGGGCTGCATGAATGCATCATGATGACCAAGGGCATGATGCATTAATGCATCATGCCGCCCTTAACGGGTTTTAAGAATATGTGAGGTATGTACATGTCCAGGCACCATGTTCAGTTCGTCCCTGCCATGTATTATTGTTGTGAATGTGACCCGCTCATTCTATTACCCTCGTACTTGGTACAACAAAGGTCATGCTAGCATAATCTGGCAAAGTCAATGTGCAATGGAGTAGAGACTAGTATACGCTGTTGGCAACACTGTGGATATAGCTATAGAGAGGACCAGTTGCTTGGAAGCCAAAGACAATAATATAGCTGGTATCCATGTCAGCTATACATGTAATTTTGAAATACGTTTTTGATCCCCGGGACGGCCCACTTGTCATGTTTAGTCATTCAACTCTTGACCCACTCAAAATATGACGTCATGCCAAAAGGAGTCTCTCCCCTCCCCCAGCATAGAAATATTGCATTAGGCCACACTTTCAAAAAAGAATTTGGTTATGGACACTTCAAAAATGTATCAACGCACGGAGGACAAAAAAAAAATAGAATAAAGTAACCTCAAAGTAGAAAGAATTATCTGGCAATAGAAATCAAATAATAATTTATGTGAACAGTTTTCTTCAAAAACTGGGAAAATGTGAAGTCCCATGATTTTAGCTTTCCATTGGTATGTCATACCATTTTTTTCATTATTTGTTTTCTCTGGAATGCACATCGGAGGAAATAAAAGTGTAAAATCCAAATTCTATTTATATTCTGATTTTGGCCTTCCGTAGTGCGGCTGGCGCTTGACTCAATTAAAAAAAAGTGTGGCCTCATCGATAGCTTCACTGCTCCCCTGAAGTGTATTGATATGTGTTTTCCATTTAATGTTGAAGAGAATCAACCTGTATTCATTTGTTTCCCTGTGCCTGGAGGATTGGAACCATGACGGAATAAATACAAAGAATTATCAGATGCACATGCGCCTACAAGGGAAACCAGGCAAAAAAAAGCCACCCCTCTAGAGGCAGGGGCAGGGGGGGGGGATAAAAGACATTTCGACACCTCTAGGGGGGATGGCCAAAAATGTCACCCCTTTCTGTGACATGGCAAAAAAAAAAAGAAAAAAAAAGACCACTAAGAGAGAAAGAATGATACTACTTTTGTGACCTATTTTGACCCTTATAGACCACTCCAAAAAACCTCTCTTCATCAAGCCTGATCAAGCCATGACAAATATGACGAGGCGTTCCTTTGTCTTCTTTTGTTTTGCACTTAAGGTGGGTCGCGGCCATTGCAGAATGAACTACTGCATTTTCTATGATTTTTCAGGAGCTTTCTTTTATGAAGTAATAAATGGCATTTGAAAGAGCATAAAAGTGAATAAATTGCTTAAATATGGTAAACCCTATATAATGAGATCATTTCATATGCAGGTTCTTGGGAATTTACTCATAATGCAAGGCTTCAAAGATTTGATTTATTCAGTTTTTCCATTACTTTTTTGTTTCAAATGGCCCAAACTCTCAAATCACGGCACCCCATATCAAAATTGCTCTCATTTATCAGCAAATGACTTAAGCATTCTTTAGGGGGATTTAAAGAAAAATCTGATGAATTTTACTACTATTTTGCTTTAATTATGTAAAGAAAAAAAAAGGGGGGGGAAAGGTATTGCTACTCTTCTCGGAATGACGACATTTCCCCCCAGAATGAAAAGTGATAAAACCCCAGAACCATTTTTAGAATAAAGGTATATATCCATGTGTTCATTGAGATTTCCGTGATTATTGGTTGATAGAAAATAAAGTCATAGGAATTTTCACATTATTTTCGTTTTTTTAGTATATAATCAAAATACTTTTATTTTGCAAAATTACATATTTCAAATATTTTTCTTTTCATTTTCCGTTTTGAAATGATTTTTTTTTCTCGGAATTCTGATGACTTTGATTCAATGGGATCGACCCAAATCGGTAATACGCATGTGTAGGCTATCGTATATTTTGATGACACCGGCAATGAGGAGAAACTATTTTGTTTGAGTGGCCTTATGAGAGTGGTCATTATTTAACAACATTGGATTTTCACAAGAGCGTGCTAAAATATTCCAGGCCACCCCTCAAGAGTAGGTTCTAAATTTTTCTCCACCCCCCCCCCCCTGCCACGCCTCGAGATGGGTCAGAATCTTTCTTGCTCCTCCCCCCCCCCCTCTTTGAGTAGTTATAGTAAAGCGCGGGTGTGTTCGCTGAAAAGGGGTGACTTTTTTTTTTACCCCCCCCCCCCCTCTAGAGCGGTTGGATCAAATAAAAATATATCATCAAATATCAAAATGAATTGCTCCCCATTAGCTTTTCCCACTTTGAATAAGAGAAAACAGTATATATATAAAATATCACAGAAAACCAAACAAGAATAAGTTAGATTTCAATATTGTATTCTTTGTATTGTTGAAGGATGTAAGCTATGACGGGAGATATTTTCATGCTCAGCTGGGCTGGTGGCTTGGTGGTAGATGCCTCAGTGGCCTTCTTATATCTGGGGCCATACTTTCCCCGGTAGGCCCAGGGGTCAGCGATCACCTCAGGCTCCATCTCCAGGCGTGGGAGAGGGGGAATATAGGAGGCTGGGATATCGGCAGCGTTAATAAGCGAGTGAGGCTGTTGGACTTCAGAGGCTTCTTTAAGTTCTTCAAACAAGCAGCGGTCACGAGCCAAGCGATACCGCCTCTTCTTTAACTTCTGTTGGCGCTTTGCCACAAGGGCCTCTTTTTTGGCCACAATGGCCAGCCTTTCTGCCACAAGGGCCTCCCTCTCGCGAACCTCAGCCAGATGGTCCTCGCGCTCCTTGAGCATGGCTTGCACCACAGCAAGGCGGTGTGCATGTTGCACTGAAAACAGAGAAAACAAAAAGTTCGTTAGATCGTGCAGATTTTTTTCTATTCTCATATTGTGAAGTCAATTACCATGATAGCAATAAATCTGAAGAGTCAACTCAAGATGTCACGCATTTGCGCCTGTCAAAATCAAAATCAAAATCAAAATCAAAGCGACATCATGGGCCAGGCATGCAGGCCAGGGGCCTGCAGCCAGTGAAGGGGGCGTGGCCGTGGGAAAGATTGGACACATTTTAGATGATCTACTAAGAAAATAACAAATGACAAGTATTTTCTCACCTGATGCGCCATTGTGCATCACTGGGCGAGGGTACGAGGACATTTGGTTAGGCATTTGGATACGTGTAACCGTGACAGTCCTGGATTTATCTTCGAGGTGTGTAGAAGATAATGTGCTTCGCTTTGCGTTGTTGTGGCTCTCTGCTCAGCTGTGTTGTTGGTTACGGGTTGCCACATCAGTTCCTTAGCAACCTCAGGGTAACCATGGGGTCCATGACGTCACGTCATTGTCGCCGATTCTGTCTTCCCGCGGCCGCGTGAACTATCATATTCAAATGATATAGTGATACTCCATCGCTATACAATATTGTGAGATAAAGACAAGATATCAATATCAAGTTGAGTTATTTAGAGTGCTTTTAATATAATGTATTTTGGGGTATAAATTGAAAAGTACGCTTGATTGTGACGTCACTATGGGCTCCCATGACGACGCCAAGACGACGGTAGCTAGCCTCACCGCGACATCTTCATTTCCCAGCTTCAGACAGAAGAGTACGGACTTTGATATCATTCATCAGACGTATTCTGAGACATCCAACATGTATAACCGAGTCAAGGGACTGGTAGGCATTCGTGAAGGTGCCCCGAGTCCACCATCGTACATGCCTAGGGCTCAACCTCTCACACGGTCAGTTTTCAACCTTTGATAAAGTTTTTAGATGCCACCTGGCCCCTGGGCCCTGGCCTGGGTCTCACGGGCTGCGCTCTCACTGGCTGCCGTTCAGACACCAAGAACAATAACTTATAAGCAATTGTAATTTTACTGTAGGCCTATGTAGCTCTATCATTGTCCCTAACACTAGTTGATCTTCACAATACCTATGTTAAATATTGTAGCTTTCTGAAATACTCTTACCAAAGATTCTAATCATTCATTGGGCAAGTTCTCCGTTTTGATATTGCAAAACGATCATTGACATCGTCATCGGCCCAAACGTCTCATCACACATACAATACCTGGTATGTTGCTGCTCATATCAAACTCATGGGAGCTTGGTGAATTTTGCCCGTTTTAATAGAGAGCCCAAAGGTCTTCACAATATTATAGGGAGGACTAATATAAAAGTCAACAACTCTAGGATGTTATGAATGTTACAGATTTTGATTTCATTTATAGATCAGTGGAGAAAAATGACTTGCACAGCTCATACTCCCAGAAACTGGCAGCACTGGGGCCACGAGATGCCTCCTTATCCAAGATGTCGGATATCAACCTAGAGGTCATCGGCCAAAGGTAGATTTCATTTAATTCCTTAATAATCTATTAATTTTGACATTGATTATTTGAATAAAGTCATCATACATAGGCCTACCCATGGATCTAATTGGGGAAACGTTGTACAACTTTAATACATGTAATTTAGCTTTTGTATCTTAATCATTTTTTGTTGTAGGATTAAGCTCAATTAATCAAAAATAAAGACATGATAATAGAATAGCAGGCAGATATTTAGAGTCAATTTTAACCTTTTCTTTCAGCCCAAAGAGAGGGAAAGCCCCCATTCTGAATCAGTACCAGCTAGCCGGGTCTACCCTACTGCCGTTCATAACGGTCAATCAGAAAGTCATCCAACCGAAACCTGTCGTTGCCATCGAAAAGCCGGCCAGATATCCCAAGCTAGAGGAACGACAACAGCGTAAAGCTACCCGTGCGCTTCCTAAGATTCAGCCTGAATTGGATGCTTTGGAGATAAACCCCACCACTAGGCTCCCCCTAGTGGATATAAGCAACAACAAGGTCTCCACTGCAACTGACCCTCCCCGACCAGTTACTCTTCTTAAGCGCGAGAAGAAGACCAATAGGTTGCGTGCCGCCCCTGCTAACCACCTCCCTCGGTCCACCCTCCCCGGCATGGCCAACAAGCCTGAGTATGTAGCACCCATGTTGGTGTCTAGCTCCGCACCGAGCATGCCCTCCCGACACGCTCCCCCCATGATGCTGGGAGTCACCGCCACCTGCCTCCGTGCAGACCGCCCTGAGCAATACCTCCCTGGGGTTTACGACCGCCGGCCCTACCAACTACCCCCCATCAGTATGACCGATGGTGATTCTCGCTACAACGAGAACACGTGCGAGCTGCTGCAGCCCTTCAGTATGGCCAAGCATGCCATGTCCGCAAAGGTCAAGCGCGACAACAAGAAAAATGGATCACGCAGGCGTTAAGTCTGTAGACAAAGTGTGAAATCACGACAGCCAAAGAGTGAAATCATGATCTCTGTAATTCTATGGCCAACTAGTGAAATCACACCAAATTGTAAAAAACTTATAATCCTATAGCCAAATGTGAGATCATGATAATACTAAAGGCAAATTGTGAAAATCACGACAACAATAATTCCATTGCCAAATTGTGAAATCACAATAATCATGTAGCCACATTGTGAAATCCTTATAATCCTATTGTCAACTTGTGACATCGCGATAATGCTATTGCCAAATTGTAAGACAATCACAATAATTTCATAGCCAAACTGTGAAATCATGAATACACAGAAGATGATTTCATATGACAGCATGTATCTCTATGGAGACACTGGATGTTTCTAACCCTGCCACTTTAACCTTGTATATACTGACAAAATGTCTTTGAAATATGCTGACGATACATTCTGGTGTGGGGAACGGCAGCCGGCTGTCCAGGTTTGGCCAAATTTAATGAGCAGCTAAAAATGAGCGCTGCAAAAAAGCAAGTGGCAAGGCCGGGGATGGCCTTTTCGCGCCACGATTTTCCCCAGGTGTCGTCTCTACAGTGGCCATCTTGAATTGTATACCATTTTAATGTTATTTGAGTTTTAAAGATGATGATAACAGCAGTCACATCCATGGACATGGAGCAAGGGATAGAAAAGGACATGAGGGACTAGAGAGGGAAGAGGAAGTCGTTTAATACTGGCAGAGCAGTCACTGCCAGTGGTTGAATGGACTTAAGAGGGAAATGAGGGACTAGAGAGGGAAGGGGAAGTTTTTTGACACTGGTGGAGCAGTCACTGCCAGTGGTTTAAAGATGGTATATCAGCTAATACACTTCCCAAACTGTTTTCCTTAAAAGGGATGCCATGGTTCCATTATCATTTTAGCTAATACACAGTACCCACTATTTGCAAGATATTTGTCTATAAATACATGAGTTTAGATAGTTAACAATATAGCCTATTCACCTCATTGACTCAGTCACTCCCCCAGGTGAGTACAGGGTAAACTAGCCTGGTAGAGAATGCACTGAGCCATGCAGTACCACAACATCGGGAATTTTAGTGTCAACCTACAGTTAAAATGATTGCACTAAATATGCTTATTTGATAGATTTAGATATATCCCATCCTTTTAAAAGTAAGGGAGTATTTATAGCATTGGATATACAATAGTATTATGGCATCAATAGAAAATTGACAAATTTTAGGTGACAACCCATCTTTAAGAGGGAAATGAAGGACTAGAGAGGGAAGGAGAAGTTGTTTGACACTGGCAGAGCAGTCACTGCCAGTGGTGGAATGGACTAAAGAGGGACATGAGGGACTAGAAAGGGAAGGGGAAGTTGTCTGACACTGGCAGAGCAGTCACTGCCAGTGGTTGGATGGACTAAAGAGGATGATTTGGTCATTGATCATTACGTTAAATGGTAATTATATTAACGGGTTTAGAAGAGGGAGCAAGGGATAAGTTGTCAACAACTTGTGTGTATAGGGCACGCGTCATAGAAGGGTGGCAGGACTTATAACCACCTACAGAACCAAATGTCATTTAATATATCATTCTCCAATGTTGTGTTCATATATTCATTTATAACCACGTACAGAACCAAATGTCATTTGATAGTTAATATTCTCCCGTTTTGTGTTCATATATTTAATTCCACAAGACCACTCAATAAATGAAATTTCTTAACAGCGAATAATTTGTCTTTTCGTTCTTATTCATGATTCAATACAGTTATCAAGTTTTCGTTCTATGAATTTATGTATGTGCATGATGAATGAAACTAAAATTACAATAGAATTTAAATGGGTCTTTATTTAGTCCACATAATAGATAACTTATGAACGTTTATGAACTTCACTTTTCTGCCTCTCTTTTGAAACAACATTTCTATCTATTTTCAACGAAGTCAGTCGACCAGAACTTGCCAACTCTACACAAATGTACAAAATGAAACATACTTTTCTCTTTCTTACGTTTGTGACAACTTCACCCGACTCCACATATATTCTACACGAGTCTTTTGAAGACAAAAATATATTTCTTTACTCTATGATGTGTATAAAGATTTAGATAAATATCAACCCTTTCCCAGTACCATGAACTCAGAGGCACAGATCTACTGAAGATGTTACATATGGTTTAATCAATGACTTCTATGTATAAATAATGCGTTTAACATGGTTTTACAAGATAACGTTAGACTTTTCTTGAGAGTAAAATGCCTCTATATAGTGTAGGAAGACTTCTAACACAGCTTCCCAGGATACCAGGCTGTCATTTACAACTTATATCTTTCAACCTTTAAGGACGGCATGTTGCCTCAAAACAGCATTTCTCAGCATGATGCATTCATGCATCGACTGCATAATTTTCACGCTGCATTGGTGCATCATGCCGACTCTTCGATCATGTGTGTTCTCTAGGGCAAGATTCATGCATCATGCCGACCCTACGGAGTGTCTCAACTATATAGGTCTGCATGATGCTTGAATGCAGCTCTAGCGAGTAACATGGATTATGCCGATCCTGGTCATGGCAAATTAAAGCACTATGCGGCCCTTAAAGGGTTAAAAGGTAATGCTAGGACTGACACCACCTCACCCATATATTCTGTCTCTGTATAATGATCAGAGATGCCACTTAGTCATCGCCAAAAAGTAGGAAATCTTACCTTTTTTTTTTGTCAAATTTCTGTAGGAAATTAACATAACTTGATACAGAATTTCCAGCTAAAACAGTAGGAATTCCTACAAACGTAGGCAACATGGCATCTATGATATTAATGCACCTGAGATCTACACTGCCAGGTAAACTGAAAAATGGATAATATATGAAAATTTACTAAATATATATGATGCTGCCTCATGTTCTATTGGCAATGTGTAACTGGTTACCGACTGTAAATGGCACAATCCCCGCTCATGAAGAAAATGTCAATTCCCTTTAAAACTATTAAGAGTGGATCTTTATGCTAATAATATCGAAAGGGTATCAAATAAGTCAAATGGATATGGTTCTTTCGTATTATGATGACGTCGCAGTGAGAACAAAAATCCAGGACTTTATGAAGTAATAATGTAGGATCAGATGGTACTGGAATATAGGTATATTATTGATGAAAATATGACCAGTCGAGTCTACATACTGACATGCCTAGTTAACACATTAATGGTAATACCTCAGTCAGAATAACAACCACTCACAATATCTTCTTCTAAGACACGGCTTTAAAGTGAATGTAACATTTTCTCTCATTTCTGTATCAACGCTCAGCTTGAAGTGAATATAACATTTTTCCTCTGTATCAACTATCAACATTTGTATGAAAATAACTCACATATACATGATAAAATCCCATAGTTCTTGAACAGGGTGTATACTGTGCCCCCAATGATACCCTTCAGCTGTGCACGTTCTAGTGTGTTATTATGTACATGGAATATACCAACAGTCTTAGATGCATGGAAGGACAAAAAGTACATGTTCACGCTAGACTCGTTCCGGTCCCGACTCACAAAGGGACCAGTAACTATGTAGCCTTGTAACCGGTTGTATTGCCGCATTCGCTCACCAATCACACCCTGAGCTGGCCTCATCTTGCACCATGTTAAATAGCGCTAATAAAAGAGCGCCGCTTGGAGCGGACTGCAATGTTACTAGTCCCTAAGCAGGAGCGTCAGGATTGGAACTAGTCTAATGTTAACGCATTGTTGGGCCGGTGACCCATTGCCATGACTACCGCTCCTGTACAAAGACTGTTTCTTGTGGGAAGAGGCCGTGGTTCTTTAACGTATCGTCGATATCCAAGTACGAGAGTCGTCGCTTGGGGAAGTTTGTCACCAGCTCGTACATTTCTTTATGGTAGCCTTCCTCCTGGATGAACATGATGAGGGCCTGGAGCGGAGAGTCAAATGGACATTTTTAACATCTCCCCATAAATAATTCAAAGTACTGTAAACTCGCACATATTAACATGGAAACTAAACTTGCAGCGTGGACTATACAAGGGGTTTTGGAAATAGAGCAAAAGTAACAATATGCAGACCCCAGGTGCGTATTCTCAAAAGTCAAGGTACTGGTAATATGCAACATTTGGGTTATACAAGAGAATTCTAATACAGTAGCAATTTTGGCTATATCTCTAAAAAAAGTTTTTTTCCATTGATTTTTCCATAATATCCTTTATCGGATCAATGCTGAAATCCTGCAGAAAATAAAATATTGACATCTCAATATTTCAGTCAATATCCGGCATTGTACTACTTTAGGTATCCACGCACGCATGTGGCTGCGCCCTGCACACTCTACAGTACTGGTTGGGTGTAAAAGGTGGAAGGTGGAGGTGGCACCCAAAACGAGAACTGTTTGTAATATGTTTAATATAGTATATAAAAATAAAAGATCATTTTTCCCGAAATTGGGATGAAATTCTGCATTGGTAGGTACTTCCAAAAATAATATAAGTGTTGTATTTGGGTCAAAATACATGGGAAAAGATCTGAATTACGGGCTCACCACGTGGGCAGCAAGGAATAGGGCAGGGGGGTGGGTTGGCTTGGTGAAATGTACAAGGTGCCTCTCCACTCCCCACAGCAGGGCCGTTATGGGGGACTGAAATGAACATGGAAATGAGCACGGGGGGAGGGGGGTTGGCTGGCTGAGGGCTGACATCAGCCCTTCCTCAGACTGGTGCTGCCCTCCCTGTAGTGCAAGTACTGTAGGACACAAAAATGTATCACCTGGGACCTATACCAGCCACCATGTATCAGGTACTGTATATGTATGTGGCTACTTCTCTCCCACTATAAGGGGAAGATGGGAGTTGTGGTACGCTGCCCCACCCACCAGTATATATGTATGTGGATACCTACTACTCTCTCTTGGGTACCCTGCTTTATATCCCTGAACCTATTCTCAAGTAGAAGAATGCAGATGTCAGTGTTTAATTGCTACTGAATAAAGGTCATATTGTCCTTTATTGAGAAGAGTAGAAGCATCATGAGAAAGTACATAGAGCCTATGCTTCTACTCTACTAAATAAAGGACAACATGCCCTTTATTCAGTAGAAAATGAACGCTGACATTCCCATACTTCTACTCTACTAAATAAAGGTCAACATACCCAAAAAAGGATTGTTTCAGGTCACCCCACCGACCCTATCTATAGGGGAGAGAGACGTATGTGGTACGCAAAGTAAGCGTTCATTTGCTACTGAATAAAGGGCATATTGGCCTTTATTCAGTGTTACAATAGTAACGAGTCCTATACATGTGCTGTTGGGTAGAACAGCGTACCACTACTTCCATCTTCCCCTATAGGGGAGAGAGAGGCGAGTTTTGGACACACTGCTCATGTGTCACTTGGTCTTGGAACCTATAACAGCCACCAACTGGTTACAAAAGTAGGTGGTTCCATACATCTCACTTCAAATCTACTGAATAAAGGTCAATATACCCTTTATTCAGTCGCAGATCTTTCCCATTAGTAAGGGAAGAGAGGTTTGTAGGTGGGGCAGCGTACCACAACTCCCATCCTCCCCTTATAGGGGAGAGAGTAGTAGGTATCCACATACATATACAGGTGGATGAAGCAGCGTACCACAACTCCCATCTTCCCCTTATAAGGGAGACAAGATTGGGTAGTCCCATACATGCACAGGTGGGTGGGGCAGCGTACCACAACTCCCATCTTCCCCTTATAGGGGAGACAAAAGTATAGGTATCCACATACATGCACAGGTGGGTGGGGCAGCGTACCACTACTCCCATCTTCCCCTTATAGGGGAGACAAAAGTATAGGTATCCACATGCATGCACAGGTGGGTGGGGCAGCGTACCACAACTCCCATCTTCCCCTTATAGGGGAGACAAAAGTATAGGTATCCACATGCATGCACAGGTGGGTGGAGCAGCGTACCACAACTCCCATCTTCCCCTTATAGGGGAGACAAAAGTATAGGTGTCCACATACATGTGCTGGTAGGTAAAGCAGCGTACCACAGCTTCCATCTTACCCTTATAGTGGAGACAAATGTACCTGCTACATATTTTGATAACAACCACATGGAGGTGCTACATTTTTGTGTCCTACTATACTTCTAAGCCCTACCTCCACCCACATCGTGCATGGTATGCCTGCAGCGTACCACAACTCCCATTTTCCCCTATAGGGGGAGAGAGGCATGTGGCACTGTCTGGGAATAGGCCCCCACCCTATGCTGACCTGACCTATGGGAATAGTGATACGCTGCCCCACCTATGTGGATACCTATACTGTTGACTTCCCTATAATTTATGTGGATACCTATGCATGTGTCTCCTCTATAAGGGGAAGATGGGAATAGTGGTACGCTGCCCCACCCACCTGTACATGTGTGTGGATACCTATACATGTGTCTCCTCTATAAGGGGAAGATGGGAATAGTGGTACGCCTGTTCTGTTTATGCCCGCATGGCTACCCAAAGTAGTAGGCCCACAATGCCGGGCAGAGCAGCTAATGTGGTACGTTTTGGTTACATCTAGGTAGGCCTACTGATCATATTCTTCTATTCTACTGAATAAAGGTCAATATGCCCTTTATTCAGTGAAAATAGTGGAGTTCCTAGTTCTATAGAAACAGTTTTGAGTGCCATACATGGGTTATAACCAGCTTCCCCTATAGGGCAGAGCAGCTAATGTGGTACGTTTTGGTTACATCTAAGTAGGCCTACTGATAATATCCTTCTATTCTACTGAATAAAGGTCAATATATGCCCTTTATTCAGTGAAAATAGTGGAGTTCCTAGTACTATAGAAACAGTTTTGAGTGCCATACATGGGTTATAACCAGCTTCCCCTATAGGGCAGAGCAGCTAATGTGGTACGTTTTGGTTACATCTAAGTAGGCCTACTGATGATATCCTTCTATTCCACTGAATAAAGGTCAATATGCCCTTTATTCAGTGAAAATAGTGGAGTTCCTAGTACTATAGAAACAGTTTTGAGTGCCATACATGGGTTATAACCAGCTTCCCCTATAGGCCACTCTTCTACTGAATAAAGGGAATAATGACCTTTATTCAGTAGAAAGGAACTATGGGACCAGTAGGCCTACCTAGTTGTACCAAAAACGTACCACAGTAGCTGCGCTGCCCTATTGGGGAAGAAAGTTACAACCCTTTGCATTTCAGTGTCCTACTGTAGACATGACGTTGTAGATTTCAGGTGCGATTGGTGTGGGGATTGGAGTGGCGAATTGACTGAGCCCCTTTAATTACACAGTTGTTCATTTCCCCCGTCCATAACAGCCACTCATGCTGGGCACTCAAGGCGGTTGACGTTCTTGGCCAGCCGCCTGATGTATTTACAAAGGTCAAGGTCGCACTTATCGTATTCCGTTTCCGGTTTCGGTTAGCGAACCCATTTACCTACCCTAACACCACCCTAATCTATGATAACTACAAAAAAAAGATTCAGTTATGGTTGGCGAACCCTTTTACCTACCCTAACGTCACCCTAATCTCTTTTAGAAATATTTACAAAGGTCAAGGTCACGGGTTCCACTTCCGGTTCCGTTTCCGATTGCACACGAGGCGGATGGCCTAGTGACGCCAGGACTCAAGGCCCTACTCAGTGCCCATCTACTGGAACTGTGCAGTACTATAAAGAGGGTGGTTCCACTTGTGCAGTACCACAGCTCCCATCTTCCCCTTATAGGGGAGACAAAAATAGGTATCCACATACATCTACAGGTGGGTGGGGCAGCGTACCACAACTCCCATCTTCCCCTTATAGGGGAGACAAAAGTAGGTATCCACATGCATGTACAGGTGGGTGGAGCAGTCTACCACTACTCCCATCTTCCCCTTATAGTGTCCTACCGTAGCTGCCAGGCATAGGACATGGCTGAGGAGGTGCTGACATAAGCACCTTTGGAGCGATAGGCACCCACGTGGTAGGCTCGTGCCTGGGGCTGGTGGCCCGTGGGGCGGGGGGGGGGGGGGGGGGGGATTGGGCATGCCCACTAGCACGAGACTGGGTGCCATATTAGGCTGTCCATGTGAGAGGTCATGATTCCACTTTTCCCCCAACCCCGCTCCCCGCTCAGTGGATACCCAAAGTAGTACAATGCCCAATATCCCATGATTACAATATTCTTGATGATAAAATTCAAAAACTAGGAGATTGACAATTGAAAAGCTTTGTAGACTTGGATAATACCTACCCTAAGTTTGGTGGAACAAGGCACTTTGAACTGTTGTCGTTTACCGTCTGGAAAACGTATGTTGATGGTTGTCTCGGCATCTACAAAGAGGAATATATATGTTATTATTAACACCCAACCCTGCCTTGTCCAAAAAGAAATTTGCGGAAAAATACTTCCCTCTCACGGTTGGCTGGTTGAGGGTGACAGAATTTAACCAAAAAAAGTGACACCCAATATATCTTATTTAGATTGACATTTTCCTTAGTTTACTGATTGTTTTGACGTACTAACAAATTGATCAAATTTCACTAAAATGTACAGCGTTGAATGTTTCAGTGTTGGGGAATTACTTTTTTTTTTGTCAATGAAAGGCAAATAACCAGAATGGCAAAGAGTTCCAATCGGGTCACCAGAAACATCCTTATTCATTTTGGTAGAACTTAATGAACTCACAGAGCATAATATTCACTCAAATCAAAACCACAAATGACTTTATTTCTATTGAGAACGACGGCCCCATTGATTTAACCAAAGAACGCTGTATTTCACATCGATCGTGAAATAATCCTCACAGTGTTTAACCACTATAAAGCAGCTTTATGAGATCAATTAAGGGAGATTTTGACAAATACCATTAATAATAACATGAAATGACACAAAGGAGCACTCGAATCACTCTCCCAGCAGACTGTTGGATTCTCTCTGGATTCGCAAGGTTTTATGGGTGCATTGTCATGGCAACGAAGTACATAATGTGTAGCGCCCTGACGCTAAAATAGTGAAATCCGCTGGGAGAGTGCATTCATACAGTCCCCTCAGTGGAGACCTATGCCTAAAAAAAAAGAAGTTGTGTTCCGGTAACATGGCCAAAAATAAAAAGGGTCGGTAGGTCTGATTTTTTTTTTTTTTTTACAATTTTTTTTGGGTAAAAAATGTCAACTTTAAATATACAGCAGTCCAACATTATAGCACTCCAATGCACTATATGGATATATATCTAAAACTGGACATCGACATCCATGTAATAGAATCCTTCTAACAGAAAGCTATATTTAGTAGAAGTAGAAATCCATAAATATCTATATGAAGGAGAACACCATGTTCATGCCTATGAATATGTCTGTGTGTATGTTCATTTCAAAATTCAAGATTGCAACCATTCATTGAATGCCACCATGCTTTCAATGTAGTCTCGAATTGCAGTTGCAGTAATTTGATACTAATAATAAAAAATTCTATTCTATTTTTCTTTCATGAATATTTGGCACCCCATAGGTTTAGGATGGCCACCATTCATTGAATGCCACAATGCTTTAAATGTAATCTTGAAATATAGTTGCATTAATTTTATACTGTTAAAAAAATTCAATTTAGTTGTTTTTTTCATGAAGCGTTGGCACCCCATAGGTTCAAGATGGCCACCAGTCATTGAATGCCATAATGCTTAAATGCAATCTTGAATTGCAGTTGAATTAATTTGATTTAAAAAAAAAAAACTTTCCTTTTTTTCTTTCATGAACAGTTGGCACCCCATACATTCAAGATGGTAACCAGTCATTGCATGCCACAATGCTTTAAGTGCAATCACAAATTGTAGTTGCATTAATCTGATGCTAATAAAAAAAACTAATTTTTTTTTTTTTAAATTCATGAAGTTGGCACTCCATATATCTAAGATGACTACCATTCATTGAATGCCCCGATGCTTGAAATGCAATCTCGAATTGTAGTTGCATCAATTTAATGCTAATAAAAAACAAATTCTCATCGATTTTTCTTTTATGAATAGTTGGCACCCCATAAGGTGGCTACCATTCATATTAATGCAAATACAATGCGTTAAGTGCTATCATGAATTGTAGTTACAATTAATCTGATACTAAAAAAAAAAAAATTCTATTTGATTTTTCTTTCATGAACAGTTGGCACCCCATAAATTGAAAATGCACCCAGCACCCAGGTCAACAGCTATATACGGACAAGTGTACCTCCCCTGCCTGTTCTCCTTCAATGCAGAGTGAAGAGGGTGGGAGGGGGTGACCATCAACAGGGCATAAACACTTTGATTGGATGACAATGCAGTTTTTATATTACAACCCTAAATTTGTGCAACGAAAATCATCAAGAAATACTAAGTATTTTTTCCAAAGAATAGCTTTTCTAGAATGGCTCGATACTCAGAAATCCTACTGCGAATAAAAAAAAGTCAAATTCTGATTCTAAACACCTGAAAAGTGAGAAATGCTGGCGTTCACGGTTTATGTAGGAAATGTACTAAAAACACCAAAAATATGCATTAAAACCCTGATTTTCTCAAAAACTGTTCAGTAGGATTTTTTCTAACTGAGGTTCCAGTGTTTTCTACCCTCATATTACACATTGGCATAGAGAATATATTGGCACCTAGTCAGGATTTTGCCCTAGAAGCAATCTGTGAGGTAAAAAACTGCCAAAATGAGCCACTGGTCTGAAGTATAAAACTGGGCATCGATCACTATAGAGCTACAAAGAGAGAGAATCAATGTCCAGTAATAATAAAAACGTCAAAAATGTCATAAGTTTCCTCAAAATTAAAGAAATCTCCCAAAAAAATTAGGGTCGGCCCCCAACAACGTAGGGTCGGTTGGGATACCGGAACACAACTCTATTTTTTTTAGGCCCTATACTCGTGCACCTTTGTCAATGTACCGTACCTTGTGTGTCACCCAGGTGGTCGCGCCACGTGGACATGGTGTGAGTTGTCTCGCTCTGTTGGACAAACTGGAACTTCTTCTGTGGCACGTCACCCCCGGTGGTCTGCCCGTTAGTCCCCGCGTTACCATGGTTACCGCTACTACTGCTGCTACTACTATTGTCATTACTGTTGCCATGGTTACCGTTCACACAGTCTGTACTATCTTTGGCAGAACGCCCACTCGTGCCACTTACACCGCCACTACTACTACCTCCGATGGCGGACGGCACGGAATGGTTCGATGGTTTGGCGGTATGATTCGTCTCCTCGGACTTAGCCGACGAGCAGCCAGCTTTCGGCTCAGATTCAGTGTTTTTGGTGGAAGAAGTCTGCTTAGTGGAGGGTTCTGAGGAGACGGAGAGTGACGATGAACTCGACTCAGACACTAATTGAATATCCGAGTCACCACCGGTATCCGCTCTCCCCTTACCCTTACTGCTACCAGAGTCTGTGTTTTTGCTGGGTGTTTTGACGGGTGAACTTGAGGACTCGTCCTCGGAGTCTGTGAATGTCTCTAGCTCGTCGTCCGACCCGTACTCGATGTCCGAGTGGATGACGATGGGGGCGGGTGCCTTCGTCTCCTGCATGGAGGCCTGGATGGCTGCCTGCAGCTGGCTGTCCTCTGTCGCGTCTACAATACTCTGTGTCAATAAGAAAATATAACGTAAATTTTTCGTGGATTACACACGAACAAAACCTTGTGTGTGGGGTCTAGGAGATGTCCAAATTGATGCCCCTGCATAAAGGTCCTCTATAGTTAAGTACAGTTCTATGATATTTTTGAGGGGGTCGGGGGCTTGGCCGCCGAGAAAATTTCAAAAATCTAGAAAGCAAATGGTACATTCTAGGAGATTTTGTAATATTAATTCCATTATTTTCAAATTCCATGACATTCCATGACACACAGCAATTTTTCACAAAATTTCATGACATTCCATGACTTTCCAGACAACTTTCAAATTCCATGACATTCCACGACACGTGGGAACCATGTTCTTGACATAAAACACTTGAAATCAGGGAAATACTTGAAGCCTTTTTATCGCTGTCTATGTCTGAGTATTCACAGGCTTTTGCAAGTATACTCTAGTACTACCGGCAAATAAAAGTGGTTGTTTTTTAAATGAAAAACTTCAGGGTTCCCACGAAAGTTTCAGATTGAAATTCTGTGACTTCTTTCTATGGCCAAAAATAACTATTTTCTCTAACCATATAATTTACTGTACCGTCACAATAAACTAGGGGTTCTGATTTGCATATAACCCATGGAATATACATGTATACCGAAATCTACAGTACTTGTTTCTCTACCTTTAAACTTGAAAATCATTATAAATTTTCTCATAGATTTAGGCAGCAGAGTTCATAATGAATACCGTAAAACCTCGCATATAAGCCGCGGCTTGTACGCGAATCAGATCGCCAGTGCGGCTTATAGGATCGGCACAGAGTCAGGGTGCGGACTATACGCGAGTTTTTGCTCCTATAGTACAGTATAAAAGTCACCAGAATCAGATCGCTGGTGCGGCTTATAGGATCGGCCGAAAGTCGGGGTGCGGCTTATACGCGAGTTAGGCTTATACGCGAGGTTTTACGGTACATATAGTTTGACGTACCTCTTTGCGGGCCCGCTTGGCGGGGGGTCCCTCCGGGCTAGTGGCCCCATCAGGTAGATGGTGTTCTGCCAGGAATTCTGTCACTGCAAGGCAAAGTGTGGGTCATATGTTAATCATTTACTACCAACTGCCATCACAAGTTAAATATCAGGCCAAAAAAAAAAAAATATATATATATATACCGTATTCGACGTAATAAGCGCCCAGGGCGCATATAAAATTATTTTTATGACGTTTTTAGTACTTAAGAATTTAAATGTTCCCGAAAACGCGAAATTTGACCCTTTGTTCTAGTCTAAAAATGCCTCAAAAAGGAGGGGGGGGGCGCTTATTAGGGGGAGGGCGCTTATTACGTCGAATACGGTATATATATATCAGGCCACGATGGACTCCGCCAGCATGTAACGGCTTATGTTCAGAGAACATTGTCCTGTCTAAGTTTAAGCCCCCTGGCCATTACTGCTACTGGTACTACACTACCGGGGGACGAATACTCCCTCATCTTGGACATCCTTCAACTGGCTATATCCGATATTTCTTCAAATTATAAATCTTAGTTAAATGTGTTTCAAACACTGTAAAAGTATAATATTCGGGGGGTAAGGGAACAATCAAATATTATCCATGGAGCTATTGTCTATAGATTTTTAGACTCTTTTAATTTTCTATCCTTGAAACCTGTTGGACTATAGCTACATATAACTTGCCACACTTACCGAGATCACAGAGGGTTATCGCGTCAACGTTGTTCCACGTCACAAGGTTTTCTCCTACAAATAAAACGCAATTGGATGATTTCAATTAACTATGATATTCACTCCCCTCCCCCCTCCGCCAAAGGCAATAGTGAATACTACCATACAACTAACATACTAACCCGTTCCCTAGAAATTGTGATATCATCACTCCAAATCGAATTGTGTTGGTGATTATTTGTAAAGATTTGTCAATATTGACAATTGTGAATCCAACATATATTTCTAAACAGAACGTGTGGCTTGCAATATTGCGCCCTTATTTCAACATATATTTTCTAATATAAGATAAGGCCACACCAAAAAAATAAGTCGGTCTATGGATTTCCCGCACCATATTTTCGAAAATGCAATATATATTTTTTTTTTTGAAAAAAAAAAGTGTCTACGGATGCACCCGCACCATTTTCTGAGACATTTGAATTTTTCTTATTTTTTTTTTTGGTGGCCCTTTTTTTTTTATATGGAAAGCCAAATTTTGGTGTTAAGAAATCTCAAAAAGAAATTCTGTCAGGAAAAAATTAAAATGTTGCCGTATCCGCTTGATTTAAGGTAAAAATCTGCAGACAAAAAAAAAAAAGAATAAAAAAAAAAAAAAAAATCGCTCGCTCGCACCATATTTTTAAAATGAAAATCCGTAGAAATACATTTTTTATTGGTGTGGCCTAAGATAAGTGTTCTCACCTGTTCTAGGGTCCAAGATGGCAATATAAGGCCACTGAAGTATCTTGTAGAACTGCATGTACTTTCTGCCTTCCTCGCTATCATTGTAAACCTTAAAAATAAGTCAGTAGCGTTGAAGGCGTATAGAGAGAATCTTAACTTCTTTGCAGCACAATATTAATGAGTTAAACATTTGATAATGTGTGGGTTTGAATGCAGCCCTGGAAAGAAATTCACCATGGCTGCATTCATACATCATGACGACCTTATAGCGTTGATACACTGCCGCTGGTCAGCACGTTCCATGAATTTAGCCCTGGCGAGTTACTCGCCAGGGCTAAATTCAAGCATCATACCGACCCTTTGAGTTACTTGCCGTGGCTGCATCTATGCAACACGGCATCGACGGAAACAGAAAACCTTGGGTTAAAAATCGACCTGCAAAGATTTTTCTATTAGTTCCTATACACATAAAAAACGACACAGTGACACGCTCTTTCTCCTAAAAAGTGATGCAGTGACATGCTCAAACATCTGAGGACCAATGTAGAGGCACGTATATGTCAAAAAGCAGGAGAAGTGCAGTCTTTGCAAAAACTTTTTTTGCATGCAGGACAGTCGGTCCTGCAGCTAGCCAATTTTGCAGGACCGGATAGATTTCTGCAGGACCGGATACCAAAATCAGAGTTTCGCATAATATTTAGAATAGAATAGCATTAATAAAAGAAAATAATAACAAAAACTTGCTCTAATTTGCCTAGAATATTAGAGTGTATTCTAGAACTTGTAACTTCAGTTCAGTTGGAATATTTGAAAAATTCTTTCAGTTTTGGAAAGCCCAGAATGTGCAGGACATCAGGTCCTGCAACAGCAGTCATTCTGCCGGACCAGAGCCATTTTAGACGGACATTGCCACTGTCCGGCAGGATTTGGCAAAGATTGGAAGTGGCACTCCTGGTGTACTGACCTGCCAGAACATAAAGTTGTCCTTGATGATGGCCTTGACGGCCGCATTACTCCACACGTCCCTGTTCAGCATCTGACACTGGAACTCCTTAGCGTTCTGCACGTTCACCATCAGCCACCGGTTAGCGTTCGTACCCGCATCTCGCGCCTACAAACCAAGTTTCAAATTTCAAACATTTATTCACTTACCTTATAAAATTGTCAGTTTATTACAAATCTTTATCATCACATCATTATAAATGATACATAATTTCTCCCTAGACAAGATCATAGTGAATGGCCTGATGCTTTAGTAGCATGCTTTACCAGTTCATGTTAGCCCACTTTATTTACCCCATACTGTTATCAAAACCACTATTGTAATCATAGGGTTACATTTAAATCAGTGTGGGGGTTTATTGTAACAGGAATTGACAAGATCTACAGAACTTATTCTACATGTAAAATTCAATTACTAACGAAGGCCTTAATATACATCAAGCTTAGGCCACACCAAAAAAAAGGTAGGGCGATTTTTTTTGATTTTCCAATTTTTTTTTTTGTCTATGGATTTCAACCTTGAATCAATGGAGCGGGCGAAATTTTTTTCTCTTTTTGGCAAAATTGTCCTCTATTTTTTTCACACCCAAATTTCCTGGCACCCGACCAGAGAAAATGCCACCTTAAAAAAATATTTTAATTTTTTTTTTGCAATTTTCCAAGAAATGGTGCGGGCGCTGTCCGTAGACACTTTTATTTTCAAAAAAAAATTAAAATTCCAATTTTGGAAATTATGGTGCGGGAAATCCGTGACCAACTTTTTATTTTGGTGTGGCCTTAGGAATAGGTTATACTATAGTATGCAATAATTAACGAAACATCTCACCATGAACCACTACATAAATCCAATATTATATTGGAATACAATAACCATTAAGGAATTTCACATCATGCTAGTCTTAATATGAATTGTACAAAGAAATAAAGTAGTTGATCTTACTGAGTGGAAGGACCCCTTAAACATGAGGTCTATCGGGGGCCGGAACAGGTCCTCCAGGGTCTTCTGTTTCTGAGACGACCGTGAAACCTGCGACTCGGCAGCCAACTCCTGCTGTCCTACAGGAGGAGGTTAAAAGAAAACAAGATTATAAATTAATTCCTTGGTAATTGTCAAAAATTACTTTCAATTGGATATCAAATCTCATGTTATTTGGAGATAAAAACATCCCCCTAGAAAAGCGATGAATTTTGAATAAAAAAAATAAATAAAAAAGTTTTCCCATATCCTGATGAAGGCAGACTAAAGGCGGAACGTTGTGATTGCAAACTGGTATCCATCACCATGGCCGGAACTGTAAATCAACACCTCGTCTGATACATGCTCATAGCAACTCATCATCATCCACTTAGATTGTTCATATTCTTGTTATAATAAATTTTAACAAAAACCAAATATTTGGACCGTGTCGGGTTTTGTGTGATATACAATTTTTAGTACTTGTAAAGTAATGAATACCACCTTAAGAATTTGTGTGTTCATGTTGTGCTTATTTTATAATATCTATTATATAAACTGAGCATTTTATATTCAACAATCGAGACGCATAGACTCAAAAATCACACCGAAAATACTTCCGTAGAAACCGAGGCTTTTATGAGAGTCAACCTCCCCCCGTGCAATTTATGGCTTTCCCCTAGAGTGGGCGAGTGGCTAAGACAAGGCACAGGGTTTTAGCTAGTATTGTACAGTACTATAATAGCAAGTTTCAGACCCCATGTGTAGATCAAAACTTTTTTTTTGTATAGAAAAGTGCTAAAATGGTAATAACTTCTTTAACAATTGATGGATTTTCAAAATTCAAAAACCTATATACAGCTAAAATGACACCGTAATTTGACGACGGCGGGAGTGAAAATCCCGGTATCATTTCAGTGTGGGGAGAACCCTGGCATTATGGTAGATGCCCTAAATTCCTGTGCACAACCCAGTGGTTTTATGTGAACCAACCCCCAGACGTGGGTTACACAATTACTCTACAAGCGGATTTATATGAAAGATATGGATTATACTCGCTACTTTACGATACCTGACGTGTAGGAGATACTTACTGGCTTCAGCCTGGAAGTCCCTGAGACCGTCAAACACGGACCGGGGTGCACGCCTCCGTCTGTACACGTCTGCAAGGACAAAGAAAATACATGAAAGTTATCTTCAGCGGAAACTATGTCATGGCATGTCAAGGAGGAAAGTGCAAAGCTCATTGACAGAATGTAGACTCAAGATATGATTAATTCTGCAAATGTCAGAGGGTCAATGCAACTAGAAAACCGTGGAAATTTGAGTTTTACAGGGTTGAGACACTTTCAGAGGATTGGCATGATGCACCAATGCAGCACCGGCGAGTTACTCGCAGGGTCTGTGACATGCCATCCTTAAAGGAAAAAGGTGGAGAGCGCTTCAATATGAGGGGGAGGGCGCTTAATACTTTTAATACGGCAATAGAAGTATTATTTATGGAACTAAAGAAGTAGGACTTACCTATGTTACCAAAGTTAGTGTTCATGTCCTGGACCAGAACCTCCCTGCGCTGTGGTATGGGGGCTCTCACGTCATCCACCCTGAGTCAATTAAATATGGGTAAATTAACATCGAGTTGCAAGTGTTTAAATCCTCATTAAGATGGATTAGTATAATAAACACGTCCAAAGAAAAGAAGGAAAAAAGATTTAATTCTCCTTGACAGCTGAGTGCAGAATCATTACTGTAAATGTATATATTTTCGCGCATGTATATTTTCGCGAATTGCCTACAAAGTGAAGTTTCACGTGTATTTAAATTCACGGATTTTACAGTACAAATGTTGTGTGACTATACTGGATAAATTTTCGCTCTGTACAAATTTTTTCGCTCTGTACATATTTTCGCGATTTAAAAAATAGCGAAAATATGTACACCGCGAAATAAAGTATGTTTACAGCATGCTTCTCCCAACGAAAATTGGCTGGCCTCGTCAGCAGACTTGGGAGAATACAAGACAATTTTATATGGCTTCAGACAGATAATGAAAAACATCTCAAAGTGATACATCCAAGTCAAACAAACTCCCTTTTATACCCTCCAGATCCCTATATGACATATTAACCCGGAAGAGGTTATTACTTACGCGGCGGCCGGTTGGTGTCCGGCTGACTGGCAGGCGGCGGTGGTGGGGGTGCTGGAGGCAGCGGTCGGTGCCTGGGACCCGCTGCCGCCGTCGTCCATGTGCATCCCGATAGCCATCTCCAGGTTCCCATTACACGCCTCCAGCAGCCGCTCCGCCACCTCAACACTCACATCTGTAATTTTAAAAGAAAAGATTATTTTTTTAAACGTCATATATATTTTTTTTAAAGTCTTTTTTTTTTAATGTAATATTATTTTTCAAAAATTAATTAGGGTCGGTCTGGATGCTGAACAAAACTTTTTTTGGGCCATGTCATTTTAATGTATCCACCCTGGAGCTACACTGGCCTGCCCGTTCCAGTAATATGTGAACTCTTGTAGCGCCCGGCTTGGCCAGGGTACTCCCGAGCTACTTCTCAGAGTCGAATACTGTAAATGTATTATATTTCGCGCTGTACATATATTCACAGATTTTAAAATATGTACAGAGCGAAATATTGTCCAAAATAGCTCTATAACTACTACCGGTATATTTCAAAATTCGCGAATTTAAATCCCAGCGAAATTGTACTTTTTTGCAAATCCGCGAAAAATTAGCAGCGAAAATGTATACGTTTACAGTAGGCCTGTAGCTGGATGCATTATCACCCAATTAGATAGCCCCCCTGCATTCACTGCAGAATTCTTAGGGTGCATTAGGTAACAGTTTTAACCCCTGTGGCTACTGTTATCAGTGCTTCTTTCCTCAGTACCAGCTTAAGTAATGGACCCGCCCACAGGACGTCCAGCCTGACCCCTATACACCAATAGTCGTCATCAGATTACCATTACAGCCCTCTACTCGAGTAGCCACTTCCACACTCGCGCAATAACCCTCGGGCATACTGCACGCTCCAGCCATACTTCACAACTGTCGGGAAATTAAAAATGGCGGGAGTGTATCAACCCCGGACCCCGGAGCTACTTATCTGAGCCCATTATACATCGAACCTCTAACAACATATCATCATAATTGAGAGTATGTCATTTCCAGTATAACATTTCTTGTTGAGTTCTCTTTGATTTCGGCAACCTCCGCCCCCCCCCCCCCATATTGAACAAAACCAGAGATGTAAGTCAGGTATTGACAGAATCCCTGAAAAGATACTCAGCTACCCATTTTCAGTATTCACCTACAGAGGTGGGGAGTTTGAAATCTTATCTCTGCAAGATGTAACCACTCCCAGTCCCTTTTCTGGGTAGACCTAGATCATGGGGACATTTTATAAGGTAATACAGGGATGCCAAGTTACCCCAGCCAAAAATCGTATTTTTTACGATTTTAGGGTAAAAAAATCGTAACAATTTCTGCTTTAAATCGTCAATCGTAATAAAAATCGTAATAATCAACATCAATTTAGTATGGCCTTTTACATAAAATATATAACTGATGGGACTGGAGCTGGTTGCGGCAGCCAGCCCTGATAAGAGCTGATAAGACTGTTACTAGCCTCTCCCCTGTTTGTCCCCTTTTTGTATCCATAGTGGGATGTCTTATCAGTTGGTTTAACAGTTTTACTATATAAAATGGCGGACCCACATAGCCCATGAGCCAGACCATTTCTGACTGCCAATCAAGAGCACTAATTCCACCTATGATTTTCTGATAGGTAACCCTCAGAGGCATATGAAAATGTGGGGTGGCCTTGCATCTGGTGTAGCTTAAGGTCAGGGGAGCTTGGTAACCATGGCAACCAGGGAAAATAATGAGATTCTTAGAAAACTTACATATTTGGCCATAACTCTGGTTTAAATCAATATTTTTGTACGTTTCGAAATCCTATTATCAAGTACTCAATAAGACCTATCTGAAATTTTTTTTTGGTTGACCTTGGCCAAGGTCAAGGTCATGCAATTCAAGGTCAAATGTTAAAAAATCACCATAAAATCAACTTGCCCTTCCTTATGAACATTCTATTTTCCCCAAATATAGCTAGATATGCTTTATTTTAAGTTCTGTGTTAGTAAGACACATGGCAATGAGGTAAATTGATGGTGGCCCTAGATAGCGAGGTTCCTTTTGCTATCCTTGACCTGTTTCCATGGAAACCCAAAATAATCAGAAAATAATTGAAATTTCACTTATCTGGCCATAATTCTGGTTTAAATCAATATTTTTGTACGTTTCAAAATCCAATCATCAAGTACTCAATGAGACCTATCTGGAAAAATAATTTAGTTAACCTTGGCCAAGGTCAAGGTCATGTAACTCAAGGTCAAATGTTCAAAAATCACCATAAAATCAACTTGTCCTTCCTAACGAACATTCTTTTTTCCCAAAATATGAGCTAGATATGCTTAATTTTAAGTTCTGTGTTAGTCAAACATATGGCAATGAGGAAAATTAATGGTGGACCTAGATAGTGAGGTTCCTTTTGCTATCCTTGACCTGTTTCCATGGAAACCAAAAATATCAGAAAATAATTGAAATTTCACTTATCTGGCCATAATTCTGGTTTAAATCAATATTTTTGTACGTTTCAAAATCCTATCATCAAGTACTCAATGAGACCTATCTGAAAAGATAATTTGGTTGACCTTGGCCAAGGTCAAGGTCATGTAACTCAAGGTCAAATGTTCAAAAATCACTATAAAATCAACTTGTCCTTCCTAACGAACATTCTGTTTTCCCCAAATATAGCTAGATATGCTTAATTTTATGTTCTGTGTTAGTCAACCATATGGCAATGAGGAAAATTGATGATGGACCTAGATAGTGAGGTTCCTTTTGCTATCCTTGACCTGCACCCATGGAAACCAAAATAATGAGAAAATAATTGAAATTTCACTTATTTTGACATGATTCTGGTTTGAATCAATATATTTGTATTTTTCGAAATCCTGTCATCTAGCACTCAATGAGGCCTACCTGTAAAAAAATGTTGGTTGACCTTGGCCAAGGTCAATTACGTGTAATTCAAGGTCAAATGTTCAAAAATCACTATGAAATCAACTTGTCCTTCCTAATGAACATTCTATTTTCCCCAAATATGTCTAAATGTCCACTATCTTAGGTTTTCAGATAATAAAATATATGGTGAACCTATATAGTTAGCATCCTCTGGTTAGCCCAGGCCTGTTTCCATGGAAACCAATAATTTGAAAAAAAAAGAACAATTTTCAAATACTTATTTGCTCATAATTCTAGTTCAAATCAACCTTATTGTATATTCTAAAATCCTACAATGTACAACTGAACAGGGTCTATGTGGTTAAACATTATTCATGACTTTGGCCAAGGTAAAGGTCATGCCATTAAAGGTCAAATTTTTGAAAAACACTTTCAAATCAACTTGTCCTTTCTTCCAAACTTTGTATTTCTTGTCAAAAATTTCTAGATGTGCGAAATGCGAATAAAATTTAAAGTGGACCTAACAGCAAAGATCCCTGAGTCACCCTTGACCTGTCTCCATGGAAACCAGAAAAATGACACAATAATATAAATCGCACATTTTTGTCATGCCTTAATCATGGTTTGAATTAACTGTAAGTTGTAAATCTTGAGATGTAGTACTCAATGAGGCCGATCTGGAGATCAGTAATGAATGACCTTGGCAAAGTTCCAAATCATACCATTACAGGTCAAATATTTAAAAATTGCTTAATAATTGAAACTAATTTGGTCATGATTTTTATTTCCATCTAGGTAACAGAAATGTAAAAAAAAGAGTATGCTCGACCTTTACCAAGGTGAAGGCCACATATTTTCACTGCTGAATGAGTTGAATAAAGACTCTCATTCATCAATTAAAGATGTGTTGAAACTGATAAAATGCAGAGAATTAAATCCAACATGGATATTTACTTCCTTCAAATTGGTTAGGATGTCAGAAGAGGAATAGTTGTGTGGTTATGTACCATTATGCATGATTATGCTATACCTCTTAGAGGTTCCATCTCGGCCAAATCAGTCCTTGATCCGGCCCGGATGGTACTACCCGGTTATCAGCCTGCCTGGTTACAAGCCTGGCCCGGGTGAAGCTCACCCTGCCTGGACTGCTCATCTGGCATGGTTACAGCTCTGCCCTTCTGGCCCGGATGACCAACCCGGCTTGGATGGACAGATGGCTTGCAATAAGGCAGGCCTTCACTGGTCACTGGCGGTTCCCACTGGGAGCTCCACCTATGAGGGCACATGCGGAGACCTCTTCTAAAGGTAGCAGCTAATGAAGACTCACTTACAGAACCCTGGATTTGACCCTGCTCCCCAGATGTTCACCCAACCATTGGGTAGAAGCAACGTAATCCAGGTTCTGTCTCTATCATCTGTGATGTCCATGTAAAGTATGGTAGTGCGGCCATGATCGTTTCCATCCACCTGCAAACACCTGAATAAAAAAGGCTCTTTACAACTCTACATCCACCTGTGTCGTTCCTTGGGAGGGTAGCTGCAAGTCATACGATCCTTAGTTCCCTAGTAGTCAGATACTTGGACGGTTCCCTGACAGTCCCTAGTCCTAGCCTACCCCCAAGTATTGGGATCACTACAGTTATAAATCCTTTTAATAGCAGCTCCATTATTCTTTATCGGCTTTAGCAAATACTTAGATTTCACAAATGATTGTTGAACTGAACACCTTTACCTTCAGTCCCCAGTCATTGAACACCACTGCTCCTTTACATAAGTAGTGCTCCTGTAAGGCACTGGGAGTCTGGGACTAGGTTGCTCTTTCTCAATAGGCCTCTAAAGGCCAGGGTGATGCATGCCCACAGTAATCTCATTGGCGCTGGAAGTCTAGTCTCTTGAACATCAAAAATAGGTCCTCCAGAAATAAAGTGGGACACTGAGGTTCCAGGTCGCCTAGTGCACAGCTGATAGCTGACATTGTCATTACAAAAGTAAACTCTGATGTAATTCTGGATGGTAGAGCACTTCAAAGATTTAGATGGGTACACAGCGTAACGGCACAAGATGTCAAGCTTGGTGGGTACCGGGGTGGCACCGGCCAGCATGCAAATCCGAGGAATTTATTCTACTGGGAAATCTTTGTCTTCGACATTGAGGCCGTCCACACCATGGACCTAAACTCCGTAGCCCTGATGTCCAGGTCCCTCACAAACTAGTTGATCTCTACAACATAGATGGGAAGGAATGTCATCAAAACACTTGGCTCTGGATGTTGCTGATGCAATCTTGTAACCAGGCAGCAAAACTCCCACTAAATGATAGTAAAATGCAACCTTGTCCCAGAATATAAGGCGAGGAATTTCCATGGACCTATCATTGTCACTCTTAGGACACACTATAGGACATACAAATAGCATCAGTCAACCTGGGGGAGGGAGGTCACTCCCATATCCCTGAGGGGGGTTGCCCATCATTGGTGACTGGTTGCCATAGAAGCCACTCAGTTGGCTCCTACAGTACCTCCCTTTATGTGCCCCCCTAGTTACTGCAGATGTACTTCTTGTTGCATGGGTTACATTCACAACGGTCACAGAAATTTGCAGATGTCCGGGGAATGTGATCCCCCTTGTTGTCTGCACCCTACCCACTGTTATTGGCTCGCCGGCTATCCTTGCGGGCTTTGTCCCGGTCGGACATCTGCTTATAATCTGCTTATAATCTACTTCAATGTGGTAATCTTACCTCCTCATCCTGCTATCTTTGGCATACAATCTCAACTTATCACACAGGTAATCAGACAGACCTTAGGGTTCGCTGGGTCCTAGGAGAGCCACATCCGGATCTGGGGATAGTAGCCCCAGTGAGTGATGAGATAGCCCAGGCCCTCTGCAGCCCTGCCTGGAAGGTGGCTGAGGTAGAGGATGGTATGGTATGGTACAGCAGCTAGTCCCTGTAGGGGTGGCTGTTGTTGCTGCTGCTGCTGAAGTGGCTGTGATTGTTGCTGAAGTAGCTGAGACTGTTGTTGCACTCACAGGAGGTAGGACTGGTAGGAAGTGTCCACCTTACCTCCTGAGTGTTGTGGTTCTTGTACATGGTGTGTGTATTCACCCCCTCTGGCTGCGTCGGCACTATGGTAAAGAACTGAGGTATACATTTGAGCCTCAAACGCCTCCACATCCTGTCCACCAAAGCCGGTTGAGGCTCCATGGAACCCAGACATGGCCCCTCTTGTCTCCTCCTCTATCGGGTTGTTACCTGTGTGTAGTCCGGCAAAGTCTATCACAGCCTCCATCAGCCTCTGATACCTCTTCAAATCAGCCTCTCTGGCCCTCTCCTACAAGGTAGCCTCTAAGGTACAAGGTAGCCTCTATCCATTCCAATTGAGTGGTTAGTGCAGCCTGGGCACTTTAGTTGTACTGCGCAGAAGCTGTATGGTAGGGTGTGACCTCTGTGCTGTGTTGGTGGGTCGTACCGGCTGGGTGCCCCGACCAGCCTGGGGGGACCATGGTCAGTCTCCTGTGGACCGAGGACACCACCATTGACTCCTTGTGCCGGAGCTGCTATCCCCTGTTTCTTAGGAGTTCCCTTATTGAGGTTGGGGGCCTCACATTGTGGACACTTGACTCTATTGCCGTGGAACTAATGCCCACAAAAACAGCTCGTCATATTGAGGCAATTGAGGCGAAATGGGGCAAGTGAGGCAATATAACAGAAAAATTAAATCAATTGTCCATGTTGTAGTAGGAGCAGGGCGGCAGTGACGTCATGGTATCACTGGTGGGAAGGCTCCCTACTCCCTCTGGGGGTCAATACCCAAACTAACCAATAAGTCCTTCCTATTGGCTTTAGCAAATACTACTAAGATTTCACCACTTTTGTAAAAGTTTGGAGATCTTCTCACAACAAGTTATAACTATGGTCATATCATTCATGTATAAATCTTATACACATTATCTGAGGACCAATCTGACCTCTCCAGTTCCCAGACAACACCAGCCAATGGACATACGCCCTAATTCTCAGTCTCATGGATCTATGTTTAGCCAGCTCCTCAATTTGGATACAGGGGTGGCTGGCTGTGTGGGTGTGAATCCGACATAGACCTATGTCAAAGGCTGAGATCACTTGATTTCGTCGTGGAGGATAAGCCTAGATAGAGCCTATTAATGTTACGACAATATTAAAACATTTTAACATGATTATCTTTCAAATTTGATAGTTATCAAAATGCTATATACATAGACCAACATATTTTGCAGATAAACAATTAAAACGAATGTATGGCAAGTCATGTTGATTTTATGGGGATTTTTTAACATTTGACCTTTAATTGCATGACTTTGACCTTGGCAAATATAAACCATCATTTCTTCCCAGATTGGCCTCAACTGGTATCATATGGTTTAGAGAAATATTGATTAAAACCAGAATTATTGCCAAATAAGTGTAATTTTAATTATTTCACCTTTTTTTTTGTTTCCATGAAAACAGGTCAAGGATAGCCAAAGGAATCCATAATACTGTAAAATACATCCTTTTTCGGGGATTTTCTTTCCCCTCTAAGGCCTACTTCTTTTCCCCATAAGTATATGTTGTCTTCAGGGCAGAATATTAGAAAGAATACTCTCTTTGGCCACGGAAAAGGGTGGTTTAGGGGGGTCTTGGGTGGGGTCTGGACCCCTAAAATTTCCCAAACTTCAATTCGACTTATAAGTGGGGTTTTCCAAAAGTTAAAAGCATTTTGCAATAGGTCGAATTTTCACCTCAAAAGTCCAATTGGACCTATAAGTGAGGTCGACTTATAGGCGAGGTTTTACGGTAGCTATATTTGGGGAAAATAGAATGTTTGTTAGGAAGGACAAGTTGATTTTATAGTGATTTTTGAACATTTGACCTTGAGTTAAATGACCTTGACCTTGGCCAAGGTCAACCAAATTATCTTTTCTGCATAGGTCTCATTGAGTACTTGATGATAGGATTTTGAAACGTACAAAAATATTGATTTAAACCAGAATTATGGCCAGATAAGTGAAATTTCAACTATTTTCTGATTATTTTGGGTTTCCATGGAAACAGGTCAAGGATAGCATAAGCAACCTCACTATCTAGGGCCACCATCAATTTTCCTCATTGCCATGTGTCTGACCAACATCAAACATAAAATTAAGCATATCTTTCTATATTTGGGGAAAATAGAATGTTCGTTAGGAAGGACAAGTTGATTTTATACTGATTTTTGAACATTTGACCTTGAATTGCATGACCTTGACCTCGACCAAGGTCAACCAAGTTTTTTTTTCAGATAGGTCTCATTGAGTACTTGATAATAGGATTTCGAAACGTACAGAAATTATGATTTAAACCAGAATTATGGCCGAATAAGTGAAATTTCAATTATTTTCTGATTATTTTCGTTTCCATCGAAACAGGTCAAGGATAGCAAAAGGAACCTTGCTATCTAGGTCCACCATTAATTTTCCTCATTGCCATATGTTTGACTCACACAGAACTTAAAATTAAGCATATCTAGCTCATATTTCGGGAAAAAAGAATGTTCGTTAGGAAGGACAAGTTGATTTTATGGTGATTTTTGAACATTTGACCTTGAGTTACATGACCTTGACCTTGGCCAAGGTCAACCAAATTATCTTTTCTGCATAGGTCTCATTGAGTACTTGATGATAGGATTTTGAAACGTACAAAAATATTGATTTAAACCAAGAACTATGGCCAGATAAGTGAAATTTCAACTATTTTCTGATTATTTTGGGTTTCCGTGGAAACAGGTCAAGGATAGCAAAAGGAACCTCGCTATCTAGGGCCACCATCAATTTACCTCATTGCCATGTGTCTGACTAACATCAAACATAAAATTAAGCATATCTTTCTATATTTGGGGAAAATAGAATGTTCGTTAGGAAGGACAAGTTGATTTTATACTGATTTTTGAACATTTGACCTTGAATTGCATGACCTTGACCTCGACCAAGGTCAACCAAGTTTTTTTTTCAGATAGGTCTCATTGAGTACTTGATAATAGGATTTCGAAACGTACAGAAATTATGATTTAAACCAGAATTATGGCCGAATAAGTGAAATTTCAATTATTTTCTGATTATTTTCGTTTCCATCGAAACAGGTCAAGGATAGCAAAAGGAACCTTGCTATCTAGGTCCACCATTAATTTTCCTCATTGCCATATGTTTGACTCACACAGAACTTAAAATTAAGCATATCTAGCTCATATTTCGGGAAAAAAGAATGTTCGTTAGGAAGGACAAGTTGATTTTATGGTGATTTTTGAACATTTGACCTTGAGTTACATGACCTTGACCTTGGCCAAGGTCAACCAAATTATCTTTTCTGCATAGGTCTCATTGAGTACTTGATGATAGGATTTTGAAACGTACAAAAATATTGATTTAAACCAAGAACTATGGCCAGATAAGTGAAATTTCAACTATTTTCTGATTATTTTGGGTTTCCATGGAAACAGGTCAAGGATAGCAAAAGGAACCTCGCTATCTAGGGCCACCATCAATTTACCTCATTGCCATGTGTCTGACTAACACAGAACTTAAAATTAAACATATCTAGCTATATTTGGGGAAAATAGAATGTTCATAAGGAAGGGCAAGTTGATTTTATGGTGATTTTTTAACATTTGACCTTGAATTGCATGACCTTGACCTTGGCCAAGGTCAACCAAAAAAAAATTTCAGATAGGTCTTAATGAGTACTTGATGATAGGATTTCGAAACGTACAAAAATATTGATTTAAACCAGAGTTATGGCCAAATATGTAAGTTTTCTAAGAATCTCATTATTTTCCCTGGTTGCCATGGTTACCAAGCTCCCCTGACCTTAAGCTACACCAGATGCAAGGCCACCCCACATTTTCATATGCCTCTGAGGGTTACCTATCAGAAAATCATAGGTGGAATTAGTGCTCTTGATTGGCAGTCATGGCTAATATCCTAGGGTCTGGCTTATGGACTAACAGGGTATAGCGCCAGATTAATATTGAAAATATTCTGTACTAATGCATTTTTGCATCATGTCGACCGAACAGGGTTGATATACTCTTGCAAAGGTGAGTATTCCAGTATCATGACAAAAAAGGACATGACATTGAATTATCAAGCAGCTCTTGAAGAGTTGATATTGCAAATTCCAATGTCACTGTATTAGTCACAATATATTAGTATAATTAATATAAACTTCTGAAATTACTAAAAATCTTAATTTGGTTGAGGAAATCGTAATGGGCGTAATAGGGCCTAAAAATCGTAAAATTACAAAAGAAATCGTAACACTTGGCATCCCTGGGCCTGGTAATATATTGCCTATAGCTATATAATATTTTCAGCTAGAAGGGGGGGGGGGGCTTGTTGATATATTAAAAGTGGGGACAAATTTTTATAAACCTTGATACTAGAGGACTGTATGCGATGTCCTTTGACTTTGTCTGCTTAGTAATAATATATGACTCGTCGGCGGAGGGTAGAATCTTAGCCCCCCCCCCTTCGAAAAAGTTTACCCCCTACCCGGCTACTATTAGACTAAGTACATTTACTATAGAATGCTATTAGAATACAACAAATACAACAAAATGCTATTAAAACAAAGCCATTATTTACGTAATTCTGTAAAAATAGAAAAGAATAAGATAATAACATCAGATCACTACGCAGCATTCAAAATGGCGAACATGACTAGCAGAATGACGTGACGTTATGAAGGTTTGAGAAAATTTGTCTGCTTTTGACCTCAATTAAGGTGTTATTCTATTTCTAATGATCCACAAGTGACTAATGCGAACCCTTTTGCCTACCCTAATATTGATGCCATTTTAGATCGAAATCCATGCCTAATAGAGACAGTCCCTGATCTTACGGTTAAGCCGAATGTGCTGTGTGCTATTTTACTACTAATCACTGCTAAAAATAGACATTATATATAAGCATATCATCATCACCATGCAATACTGGCTGAGCCTAGGCCAAGCCCAAGGGAAGTATTCTGACTATTCATTTATTACATTGGGGGGGGGGGGGGGGGAGATGGTCGTACCTCCTCATTAGATTTCGCCAACCCCCGCCCTCCTTATTAATGATAAATGAATTATCCTTAGTCTAAAGGAGTGTTCATCTAAGGCTTTAATAGCCTAAGTTAGATGCCTAAAAGTTATAATACCGCCAATATTGCCAACAACTGAAATTCTGAATATTAAAGCAGCATTATTATTTAAGCTGTCTCACGACACTGATACAGTGATAGAATAGTCTCAATAGAGATAAGAGACTCCACTGCTCTAACTGGTTTATTCGTGGTCGAACACAATTTGTGATACTGCAAACCAGGACCAAATAAAAATGTATTCAAAAAAAAAAGCCTGTGATTTTTCATAGTTATAGACATAGTCATAGACACCTCCCTGGATTTTTCAATTATTAAAAATAGCACATACTAGTATTACTAGCATGTCAAAGGAACAATAGTCTAGATCCAAAGTAAGAATCAACTTAAGTTATATTCTTATCATCCCCAATAAACTACTAACATTCTAATTGTACCCCAGTATAAGACAGTGCAATAACCATCAACAACAAAAGCCCTGCGTGTGAGTGTGACTCGGTGAGTCTGAATCGGCCATGACAAAACTGGCGCGTTCTTGTGGCAAATCGTGCCCCCTCACTGTCGAGTCGCGTGCTTCGCATCACGTCGGTGATCCTCCTAAAAACTAAGCAGGGATGTTCTACAGTACTCGAGCTAGTATAATCGTAACAAAACATACCTGTTATACCACAAAATTGATCAATAACATCCTTTGGAACAGAGCTCTTGCCTCGACTGGCACTTGCCATCTTGCGGAAACCATTGAAGCTGTGAAAAAGGTAAAAGTTGTAACTGTGAAGCGTCGTTGTAACGCCCTTATAGTTTGTAGAGTTGACGCTAGATGGCAGCACGAGTTCAGACGCGCAAAAATTTCCCGCCGCGGTTTCTCAGCGACTTGCCTTTTGCCGCATGTTCGGTAGTTCAGCATTCTAAAACCCCAGATGCGGGTCCAGACACTACATGCGGGTTAGTTTTTCAGGGCTGGGCATGTTGTGATATGCTGGAGCAGACTTAGAAATTTTTGGAGCAAAGTATTTCAGACTTGCACACAATAACTAGATTTGTGTGTTAAAAAGAAGAAGAACCTGAGGTGAATTTTGGGTGTGAAATAAAGGAGAGTTTTAATATTTTTGTTTTCAATGTGGTGTGCTCTGCGGTGTTTCAGGGAACATTGCTGAATTCTACCTTTAGATTTGTGCATTGTTTTGGGCACATTGCTCCTGGAAAATAACTTTAGAATGGTGGCACATTGTTCTAGAAAAAAAATGAAATTCTACTTTTAGATTGGTGTTTTCTATGAAGTTTTGGGGGCATTTTGCTTCAAGAAAACTTTGGATTTCTAATTTTTGAATGGTATTTTCTGAGGGGTTTGGCAGTCTTTGCCAAATCCTAACGGACAGTGGCAATGTCCGCCTAAAATGTCTCTGGTCCGGCAAAATACCTGGTGTTGCTGGACCAGATGTCCTGCACATTCTAGGCTTTTCAAACCTGAAAGAATTTTTCAAATATTCCAAGTAAGTAGTATAGTATGTATCGGAACGGGACTATAGTTAAGTACTGTTTATTACTCAATCGACCTGCAGCCAATCAGAGGCCTCCATTTGGTCACGTGACCGGAAGTGACCTACTTAGGGGATTAGTGGTGCATTCTGGGTAACCCTGCAGCCAATCAGAGGCCTCCATTTGGTCACGTGACCGGAAGTGACCTACTTAGGGGATTAGTGGTGCATTCTGGGTAACCTACTGACCTACTTAGAAGCTCTCAGCCAATCAGAGGCCGGCATTCTGGTAACCATGGTAACGTGACTTACTTACGTCACGTGACCTACTTAGGCTCAGCCAATCAGAAGCCGGCATTCTGGTAACTAGGGTAACGTGACCTACTTAGGGTTTGTTTGTAAACAACACCACGTGGCTCTCTTGTTTGTAAACAACACCACGTGACACGTGACTGTTTGTAAACAAACAATTCGACTTAGTCTGACATTTTCAGCTGTCGCATGCTGACCTGCTGCTATCATAAGAGAAACAAAAGCCCTAATCACGCTTTTCAGCTGGATCCTTCCACCCACCAGACATGGATCCAGATGGGAGGGTGGTTTAAAATTAATCCGTGTACCGACTGTCATACAATAGTGTAATTAGTTGAACACGTGTTACCTGTATAAAGGATTAGCAGGTCATGGGCTTAGAGTGTGTATAGAAAAACAACTACAGGTAGCGTGAACAAAGCGACCCCCTCCCTTTCTGTCACTCTGTCTGTGACTAGAGGGCGCGCGTGTGGTAAGCGGCTTAAATCTAAAGAAAAAAAATCACCCTCTCCTGTCGTCAGCAGTCAGCTGGCCGGCGGCTGGAAAATGCGATTAGAGGGATGATGAGCGCGGTTTTTTATATTCAATATATTAGAAGTGTGCTTTGTTGCTTATATAGTTCATTATGCGTTTAAAATGTTCGCGAGTATCGTAGAAATGTACAAAAATCCTATTGTGGCGCCATCTGACGAAAAGAGCGGAGAACTATACTAGGGTATGGCGAGCTAGACTAGAGCATGTAATCACCAGGCGGCAGAGTGGTCAAAAGACAATCTCGTAGTAGTAGGTCTACTTGGATCTTGAGTAGCCACCCTTGTGGTTGCAATTACCTAGACTAGTTGACCCTGCCAGCCTGGTCAAGTGAAATTAGTAAGGAGACCGCACATTAACGCGCTCCACAGTCTTTAGACAGTTAAGACTATAGTACCGTAGATTCTACTGTGTACTCACACTAACTATTTACAGTGCTACATATTCATACCCGTGTTCTAAGTGTTTTTTTAGAAAAAAGCGATCTACTCACCCATTTTTTTTAGACAAACTCCTATTAGCAGGTAACCCCTGTATAAACCATACTGCAAAGATCTGCTACTTCGAGCGTCTGCCTCGTGACTGATAGTGTACAACAAGACGAAGTGGGCAGAGGTGAAGTACTGTTCCAAGAAAAATTGAGGCTCTTTATATAGCTGAGAGAGCGGCTAATCCGGATGTTCTAAGCTTGTTTTCACCTAGAGCCCCACCCTCTTCCAGAGAGGAATCAAATTGCTTTTCACCTGGACCCTTCCACCCCTCATCCATCAGCATGAAAAGAGGGATAACAAGTGTAACGTGCGCTACATGTATATGGGATTATAGCTGGTGAAGAGATAAAGCCAGGTCAACTGTGTATACAAAGACTACAGGAGGTGATTAACGACAGGTGTGACGCGCCAGCCCGTGGACGGATTATCTTCTAAGCTGACGCTTATTCAACTAGCCAGCTGCCGTCCGCTCCACTCACCACGGCAAGAGGAGGTGCTTTTGTTTTACACTTAAGTCGCTTACCACATGTACTCGTCTCTACCTCACAGACAGACACCCTCTCGCTTGCTTCACGACCCCTGTAGCTTTTTTTGTATACACACTCTAATCTCATAACCCCCTGATCCGTTATACAGGTAACGGGTATTCTCTTTTAAATAGCTGCCAGTCAGCCTGCGGCAGCTGAAAACGACGGTAAGTAGCTTAGCTCTAGAAGCAAGAAGGCGTATATAAGGAGGCTGACACGTGTATAGGCGCCTTATAAGTCGGCAGGGGGTAAATACTAGTGAAAAAGGAAGGCAGGTGTGCAGGTAGCTTTCTAACAGACACGTGTGTGCACTAAGCTGCTTAAGTCTAAACCCACCTGCAGTAGTCAGGTAGCATGTGAAAACTTACTTAACAGATCTCTTAATTGAGTAGAGACTCTGTACTGAGAGAGTCTTTTCAGCCGTTTAAGAGGATTATCTAGGACAGGGTACATAAGGAGTGAAACGACGCTCTCACCCATCACACTTTCTCGACCCGCCCTTCATCATCGTAGCATCGTCCACTCTACGCTCGCTCAGAATGTTATGATGGTTAGTTCTGCTATTTTCAGCTACTTTTCTTATCGAAGTGTTGACGCTACAGAGCATCGAAACTCTCTCCAAATGAGTCCAAGAAAGAAAAAGCAACTTCCACTTGAAGCAGGAAGAGAAACAGTGCCCTATGATGCATGTGAGGTAAAGAAACATTGGAAGGACGTCACCAAGGAGCAATGGATAGAAGCATGCTTCAACTTCATCGGAACGGAAGTAGTTTCATTTGGACAGAGGGAGAAGATTTTGTTGGAGCTATTTTTCTTAGCTCCGTATACTTGGCCTGACTGTGGTGAAATTCCTTCAGGTATTTGTTCAGTCTTCGCCATAGAAGTTATCAGGTCTTTGAAGGAGCTTCGATATATGCAAGGCACTCACGAGGAGATTGTTCAGAAAATGACGGAATTCGAAACAGGAGAAGACACAATATGGTGCGAGGAGACGACATATACGGACGATGATCTGGAGTACATCATTTGTAGCCCGTTGGAACATTATGTTAAAGACTTTGAGGACATGCTAGACAGCACTGAGATGAACCCGAAAGAGAGATCCCTTACTGCACAGAAAGAGGCCAAAGCTGTGTTGGAAAAGCTCAAGTTTGGTCAAGGATTCACTCTTCAAAGCAGCTGTGTGAGTGTGATAAAAGGCCTTGTGTTGAAACATCCAGACATGAAGTTTTCGCGTGCTGTCGACACACTTCCTTTGCCTGAACTGATGATGAACATGATCGATCCCATCGTACCAACATGTTTCGACTCTGCCAATTGTCCCATGTATAAAATGGTTTCAAGTTTTGCCCGTGGCCGATGGCTAAACGATCCACTGAAGTCAGAAAACCTCCTTGATTTAATCAACTGACTAAATGTATTTTCTCATACTAGTATTAGTAGCATTAGTAATAGCAGCTACTCAGTCTCGTGCAGCACAAGCAGCAGCATCTGTCAGCAGCATCCGTGACATCGTCAGCAGCAGCAGCAGCTGCACGAGCAGCACAAGCAGCAGCATCTGTCAACAGCATCCGTGACATCGTCAGCAACTGCAGCAGCTGCACGAGCAGCACAAGCAGCAGCAGCTGTCAGCAGCTGCAGCAGCTGCACGAGCAGCACAAGCAGCAGCACCAACAGCAGCAGCAACAGCAAATCAGCAGCAGCAGCAGCAGCAGCAGCAGCAGCAGCAGCGGCGGTGTGGACCACTAAATTCGAGATGGCGACATGTCTGTTTCTTAGAATCGACATTCGACATGAGGCCTAGTGACATTTGACATGAAGCTTGAAAAACATAGTGACAGGTGACATGAGCAATTCTTAAAATCGACATGAGATATGAGCATAATTAAGCGACATCGACATGTGCCATGGCTATTTTTTTTTAAGACAAACGCCATAGACTCCTCATTCAAACCCCCACTAGTAGTGCTCTATAAGCGCAAGCTTTGCCTTAAGAGAGCTGTGGCTGTGAACCCTCTCCTCCCCCCGTACACACAGGTAAATATCAGAGTCAGCCAATGTCGCCAATACTACTCTCATACAAGGGTCAGGCACTGCTGGACTATAATAGATGGGTCAAGGACCATTCTACTGAGGGTCAGGTTAGGCTGGACATTCAATAACAGGCTGGACTTTGGCAAACTTGCTTGAAAGTCTGGCCAGCAAGAGTCCGTTGAAGGACTATACGGTAAAAAGGCTGCTGTTACAGTCAAGATACTCATATTTCAAGCCTAGAAAACTGTAATTAGCTTTCCAAGTTGTTTATTTAACAATATCCTGGCCTAGCAAGAAGCTGTCAGATGACATCTAAGAAAAATGGGGCTGTTAATTGATCAAGAGAGCTACATTGTTACAGAGTCCTATTCCTCTTTTGAGGTGGGACCAAATTTGAAAAAAGAATAAACTCAAAAAAAAAGCCTTAAGATTGAAACAGTTGTAGATGACAAATTTGATGAGGAAGTCGTATTAATTAGTTTACAAATAGCCGCTGCACGAGCAGCACAAGCAGCAGCTGACACTAGTGTCAGCTGCAGCAGCTGCACGAGCTGCTTGTGCTGCTCGTGCAGCGGCTATTTGTAAACTAATTAATATTTACCTGTGTGTACGGGGGGAGGAGAGGGTTCACAGCCACAGCTCTCTTAAGGCAAAGCTTGCGCTTATAGAGCACTACTAGTGGGGGTTTGAATGAGGAGTCTATGGCGTTTGTCTTAAAAAAAAATAGCCATGGCACATGTCGATGTCGCTTAATTATGCTCATATCTCATGTCGATTTTAAGAATTGCTCATGTCACCTGTCACTATGTTTTTCAAGCTTCATGTCAAATGTCACTAGGCCTCATGTCGAATGTCGATTCTAAGAAACAGACATGTCGCCATCTCGAATTTAGTGGTCCACACCGCCGCTGCTGCTGCTGCTGCTGCTGCTGCTGCTGCTGCTGCTGCTGCTGATTTGCTGTTGCTGCTGCTGTTGGTGCTGCTGCTTGTGCTGCTCGTGCAGCTGCTGCAGCTGCTGACAGCTGCTGCTGCTTGTGCTGCTCGTGCAGCTGCTGCAGTTGCTGACGATGTCACGGATGCTGTTGACAGATGCTGCTGCTTGTGCTGCTCGTGCAGCTGCTGCTGCTGCTGACGATGTCACGGATGCTGCTGACAGATGCTGCTGCTTGTGCTGCACGAGACTGAGTAGCTGCTATTACTAATGCTACTAATACTAGTATGAGAAAATACATTTAGTCAGTTGATTAAATCAAGGAGGTTTTCTGACTTCAGTGGATCGTTTAGCCATCGGCCACGGGCAAAACTTGAAACCATTTTATACATGGGACAATTGGCAGAGTCGAAACATGTTGGTACGATGGGATCGATCATGTTCATCATCAGTTCAGGCAAAGGAAGTGTGTCGACAGCACGCGAAAACTTCATGTCTGGATGTTTCAACACAAGGCCTTTTATCACACTCACACAGCTGCTTTGAAGAGTGAATCCTTGACCAAACTTGAGCTTTTCCAACACAGCTTTGGCCTCTTTCTGTGCAGTAAGGGATCTCTCTTTCGGGTTCATCTCAGTGCTGTCTAGCATGTCCTCAAAGTCTTTAACATAATGTTCCAACGGGCTACAAATGATGTACTCCAGATCATCGTCCGTATATGTCGTCTCCTCGCACCATATTGTGTCTTCTCCTGTTTCGAATTCCGTCATTTTCTGAACAATCTCCTCGTGAGTGCCTTGCATATATCGAAGCTCCTTCAAAGACCTGATAACTTCTATGGCGAAGACTGAACAAATACCTGAAGGAATTTCACCACAGTCAGGCCAAGTATACGGAGCTAAGAAAAATAGCTCCAACAAAATCTTCTCCCTCTGTCCAAATGAAACTACTTCCGTTCCGATGAAGTTGAAGCATGCTTCTATCCATTGCTCCTTGGTGACGTCCTTCCAATGTTTCTTTACCTCACATGCATCATAGGGCACTGTTTCTCTTCCTGCTTCAAGTGGAAGTTGCTTTTTCTTTCTTGGACTCATTTGGAGAGAGTTTCGATGCTCTGTAGCGTCAACACTTCGATAAGAAAAGTAGCTGAAAATAGCAGAACTAACCATCATAACATTCTGAGCGAGCGTAGAGTGGACGATGCTACGATGATGAAGGGCGGGTCGAGAAAGTGTGATGGGTGAGAGCGTCGTTTCACTCCTTATGTACCCTGTCCTAGATAATCCTCTTAAACGGCTGAAAAGACTCTCTCAGTACAGAGTCTCTACTCAATTAAGAGATCTGTTAAGTAAGTTTTCACATGCTACCTGACTACTGCAGGTGGGTTTAGACTTAAGCAGCTTAGTGCACACACGTGTCTGTTAGAAAGCTACCTGCACACCTGCCTTCCTTTTTCACTAGTATTTACCCCCTGCCGACTTATAAGGCGCCTATACACGTGTCAGCCTCCTTATATACGCCTTCTTGCTTCTAGAGCTAAGCTACTTACCGTCGTTTTCAGCTGCCGCAGGCTGACTGGCAGCTATTTAAAAGAGAATACCCGTTACCTGTATAACGGATCAGGGGGTTATGAGATTAGAGTGTGTATACAAAAAAAGCTACAGGGGTCGTGAAGCAAGCGAGAGGGTGTCTGTCTGTGAGGTAGAGACGAGTACATGTGGTAAGCGACTTAAGTGTAAAACAAAAGCACCTCCTCTTGCCGTGGTGAGTGGAGCGGACGGCAGCTGGCTAGTTGAATAAGCGTCAGCTTAGAAGATAATCCGTCCACGGGCTGGCGCGTCACACCTGTCGTTAATCACCTCCTGTAGTCTTTGTATACACAGTTGACCTGGCTTTATCTCTTCACCAGCTATAATCCCATATACATGTAGCGCACGTTACACTTGTTATCCCTCTTTTCATGCTGATGGATGAGGGGTGGAAGGGTCCAGGTGAAAAGCAATTTGATTCCTCTCTGGAAGAGGGTGGGGCTCTAGGTGAAAACAAGCTTAGAACATCCGGATTAGCCGCTCTCTCAGCTATATAAAGAGCCTCAATTTTTCTTGGAACAGTACTTCACCTCTGCCCACTTCGTCTTGTTGTACACTATCAGTCACGAGGCAGACGCTCGAAGTAGCAGATCTTTGCAGTATGGTTTATACAGGGGTTACCTGCTAATAGGAGTTTGTCTAAAAAAAATGGGTGAGTAGATCGCTTTTTTCTAAAAAAACACTTAGAACACGGGTATGAATATGTAGCACTGTAAATAGTTAGTGTGAGTACACAGTAGAATCTACGGTACTATAGTCTTAACTGTCTAAAGACTGTGGAGCGCGTTAATGTGCGGTCTCCTTACTAATTTCACTTGACCAGGCTGGCAGGGTCAACTAGTCTAGGTAATTGCAACCACAAGGGTGGCTACTCAAGATCCAAGTAGACCTACTACTACGAGATTGTCTTTTGACCACTCTGCCGCCTGGTGATTACATGCTCTAGTCTAGCTCGCCATACCCTAGTATAGTTCTCCGCTCTTTTCGTCAGATGGCGCCACAATAGGATTTTTGTACATTTCTACGATACTCGCGAACATTTTAAACGCATAATGAACTATATAAGCAACAAAGCACACTTCTAATATATTGAATATAAAAAACCGCGCTCATCATCCCTCTAATCGCATTTTCCAGCCGCCGGCCAGCTGACTGCTGACGACAGGAGAGGGTGATTTTTTTTCTTTAGATTTAAGCCGCTTACCACACGCGCGCCCTCTAGTCACAGACAGAGTGACAGAAAGGGAGGGGGTCGCTTTGTTCACGCTACCTGTAGTTGTTTTTCTATACACACTCTAAGCCCATGACCTGCTAATCCTTTATACAGGTAACACGTGTTCAACTAATTACACTATTGTATGACAGTCGGTACACGGATTAATTTTAAACCACCCTCCCATCTGGATCCATGTCTGGTGGGTGGAAGGATCCAGCTGAAAAGCGTGATTAGGGCTTTTGTTTCTCTTATGATAGCAGCAGGTCAGCATGCGACAGCTGAAAATGTCAGACTAAGTCGAATTGTTTGTTTACAAACAGTCACGTGTCACGTGGTGTTGTTTACAAACAAGAGAGCCACGTGGTGTTGTTTACAAACAAACCCTAAGTAGGTCACGTTACCCTAGTTACCAGAATGCCGGCTTCTGATTGGCTGAGCCTAAGTAGGTCACGTGACGTAAGTAAGTCACGTTACCATGGTTACCAGAATGCCGGCCTCTGATTGGCTGAGAGCTTCTAAGTAGGTCAGTAGGTTACCCAGAATGCACCACTAATCCCCTAAGTAGGTCACTTCCGGTCACGTGACCAAATGGAGGCCTCTGATTGGCTGCAGGGTTACCCAGAATGCACCACTAATCCCCTAAGTAGGTCACTTCCGGTCACGTGACCAAATGGAGGCCTCTGATTGGCTGCAGGTCGATTGAGTAATAAACAGTACTTAACTATAGTCCCGTTCCGATACATACTATACTACTCAAGTAGAACTGAAGTTAGAAGTCAGAGAGTACACACTGATAGTCTATGGACATTTTCTTATTAGTGTAGGGGCCGGATTCCCCTTGCCTTGGTGGTAAACCTGCAAGGGGGTATCACTCGGGTAATCCTGCTCCCCTCTGTACCATACCAATCCAGTAACGTGAGACACGGTCTATCTGATAGGACAAGGGGATGTAGCTCAGTGGTAGAGCAATCGCTTGGCAAGCGGAAGGCCCCGGGTTCGACTCCTGGTGTCTCCGAAAAAACGTCATTTTCGGAGAAACTGTGTCCCTCACATTACATTTATTTAATAAAATATTAAATTACCCTAAATTGTATGCTTTTGGTTTCTGGTCCTGCAGAAATCTATCCGGTCCTGCGAATTTTGCAAACTGCAGGACCGAATGTCCTGCATAGTGAAAAAGTTTTCGCAAAGACTGGTTTGGGAGCATACTTTTAGACCTTTTTTACTACAAGAATGTATTGCCAATTTTTACAAGAGTCGTCAGGTCACTTAAATTATATTAACAGGTCGCCAGGTCGCCTGAAAAACAGCCCAAGTCAGCAGGTCGTTTTTGACCCAAATGGAACCACTGGAAGGGGCATTGGACCCGGCATTGGACTAATGAGCCTTATTGCAAAGCCTATATTTAACTTTAGTTGCAATCTCAGGAAAGTGATCCTTACATCGTCCCACTTGCTCAAAACTGTATTACAAGTAATCACTTAGAGCCCCAGCTCTCCTATAATAGGGCTGAGTACCTGTCCCGACTGCGCCCTGACTGTCGGTGGAGGGGTACCGAGATCTGCGGGTTTAAGTAGATTCCTGATTGTAATTCATCAAATAAGGCTGGGTACATGGGTCAATGGTGTTGGAGGAACTGCGTTACACAAAAACAAACAAGGTAATATATAGTGCAGCTCTTATACAGACTTGACCCCCCCCCCCCCCCCCCCACACACACACACACAAACACGCACACAGAGAAAAGGGAGAAAACTAAATATATCCTTACATAGCGCTATAGTGTGCCAGGAGGGGGGGGGGGGGGGGTGGGGGTCCACAGCTGACCCCACCCCCAACCTACCCACTCCAATCTCAGCGGTCTTGGTGCTTCTCTGCAGTACACGGCTGTACACTGCTGTGACCCCAGAGACTGCCGGGCTGGGATCAGTGTGGCTTCTCTGGGGGTCTGGGTGATTTCTGGGAGCAGTGCCTTCGGCTACTTCCCAGTGGGCATGAAACCCAGTTCAGCGTTGAATCAACGTTGAATCAACATTGTATCAACATTGACAACCACTTATCAATGTTGATTCAATGTTCTGTGCCCACTGGGTTGTACCCTTCATGAAGGAAATGAAAATGGGAAAGGGTCTATGTCGTGTGTTTTTTTTTCTCTCTCTATTCATATTATGGTATACGAACATGGTGCAGCTTATTTTCAAAGTACATTTTAAATATCTATCCTATACTGCCCTTTGTTGTAGATTATTTCAAGCTTCTCTGTTAAATATTTTAACACACTTTTGTAATCAGGCCAGAAGGTGGGTGTAGGCGAGCAGGTGGGTGCGGGTGAGAGCTTGAGGCCTATAAGGCCTAGGCCGGACTGGAGCTGGTTGCGGCAGCCCACACTGATAATAGCTGATAGGCTGGGTACCAGCATGTCCCTGGAAGTGATTGTTACCCAGGGACAAGGTACCAGTCAGTGTGTCTCTTACCAGTGATGATAACCGCACCCAGCGAAATTTTAAATGGCCGACCCACTGGATATGGGTCTACAGCCCTATTGTGGCTACAGATGGGTCAAAAGCGACCTGGCGACCTGGGCCGTTTTGGAGGCGACCTGGCGACCTGGTGCAATAATAAAAGCGACCTGGCGACTTTTGGACAAAATTTACAATAGAATAAAGGGTTCAAAAAAGCGACTTTTCGACCTGGACCCCTTAATTTCGGCGACTTTCCGACCTCAGGGGGGGGACCCCTCTGCACCCCCCCTATTGGTAGTAAACCATGCCTAAAGCCAGGTCTACCCACAGAAATATCTTCAACAAGGCTCGGATGCAGAGACCGACTTCTGATATAGCTTGACCTGTCTCTTTAAAAAAAAACCGCACAAAAGCGTCTTATTTTCATGTCAAAACATTGCAGTCTATGGATGAGATTTTAGCACTGAGCTCTATGAGAGGGAAAAAAGGAGTAGGGTGATAAACACTTTCTCAAACTTTGTACATTTTTTTGGACTTGTTCAAGGTATCGAATTACCGAATTTTCAGTAAGAGACGTTGTCCCCCGACCACTTCTTCAATTCTTTGTCTTTGTAATGCAAGGAGCAATAGTGAGCCTGTGACATGACAATATGGAATATGCCAAAAAAGGCTTAATTTGCTTTTGGGGCGGGGCATATGTCATAACCCGGGGATGGGACCCTGGGTCAATAGAATAAATCATAATCGTTGACAGAATTACTAGAAAATATTCAGGAGGCCTGATCTGAATTGCAATCTCCAGTGTTATTCTAATTCTGATATATCATGTGAATAGGACGCAAGACAATGTGTGTTTCAAGTGCCTGTTTTAGACATCAGTTCTGAGGTAAGTACACTGTAAAAAATGTCCGTTGAAATTACGGAGAATCAATGCTAAATTTGATGGTGTATCACCGTAATTGTGATTTATGGTGAGACACTGTAAAACGTATTACTTTTACATTGAACATCCGTAAACCATTACAGTGAAACAATGTTTTTTTCATTTACGGTGAATCTCACGTTAAAAGTTTGCTCACCAGGTGGCAGCTTGGTTTGATAGAGAGACTTTAGTGAAAGCTATCAACTAAAACCATACATAATTGTGTTAGATTTATAAAGATATCCAACTATCTCATTAATTACACAATCAATATTGAAGCCTTTGGCATATTTAAGATAAAAAATACATAATTTCCTTTTTTGAGACCCTGGACACTAGTACGAATAGTATAAACACCCATGTTGTGGTAATTAGAATTATACATATTGAGACTGTTGTCAGAGTTTCTTTGTAACAATCCTAGAGTACCTTTTGCTCATAGATTGTAATTGTATATTGCTATGAGGCATTCAATTATGCTTCTCAGGCCTAATATATATATATACAGGCCTGGAATTAAGTTGATATCATGAAATATACAACAATGAATCCAGAAACAATTAATATAATCATCATTGAATAGCAGAGAATCATCGTATAATAATGATGAATCACCGTAAAAATACAACGGGAAAGGCCTGTAAAATTTACGGGGGAAAGCAAAATACGGTGACCGTAAAAAAAACGGGAAACGGTCGGCATTCAGTGATGCCAGTGATTCACCGTAATTTTTACGGGATATTTTTTACAGTGTAGTTTTCTTTTTTATCAATTTCTTTCTGACAGAAAGTATGGCCAAAACTTCTTTTTGTATATGAATATTGGTAATGAACTAAATACTGGTCAAAAGGTGAGGTGGGCACTGAATTACTGTTTACGGCCAGGGGACTTGAAATATTTCCTGTTGTTCACATGGACCAACATATCGAGCTGGTCAATGAGCAACATAACTTGTGTATACACTTGGTTTGTATAAGAGGCCAAATTTGTAAGGCTACCTCATTTTGATAACTTGGATTAGGGCCGTTTACAGCAAATATGTTGGGCGGCATGGCATGGAAGAACCTTCTTTTGGGCCATCAAATAAAGCTTTAATGAGAAATATCTCCAATTTGAAAGGCCAAATATTGAAATTTTGCTGGTAAGCATATACTTTCTTTAGTTAGTTAAACTTGCAAAATAATTTCAGCGGACAGAGGTAAAAAAATAAAATGCCTTTCTTTTTGCAAAACGCCAACAGTCCAAAGCAGATCCATGTTATCAGAACAAAACGGCCTAATATTGGTTAAAAATAAATGTTTAACTCCAATGCATTTTTGTTATATTTTCGACATTTTATTCAAGTGTCTTTGTGTGTGTTATTCTGGATGTTTACCATCTTCACTTCGGTTTTGAGCATGGAATTCGAGGGATATAAACATAATAATTATATACACTCTTTGTTAAATACTGTGACCACAGTTTTTCATACAAACAATAAATACCAAATTCTCTCTATACACTTATAGGTGGGTTTTGTGCACAACTTTCTGGCATATCTGTATTATGACGACATTCTGACTCAACACCCCCCCCCCCCCCCCACACACACACACACTTTTAGGGCCCACTTTTGGGGTCAAATGCATTCATAGCAGCACCAATGTACATGTATCTCCAAGGCTATGCCTATCCACAGAAACATATCCTTTACATGTATATACACAAACTGATGAGTTTAACTGACCAGTGTTATCATAAAATCAGCACATACATGGTTTGAATAATCAATTAATCCAGGAAACTACTTTGTCATTATTCTGTCATATCTTTGAGATAGAATGAGTTTGCTGATTCAACAATATCAAGACAGAGCATATTCAAGTCAAACTTCCTTGAAGAGGAGACCGGCTGTTAAAAAAATAATCATTATTAAATAAATAGTGCATTCTCTGACCAGTTTTGTGAATGTGACCATTTGGCCAGGAATCCTGTGTGTAATGCCAATGATATCTTCATTTTTCAGAAAAGAAAGACTTGCTATTTTTGGTTGACCACTGCAATTATATCACATCAACACAAACATGTGATAACCATGACAGTATAAATAAATGCCTTTCAGGTCAGACAGGGAGGTAGTTTTGCTCCCCCATGAGAGTAGAAATAAATATCCTCACATAACTGCCTTTATGTACAGTATAAACCTTTGAAATTATATTATTTCATAATTCACACTTCTCTGTTCAATCATACAGAAAATGGAAAGTAGATTAATCCAGTCAGTTAGCTGTGTACGTTTGTACAAGTGTGATTACACTGAAGGTTACTATCTACTCACACACCATAGTCAACACTTTCTCCATCTGCTCAGCATCTGTCTAGACATATGATACTTCAGTTCAAGCTCTCATTTATAACGGAATGGCGATGAACACAATAATGGTCACTCCGCAATCTGGCAGGAAAATAACTACCGTACTAGTAATGCATCCTATATGCCACATATCAGTCCTTTGTGCCATGTTACAGAGAAGGCTCCATTGTCAGCACTACACGCAAAGTTTACGTGGTGTTATGAGTAGAATATGTGTGTGAGGTAAATTCAACCCAGTCATGGAACACCTCACAGCATATGGCACACTTCTTAGGGTTCACCTTGTCATGTAGGTCTCTGTGTAAATTATAATGCTTCCGGTCAACAAATGTCATACCACAGATGCAGGAGATTAAGTCTTGTCTCCGTTGAAGTTCCTCAAATAGCTCCTCATTAGTAAAGAACTCCAAGTCATAAGCTACAGGAGGTTTTGCCAGATCTTTCACTGGTGGAATCCCGGAAACAGAGTCTGCCTGTTGAGTATTGTCAACTGATTCAGTTTCGCAAGGTTCAGTATCACTACCAGAATCGGGGCAGGAACTCTTTGACTTTTTACTAGTGTTTTGATGCTTTGCCTGTTGTTTGCCATCAGGTTTTGATGGCTCCTTTGTATTCCTCTTCTTCTTCCTCTTCGCACTCCTATATTTCCGCTTTCTGTTATGAATCTCTCCAGGGGTCAACCTTGCAACCTGGACGCTTGGCTGTAATGAAGGGCATATCTGTCTCAATGCCTCAAAATCTCTGGTTACAACAGATGTTGATTTGGCATCGGTTTCACTACCAGATGGGCTGTTCCCTTCTGACTTGTCCATTTGTGAAGAAGGTTGTGATGGTGACCCCTGGGCAGACTTATTTTGGACTGGTGATGGAGGAAAAAATGGGTCAGCTTTTTTGAACGGGGAATCGTCATCGCTATCGATGATCCTCCGCTTCCTTCTCTTTACCTTCACCGGAGATTCACCACATGTATCACTGCTCATTTCCTTTCCTGGGGACTTTCCTATCTTTGTAACACTGTCTATTTGTAGTGACCTCCTCTTTTTCCTCCTTCTGGGTGGTTTATTACTCTCCAATACTTTCCGGGGTGATTCACTACTACTGTCATAAAAATCACAGTTCCTCACATCATCCTCATCTGAGGATGCGGAAAGGGGCCTCTTGATCCTTATGCAGATCTTTTTATATTTCTCCTCTTCTTCCTCTTCTTCTGTTTCTTCATCTTGTGAATATTCATCAGTTGATGAGTTATGAGAGGATGGGATACCTTCCCATGCTGGGTCATTGTCATTATCAGAGTCCTCCATAGGTATGCCATCATCTACAGCAAACTTTCGCCGCACTGTAGCCCTCTTAGGTTTCATTAGAGATGAGGTTGGTTTTATCCTGTAACGGGTCTTGCTAAGGCGCTTTAGTCCCAATGAGCCATAGATATCTTCAATCCGCTTCATCGGAATTCTAAGAGTTGGTTTTACCATCGGATCCCTCAGAATCTCCCTCTGTGTCTCCTTCTCAGTCTGCAATAAGAATAGAATAAAAACCATGTCAGTCGAAAAAAAACATTTTTTCAAGAATTGAATATATATTCTCAGCTGTTCTTACTCTCTTTTTCCCGAGGAAAAAGATGGATCTAAGAGGGAATATTTGCTTACTATATCTAGCTTTCGGTAGTTAAAATATCTAAACAATTCTTTCTTTTCCTTTGCGGCCTAATTTTATTTTCTAAGTGGCAATGATTAAGAGCACGTTCTATTATTGTATTGTGCTAATGAAATCTGAAAGCTTTATTTTATATCAGACAATTTTGTACGAAGCATGGTTCATAATAATCTGGGCTAATCCTCATCTTATTAATTCAACACCATGTTAGAACCGGGAGACAATCTGATAACAAAAGATTATTTAAAGTCAATACTCACCTCAGGCAATTCATTTTCAGGTAGTGGTGTCTTCGGCTGGTCATTACAGTGAGTGTCTGCTTCTTTCTTATCACCGTCGATACTTGAAGACACAGATGCACACACTTCACGTCCATTATCGGTTGACATGGTAATGAAGTCCTCAAGAGAGATGAATTCACCATCTCCACCAGAACCATCCCCAAGAGCATCAAGCTTTTCCTGCTGACCTCTTGTTTGACTGTTCTTTTCGCTGGCCTGTTTCGTCACAATGTTTGCTGCAGGAGACGCATTTGGATGAGTAGGCGTCTGGTCCAGTGTCAAATCTTGCGTGTTTGTAGCATCCGGCGGGTTCGAAGCATCTGGTGCGTTGGAGACATCTTGTGGATTTGACGCATCTGGTGGGTTTGATGTAGGTCGGGGGTCAGCTTCAGGTTGAACTGGCAAACTACTGGACTTGTCCACGGCAGGTGTCAAGCTCATAACAGCAGGGACATGTTGCTCAGAAGCTGACTTCTCAGGGACTGCTGGGTTCTTGGAGAGAACTATAGGCAGTGGGACCTCTCCCATGAATGCAGTGGGCTTCGGTACCAATCCCTGCAGAATGGCCTGTGTACCTGTTGGCCTCTCTTGTTCAGAGACGTTTGCTATAACAGGTGGTTGACTATTTACAGGGCCTCTTTGGCTCATTTCAAGCATCCTTTGCATAGCCGTGAGCTGTACAGGTGAGGTTGCCTTTTGGTGGTGCATTAACAACTGTTGATGTGCCTGAAGCCTTTGTTGCTCTTGCTGAGCTTGTACTTGGTTCTGGATGTTAAACTGTAGCTGAGCTTGATATTGCCATAGTGCCGGTTGGTGAGTAGGACCACCATTGTTCAAAACTTCCAATATAGACTGTGGCATATTGTAAGGCACATAGCCAGGGATTGGAGGACCTTGTGCAATAGGAGGTGTCTGTTTTCTTCCTGGGACCTGTATTTGTGATGGGGGCTGCATTACATCACAGTCTTGCTGCTTACTGCTATTTGGCTGAGCAGCATGAGCATGGTTAGGTGCAGGTGGTGATTTCCTTTGCCCTTGGTTTGGGGATGGTGCTCTCGGAGTTGGTGGAGGAGCAATTACCAGTGGAGTTTGCTCATTGTTTGGGGATGGTGCTCTTGGAGTTAGTGGAGGAGCAATTACCAGTGGAGTTTGCTCATTGTTTGGGGATGGTGCTCTTGGAGTTGGTGGCGGAGCAATCACCAGCGGCATTTGGTTAAGCAAGTCTGTATTTGACATCTGTTGCTGGTCTTTTTGAGATGGCACATGTGGTGCAATGAAGGCAGGAGCAACATCATCCTCATCTGCAAAGCGTTGAACAGGAGCTGGAGTGGGTGGAGGTTCAATCACTATGGGTTGTTGGTTCTCGAGGGCATACCTCTCTTCGGCTGATAGAGGTGGTATATAAGGTTCACTGGGTTGCATTACCGGTTCAATGTGCACAATTGGAGAATCGTCTGGGATAGGTTCAATCACCAACACTCTGGGCTCTTTTTTCCTCGCTTGCTCTTCTTCAGTGATCTTTGCTACCTTCTGAATGAAGTTATTCGATGATGTTGCAGACATGTACATACTCAAGGTGCCACTAGCTGGGAAGTCTTTTAGAGCATGCAAAAAAAGAAGGCCTGCTTGGGACTTTGGTCGCTGAAACGCTCTTCCTACAACATGCACCTTTTCTGTGCAAAGTACTTGAAAGATCTTTGCGCGCTTAAGGTCTGGACTCTGCAAGATTGCTGTCATCTGTTCTCTGAAGTAGACCTTATCATGCAGGCTTCTATGAATGATTTGTTTAGCAACGTGTGTCACATCCTGAGTTGTAGTGCTTTTTCTCTCCGATTGGTATACCCACCAGTTATAAGATGAGCGACACCTTGTAAGATACTTTGGCTGGCATTCATTTCGCAAGCATTTCTCTAGGATACAGAATTGTAGGTCCTGAGATTTTGTATTCACAATCTCAATCAACACATGAATATCTATGTCTGGGTTCTTTCTTTTTGGCACAGACGTGGTTGATGCCGCTGCGGGCTCCTCATCAGTCAAATCAACAAACATTTCTTGAGGACGTCCAGATTTTTTCTTGCCACTTTGCTCTGAGTTCGTTTGACTAGCTGGTCTGGGTGGAGGTGTAGTATGTGAACGTGGCGTACTGTCACTATTTGAACTCAATCTCCTTGATGATGGTGTTGTACCTCTTGAATTGTTCGCAGGTTCCACCCCTTTTTCATGTGTAGCACTCACGCCTTGACTACCTGATGTGCTCCCTTCAGTTGTTGAACCGCTAGATTCTGTTGATTTTGTTGATGGCTTTCCCTTCATAAGCTCATTTACCAAGCGTATTTGTTGTTCCACATGGTTTGTGTCATGTCCTTTGAGGACAGATTCAACAACAAGTGCAGCAAGACTTTGACTATCCATGTCGCTATTTGAAGATGTACTAGGCGCTGAGGTGGTTGCTGTTTTGTTGCTTTTCTGTGTAGTGGTTGAGGTGGTAGTGGGTATTCTACTTGAACTAGTGGTACTAGATTGTACAGGCCTTGGGGCTTGCTGATTAGAAGATCTTGATGAGGACTGCTGAGCAGAAGGAGTTGCCACAGGTTGTTTGGGAGGAGGTATCCTCCTTGCTGTCGGTGGACTTTGTAACTGAGGCCGCTGATTACTTTGCATTTGTGGTCTTTGGTGGCGATTTAAACCTGAATGCATACTTTGAGGATACTGGGGACCCTGGGGACCACGTACTGGCTGCTGCGGACCACGGACTTGCTGATGTCCTTGGAATCTTGGTTGTAGGTTGTGCTGCTGAGGTAATTTGGCCCTGTGGTTATCAATACTGTTTTGGGTATGACCAGTCCTAGTTGAATTGTACTGTTGTGCAGGTCTAGTCTTATTGCTCATCTCACGATTCGCAAATGATGCAAGAGGAATACCCCTTTGGGAAGGAATGGGCGCAGTGGGTGCACGAGGATGTTGAGGAATTGGCGGACGTTGTATATTTTGAGCTTGCATTTGTGATTGTTGATACATTGCACTGTTCATATTTGATTGCATGCTCTGTTTTTGAATTTCTGCTGCCATTGCAAATCTTATTTCCATAGCAATATTGTCACTTGCTGCTGATGCTTGCATAGCAACATTAGGAAACTGTCCTTGCACTCCCATGTTCATCTCATACATACTGCTTGGCAAATTCTGATGACCCTGTGACAAAGCATTAAACTGCTGTCTTTGTGGTCGTATGCGGAATTCATGGAATTGGCCATAGCCTTCTCGTCCTTGCATACCTATGCCTAGAGGCCCTCGCCAAGCATTAGCCTGACTGTTCTGCCAATTTGCCATTTCCCTGGGGGCATTATATCCAGACATCTGATTTGGTTGAGCTGTGTTTCCAAAATATGGATTTTGAGTTGTGCTCATTGAATTAGGCAAAGCAGTTTGTTGTGAATGTGTAAATGACATTCCAGTGTTCAATTGCCTTGCATTCATATGATCTTGCACCATTGTCATCCGGTTTACATTATGTTGTTGCATTTGAGGTGGGGCCATCATACTCCCATGAGGAGCTTTATGAGGAGAGAGGGCAGGAGATGCAACAGGGCGAGCTATACCTTGATGTGGCAATGTTGGAGATTGAAGAGGCTGGGTAAAAGGCCCATGATGAGAAAGAGTTGGTGACGGAGTGGACTGCATTACAGGACTATGTTGAGGGAGAGCGACAGATGGTGCAGTTAAACCATGATGTGTTCTCATTGGTGATGTGGCAGGCTGTGTTACATTGAAGTTATTCCAAGCCATCATGTGAGGTTGCTGGATATGTGGTTCTGGGAATATAGACGAGAACGAGTCAAGTTCTCTCAAGTCCGGTAAATTCAGTTCAGGCATTTGATATGCAGATTGTTCAGGCACCTTGCATGAAGGTGCACTGGAGATACTTGCACCATGCATACGAACACTACTGTTATCCACAGGTTGAGATACTTGAGGTGGTGATCTGTGTCGCTGCTGAAAACTAGGAGACTGCGTTGCAGGTGAAGTTGTAGATATTGTTTGCCCGAGGGACGCTGAGCGGTCACATTGTGCTCTACTTGACACAGTGTGAGTTACTTGTGTTACAGTAGAGGGTGTATTACTATCCACGTTTGACCTGGACAGATCCTGTGGGTAACTTGATGCAACAGAAGACACCGGTTGTGACTCCTCAGCTGAGCCTACAGACCTTCGAGAGTGGTCACTTTCTTGATTTGCGGTAGGTGAAGAGCTATGGCTTACTCTCTCCCGGCCCACAGCAGAATTATTCTCATTGTCTTTTGAAGCATTGCTTTCGTTGTTGATTAAAGAGTCTATTGAGTAATCAAATGAAATGTTCGAAGCAACTGGAACATAGTCATTGCAGATTTCAGGAAAAGATGATCTTGGACTTGTCAGTATGGGCTGTGGAACAGGACTATGTGATGAACCTACTGTGTTCACATCTTCCATTCCAGCTTCAGCAGCCATGCTACTAAGCACTGACAGAATAGACTGATCCTCAGATTCAGGTTTCTTAGAATGAGTTTCCCTGCCATCGTTGAGACAGGTGCCCTTCAGCGCTTGTGTGGTATCCCGGTTATCCTTTTCATGTAGGTTCACATTTGTTTGCATCATCAGTTTGTTTGCTAGTGCTGATGCATTGTTCATGTAGTCATTTGGATTACCAAGGAACTTCCTCACGAGAGGTGCTTCTCCAGAGGAATGAGTGTCCGTATGATCTACAACAGCTGCTGTGCTGGTTCCGATAGCGTGAGCAGACGTTGATGGACCAAGCACTACATTTTCAGCTATCCTCATTGAGTTCTTGATCAAGGCTAAGTCACTTTCACTTTTTCCAAAAAGTTTTGCAACAATAGCCTCTGGACTATTATCCTTTTCTGAGAGTACACCCGGATTGTTTGATGTGAAGTCAGTGTTACTCGCTGAAGCGTTGTGTTGAGTGACTTCCCTCCCAACACCGCTCTGGTCAGTCTCCATCACTCTATGACACCTGCAACAACAAAAGTAAGAAAAACAAATTAAGAAACATGCAATTATTTATTTAGCAACACATACAGCACTCACATTTTCAGCTTTATAAGAGTACTGGGAGGCATGCCCTGTGAACAGAATTAATAAAAAAGACTGACACTATTTGTTTTGTTTACTTCAGCTGCAGTGTTTTCCTAATTGTCTGTATAAGCTATGAGCAAACATGAAGGATATACAGCCTTATTGTTGTCTTCCTTGTTATCCCAATATAAGACCCTGTTTTTTAAAAGCACTCATGAACCAAAATACAAAGTGTGTCCCCCTCACCCATCAGAAAAATCTCTGTGTCTAGAGGGAATCATACTGTATACAGGGTGGGATGTCAGGTAGATACTAGGTCAAGTTGGTTTTGTAGGTCAATTTATGTCCGGCAAGTTGAGATAGGTTGGGCTGGTCTGTTAGGTTGGGTAGGTCAAGGTAGATTAGACAGGTTGAGTAGGTCAAGGTATGAAATCTAGGCTTGGAAGTTGAGGTAGGTCAATTAATTTGAGTAGGTCAGTCAACATATGTCAAGTAGGTTATCGTAGAATTAAGGAAGTTTGGTTAGGTCAAGGTAGATCAGCTCGGTTGAGGCAGGTCAATTTAGGTGGGTCAGTTAGGTTGGTTAGGTAGGTCAATTAGGTCGAAGTAGGTGAGTTAGGTCAAGCAGGTTGGTTTGGTCAATGTAGGTTATGTAAGTCGAGGTAGACTGATTAGGTCTAACTAGGTTAGTAAGGTCAAAGTAGGTCAGTGAGGTAAAAGAAGGGCCAAGGAAGGTCATTAGGTCTAGGTAGTTAGGTGAGGTCAAGGTAAGTCAGTTAGGTCAAGGTAAGTCAGTTAGGTCAAGGTAGGTCAGTTAGGTCAAGGTAAGTCAGGTAGGTACGTTAGGTCAAGATAGGTCAGTAAGGTCACTTAAGTCAAGATAGGTCAAGGTAGGCCGGGTATGTCAGGTAGGTCAGTTAAGTCAAGGTAGGTTAGGTAGGTCAAGGTAGGTCAGTTAGGTCAAGGTAAGTCAGTTAGGTCAAGGTAGGTCAGTTAGGTCAAGGTAAGTCAGGTAGGTCAGGTAGGTAGGTTAGGTCAAGATAGGTCAGTAAGGTCACTTAAGTCAAGATAGGTCAAGGTAGGCCGGGTATGTCAAGATAGGTCAGTTAAGTCAAGGTAGGTTAGGTAGGTCAAGGTAGGTCAGTTAGGTCAAGGTAAGTCAGGAAGTTCAATGTAGGTTGGTATGGTCAAGGTAAGTAGTGTGGGTCAAGGAAGGTCAGGAAGGTCAAGGTAGGTCAGTTAGGCCAAGGTAAGTCAGCTAGGTCAAAGTAAGTCAGACAGGTCAGGTAGGTAGGTTAGGTCAAGATAGGTCAGTAAGGTCTCTTTAAGTCAAGATTGGTCAAGGTAGGCCGGGTAGGTCAGGTAGGTCGGTTAAGTCTAGGTAGGTTGGTATGGTCAAGGTAAGTTAGGTAGGTCAAGGAAGGTCAGGAAGGTCAAGGTAGGTCAGGTAGGTCAAGGTAAGTCAAGTAGGTAAAGATAGGTCGGGTAGGTCAAGGTAGGTCAGTTAGGTCGAGAAAGGTTGGTAAGGTCAGAGTAGGTCGGGTAGGTCAAAGTAGGTCAGTAAGGTCAAGGTAGTTTGTGTAGGTCAGTTTGGCCAAAGTTGGTCAGTAAGGTCAAGGAAGGTCAGGTAGGTCAAGAAAGGTCAAGGTATGCAAGGTTGGCCAGGTAGTTCGGTTATATCAAAGCAGGTGGGTAAGGTCATGGTAGGTCAGGTAGGTCAAGGATGGTCGGTTAGGTCAAGGTAGGTCAGTTAGGTCAAGGTAGGTCGAGCAGGTCAAGTAGGTCGGGTAGGTCAGCTAGGTCAATGTCAGTAGGGTAGGTCATGTAAGTTGACACGGTCAGGTCTAGATTGAGGTAGGCTGGTTAGGTTAAGGTAGGTCACTTGCGTTTCTTTTGAATGGATGATTATTTATAGTTACCACAATGAGAACAATTCTTGTACGCTTCTGTCATGTTCAAACTAAAATAGTTTAAACCCTATGAGCAACAATTCAAGATCCATCCGTCATGTTTCATATTCATATGTTTAAGTATGAAAAGTTACTGGGAATTATCATGAATCATGCAAGAATAATTTACCCCTCTTAGGGTGCAGTGTATAATACTATAGAAGCAGCGGCCTGATTGGTCAGGCTTCCCTGGCATTCCTTGTCCATACCATACCCCTTGTGTAAAACCTTCTCTGATTGGTTAAATAAGACATAAAGCTCCACCTAGAAATCCATCAGTTGATCTCCCTCCCTCTGCTACACTGCAGGTTAGTAGTTACTGTGTAATACACTAGGTGGCAGACCTGAGTCATAAGCATGTTACCCAGTGGTTGTGGACCATACTGTTTTCCATAGGAGTCTTGGCAAGAGTGTCATTTGATATGTGAGTAGAGTTTGGAGGACATGACCTTGGTGATGATAAGCCTTTGATCTACCGGGTCTACCTACCTCATACTCATTGAGCTATCTAACATATAACACAGGGAATATGATTTTGCTCCAAAGTCTCTAAATATCTTATATGACAGCAGTATGGTATGTGTCCCATAATCATCAGGTCATAGTTTGAAGACCTGTTTCAAACACTGACAAATGAGTACACAGAGTTTTTTATATGATCGCTAGCAAGTCTCACCTCTTTTGTTCATTGCCAGAATAGGTGTTCTTTAATGTGATATAGGGGTCATTTATTAGTCATAAGGGTCACCCAGTACTCCATTAGATAGTTGATTCAATAACAACAACTGACACTAACATCAGAGCTGTGTCAGAGCCAAGGATCCAATATATATATATCCTTTCTGATATAGCAGACACATTAATACCAATAGCTAATAATTACTAATAATTGACACGGTTTTCTTTTTTTAAATTTACCTCTAAAATGAACATGGATTTACTAAACAAACTTGATTATTTAAATGGGAACTGACACAGAACATCAGCATAGATATAAAAAAGGAAATACACATTCCAGACCTGAGAAATTTGAATCTTAAAAAATCTATCTTTTTCTTTTTAGCTAACTTTAAATAAATCATGATTTTTTAATATTGATTTGATAGAATGGTTATTAAATTAACTCAAATTAATTAATCAAATGGAGAGGAGAGTGCGGGAAATATAAAAAAAACTTGCTATGTAAACAGTTGACACTCATTAAATTTGCATTTCTCACTGCTGATAAGCGACTGAAACTAGTCGGACAGAGCAACTATGTTTTGATTTTGATCAACGAGACTATTTGCAGCTAATTCTCTAGATCTTCATTTGTTGTAGGAATGAGGAATTCATTGAACCACAACTAAAAAAAAATTCAATTTGTGATATGATGGTTACAAATACTGTTTTTTGTTATAACCTCATATCACATTTACCTACAGGTATGAACAGTTCAAATAATAACAGTACAATAAATATTGTATAATTATCCAACTTGTTACAAACACAGCGAGTAAATACAGAGCGTATTTTTAATGGCCGCTACTGAGTCTCACCTCCTTTATTCCCTGTGGGAAAGGGTGTTCTTTAATGTAATGGGGGTCACCTATTAGTCACCCAGTGCTCTATTACATGTCTGATTCATGAACCATGATTGTGCCAACATGCCATGACATCATCCCCTCCCCTCCTCTCACCCACCACACCTAATTAATTCCCATATATGGGCAGAGATGTGTGCAAACATACACAGAAATGTAGCCAAGGGTGACAGCACATGGGGGCCCAAGTAAAGCCTCTTCTCAAACTACTAAATCCCCTGGCACACATGCATTATTTATATCTTATGAATATAACAATATCCCTAATCCCCCAGGCCTAATCCACAAGTTGTTTGTCTGTGGAGGATTAAACCCAACCCACTCTAGGCTACGTGGCTGCTGACCTACTTCCAACCAGTGAGAACCGGTTGAAACCAGTCAAAACTGGTTCAGCACAGCTGCCACTGTGGCTGTGTAAACAATCTCCTGCCCAGGGGAAATCCATAACACGCCATGGACCTTGACACTCAGCGGGGAGTAGTGAGAGGGAGGGGGGCAGACAGGGAGGGAGGGGAGGGGGCAGACAGGGGGGAGGGGGTAGACTGGGAGGGAGGGGAGGTGAGGTGAGAAGGGGCCGCTGACTGGAGTGTGAGTGAAGGGTTCGCTGACTAGGAGGGAAAGTGGGAGGCGGGGGGGAGTGACTGGGCGGGAAGGTGGGGCGGGGAGGTGGGAGGGCGTTGTGGCAGGGAGGGAGGGAGTAGTGACAGGGGGTCAATGTCTGCCTGATGAATGCAGTGGAAATTTCCATGGCGCAGACGGCGGCGGCAGGCAGGAGTAGTGGTGGTGGAGTAGGAGGAGGTAGTGTCGGCCCCTGCCGCCGCCAGCACTGGCGCCACTAGCTGTACCGCACAGCACTAGGCCTCATAACAGCAGGGTCGGCTTTCTATTGTAGCTGGAGGCAACCCCCTCCCCTCCACCTGCCCCCTCCTCCCACCCCGGAACTAGACATGCACTCATTGTGTATTCAAAAACCCACTGGCTGTTAATTGATTTGACTGGTTGGGTGTGGGAACAGTTTTTTTGTCTGCCGTTAATAATCATAATATATGGTGGTTTGTCATGATATAAGCACAGTCATACTGACGGTGGCAAGCATATTACTCAGCAAGACTCGGCTGGTATACACTACATGTTTACAAGACTGCCAGTAGTAGGTGATATATTATTCAAAGACCATTACATTATGCAATAGGAGAAAGGAAGTAATCAAGGTTTTATATTTACCTGGTTATGGTAGGCGGGAGGCATTTTGATGGGAATCCAGTCATGTAGAGCCTGTAAGCGTGGAACCTGGAGTGGAGACACAGAGGGCATTTTAAAACACCTACAGCCACGTGATTTACATGAGCCTTTAAAACAAGCAGCTAGACTTTGGCCGCCAGGGCAGAGGGGCAGCCAGAAAGTGACTGCCAAGGGAGGAGGGCAGGAGAAGGGAGCCGTGGCAGGGGGAGGTGGGTAAAGGTATGTGGGGCGGGGGGAGGTGGGTAGCGGCAAGCTGATAGGCGGGAGGGGAGGGGGAGGGGGCGGGGGAGGGGGTTGGTGGAATTGAGGGAGGCATAAGAGAATGCGAGGGGGGGGGGGGGGCGAGGGAGGGTGTTTGCAGAGGGGTGTTTAGGCTAGCATGGGGGTGAATTTGTGAAGTGGTGGCACTTTAGGGGGAGGCGGGAGGGTGAGGAAGGGGGTGGGGGTTGATACATGATGCATGGCCTTGTGAGGCGTCAGTGAAAGAAAATTAGATTAAAAAAGGAATAAGGTCTAGACCAAGGTAGAGGGACAGAGGGAGGTTGGGGGGGGGGGTGACTAATAGTGATAGTCTTATCTCCGTCCTTATCTAGAGGTCAAATAGCCATAATAAAGTCTTATCTATACAACAGAGATAACATTCAGTCATTGAAACAATGTAGATATTTCAATGGGAATTATAATATCAAAGCTCACAACATAATATCAAACTCCACAGCAGTGAATTAAAATAAGGCTTTTTGTGCAGCAATATTAGAATATTGACAAGGTGGTAAAATTCCTGATAGTAGGTCGCTTTAATTATTCTTATCTGCAGACAAGTTTGCGATGAAAATGTCCGATATTTGGATGGTTTGCCCGGCTCCAATCGACCCTAGCGGCGCGGCACAGAGAAATAACATTATGCAAGGCCTGGGAAAATATTTAGTCTTGCCCGTAGCCATGGCAACCATGGCCATTAGCCCTGGGTATAATAAGGCTTTGCCCGACCATTCAATACCTGTCTCTATTCCCAGGACCTTTATCCACCTTTGGTTCCAGGCCTGTTGCCTACAATAACGGTACAAGCCCAGCCAATTGTAAACCCACAGTATTTATTTTCTTCTTTAGAAATACAGCTTGCAATAATGTGAACATTTCAGCCTTAAAGGGCAGCATGCCACGGGCCTTTTATTATGTGCTGTGGCTTTCTGTCGTGACGATGCATGGATGCAGACCCGGCGAGTTTACTCTCGAGTGCTCTCCAGGGCTGCATGCATGCATCACGACGATACCAAAAGGGCATAGTGCCTTAAAGCACTATGCGGCCCTTAAAGGGTCAATTATGTTCTTATGTAAAAGAGTAGGCCTGCCAAGGAACTGTAATGATATTACAAATCGCCCCTCACCCACTATGGGCCATGTGCCACGAGGTGGGAGTCGGTACAGGTACTGGTAGGCCCTACGTGGGGCCTCTATCATTCTACAGTGTTAGGGAGGTCTACATCACGACCTGTACTGCTATGTCACAGACCATGTGGAGATATCCCTATCAAGAAGAAGACAAGGTGTAGGCTACACTTGTTGTACATGTATACAGAGGCCACTCTGTACATGCACGGTAAAAAGAATACACTATAGACGTCTTTGGTACGTGCAAGTGCACTGAAAACCCTATGGCCCATAAGGTGATCAGTAGTGATGACCTTAGGGTGATCATATTGATGGTGCCCTGGCGGAGTACCTGGTCCTCTTTAGAGTGATCATATTAGGGACCACAACGCACTGCAGGTGGCGGGTCGAGTGTATTTATTGAGGTCATCAGAAATTGACTGCTGCTGTATGTATGTACGGGGGCTCTTTTTACACTAAATGTAAAAGATATAATATAATTCTGAAATAGCAGGAAGACTTAGAATACTCTGAACTAACCCCCATCGTGAAAAGTAATATTTATTTTGAATATTCCCCCTCTAATCAGGGTATTTCCACACAAAAGGCCATCTTTCATATAGAAATAATTAGATGGCGGTCATGGGAATGCCACAGTAAGACAGATTGAAAAGTCTGCTACAGATCTGCAATCTGATTTAAGCCCAATAGATGAGCCCAAAATAAATATTGATTTTACAAGAAAAAAACCTTGGGCTAACCCCCTCCCCCAAATACCATAACAATCAACTTCCCTTTCACCCTATCCCAAATACTAGGTGAATAGCCACTCATCCCACCTCACCCCTCAGTGGCTGTTGTTGGGCTGTGTTACTGGTGAGTACCACTCTGAGACTGCAGGCTATTAGTCAGGCCTCATTGCCTTTGGTTTTGACCATGGGTAAACATAGCCCAATGCATTTATCAAGTATAAATATTGCTTATTCTTCATATATGAGAGGTGCAGTCTTGTATATTCATGTTGTGAATGGTACATAAAGGTGTACCTGATGCAATGGTAGCATAAATTGTGCCCTCATGCATGTATATTGGTCATGAACAACAGCTATCAGATTTGGTCTGATCTTTGGAAAAATTATTTATAATTTTTTCTTGGGAAAATTCGCCTATAATTTTGCCTCATGATAACCAGATTAATATTTCTGAAATCTGCATGTTCTTAGCTTTCCGATGATGTGTAAATAATAATTGTAATCGTATTCCTTGAAATTCGCTTGTGGTCCCTAATCATATGTGAGGACCCAAGGTCATCATATTGATCACCTTTTATGCAAAATCTAAGAGGACGCAGAGTCATCAATATAATAACCCTGAGTAGTCAATCTGATGACTGTCATACAGTTTTTGATCTGTCTTCATTATGAAGTGGTATATAGAGATACTGTTATAATTACCCCTCCCAATCATATGCCTAGCATGGTCATCCCTTATAACAGGCACCATAAGGCATGTGTGTGTATATAACAAGCAACAGTCACTCCTTCCCTTTGTAATAATGGTCTCAGAGACAAAAAAGGTGTCTATGTCTATACACATCTAGGCTTTTGGTAATTCTGCCACAATCATCTTTTAAATTACTTGGCTTTATAGTATGATAATATTCTTTATATCCTCGAGTTTATATCCTTATTTGACCAGGGTTATTATAGGTATTAATCAATAGACCACCTAGAGTATGGGCTGTATGTTACATTGTTGTATAGTAGAGCCATCTAGTGGCAAAATTATGCTCTCAAGTTGATCACCTAAGGTCATCACTGTGATGACTTTAGGTGATCAACTGGGAATGATCACCCCCAATCATCTTCATTGAGGACCTTTCCATAGGCCTAGGGTTTTCAGTGTGCTTGTTTATCTGGGAGTAGATATAAAAAAACATGGGTGTAATGTACATATAGATACAATATGTCTTCCCCATTGATGAGTTTGTATGGGTGTACCTATTAAAGTGCACGTGTAAATTGATTTTTATCATAATGACATTACTGCATAATTAGTACCTGTGGCTGAGCCCACAGGTGTACTCTGAGTCCTAAACCTATGGGGGGAGAGCTGTGATATGTAGTATATACATGAAGGCCTGCCACCTGGATTTCGGCCATTTTATTTTCATTGTTGTTGTTTGAGGTGTTGCCTGTGGTGTAAGGGGCCCAACTTAATTTCTTCCACATATAATAAATACTCAAGCATAGGTAAATAGATAAATATATTTTTATTTACCTTATATAAATTGCCTGTATTTGTATTAGTTAGATTTATATTTTTCCTATAAGCCTAAAGCTTAATCACACAGTGCACTGCAGACTGCCCATGTGGAAAATGCTCTGCAGCTATGTTGACACCCAGATGAAGGGGGACTAACAGAAAATGTGATATTCTGCACAATGTCATGTAAAATATACTTTTATGGGGTCTGCATATATTTTGTATTTCCATATATGTCAACATGTGGCAATGCATATTATTGTATATTACTCTAGTTCTGCATATGAGCCCCCACTTCTAAGTGTCTAGATGATCGGACCATCTCAGTGACGGGCCTTTCTATATTTAGAACAACACACCTCTCCCCCCATAGGCTTAGGGCTCAGAGTACGCCTGTGGCTGAGCCTGAGGCCCTTAAGCCTGCTCATCTAGAATGGTATACGTCATGTATTGGTCGGTTGCTATAGGGCTATCAAGGCCCATATTACCTATAGCTTATTGTGGGGGGCAACCCTAGGCCACAAAAGTGGACCTCTTTACCATGTTGATTTTAACATCACAATTGCACCTAATATGGACCTTTTCATAAACGAAATGGGCCTGCCTTGACCACGAGCCCTGTACAGTATTGCCACCAGACTGCCACCTGCACACGGGGCCTGTCCATGTAGGGGGCGGGGGGTGCAGAGGTCGTAAAGTCGCCGAAATTAAGGGCCCCAGGTCGCAAAGTCGCCTCATTTTTGCTATAGACATATCTTTCCAAAAGTCGCCAGGTCGCTTAAATTAATGTACCAGGTCGCTTAAATTAATGTACCAGGTCGCTTAAATTAATGTACCAGGTCGCCTGGAAGACAGCCCAGGTCGCTTTTTACCCCTCTTGAACCACATGTAGCCCTTGTCGTACCCCCGGGGGGGGGGGGGGGGCACTTAGTATATTTTGTATACACAGGTGTGCGGCTGGCAAGGGTACTTTTTCAACAAAATCTCCCTAGCAAGGGTCCTGTTTCAGAGAAAAATGTCCCTAGCAAGGGTCTAGTTTCAACAAAATCTCCCTAGCAAGGGTCACTTTTCCAACAAAATGACCCAATTTTCACCAAAATGTCCCATTTTTGCCCATTTTTTTCCGAAATCTTGCGGGCACGGGTAAAATTTCTCGGGGAAATTACTGATCCATGAGACATTTAGTGTTTTTCCTCCTCAAAACAAGGACTTTTCAGCCGAAAATGCCCTAGCAAGGGTGGTATAAGGGTAGGTTTTTGAAACAAAATCTCCCTTAATAAGCAAGGGTAAGGGTTGTCATTTGTCCAGCCGCACACCCCTATCAGAAAAAATTCAAGTACCCCCCCCCCCCCCCCGGGGTCGTACCCGAAGCCGTACACGGTCCCCTATCACGTGTACGGCAATGCCATCAAGAGGGTGGCCAAGGGTGGGCTAGACATTGCCGTTCACGTTACAAGTTGGCATTTCTAAACCTCTCTATTACCTCTCTGCAATATCTGAGGTTATTTCTGGGGCTATTAGGGAGTGTTCATTTATTTAGTTACAGGGGGGGTGGTGGGTTTGGGGGGAGGGCGTAAAAATTTCCGACCCCTCCTGAGAGGGGGGCGTAAAAAATTGTGACCCCTCTTGAGGGGGGGGGGCGTAAAAAATTTAGCCCCTTTTTAGCAAAAATGCCACGCGTTACTATAGTTCAAAGGGGGGTGGGCGAACAAATTTCGGCGCCTTTGGCGAGGGGGGCACAAAACATTCCACGTGCTCTCGAGGGGGGGGGGGGGCGTAAAATTTTTTCGCCCCTCCACGCGAAATCTCACCACCCTCCCTGTAATTAATAAATGAACACTCCCTTAAATGATTGTACATGTACCAGGCTGCAGACCGACCACGTGTATTACGGCGACCACGTGGGGTACGGCGACCACGTGGGGTACGGCGACCACGTGGGGTAGAATGCCACGTGCGGCCCCTTTAAGACGACTCAGCGTGGAGCAGGGGACTGCAGCAGACCCGGCACCACAAGCTGCCACAGAGATACAGCTAGAATCTCACTCTACATCTCGGGAGGCCCTATCAGCTCTTTATCTTCTTGAGAGAAAGCCAATCTTACGCCCCCCCCCCCCCCCTACACACACGCCTCCCCTGTGACTTCACCCCTGACGACCTCCCTTTACCCCTGTTGCACCTTGTTTACAAGAAACCACAGTAAAGTAGGGTATGTCTAGCCGACCGCTCAACACCTGCCGACTACCACCCCCTCCAAACCACCAAACCACCCCATTGTCACGGCTGCTTTCCCTATACCCCCCCCCCCCCCGACACACACCTATGCCCCCCCCCCCCCCCCTTCCTAGGCCTGTGGTCATGCCCATGACAGCTGTAGGAAGTAGGTTGATAAATCAAGATTCACGCAAACCCCATTTAAACTATAGCAGGACCAACTTGAAAGCAGGTGGATATGCACAAATATCTTCTGCAGGTCTGCAGCAAAAAAACACACAAAAAAACACAAAGCTATCTGCCCTTACTGTAAGCTACATTATTAGGGTCAGATGATTCCATGTGACAAAAAGTGTTACAGTCCTATATAGTTAAAGTCCACATATCAAAGGTTATAAATTATTTAAAACAAACTGCACTCTCAATATTAGTTATGCTCTGTAGACTGCACTATAAACTGGACGCCTTCACCTTGACCTACTTATTAATGCATATATCACTCAGCTGTCACAGAATGAAGTTAATCACTGACCCAAATCCCACGGAGCAATAACTGTCATTTACTGGCCTCATAGACTCAAAGTGCACCACTATATTATCACCACCACATTTCCTGTATACACTTCCTATTTTCTTCATAATCCATAGTGGATTATACTTTTCACTAAATGCGTAATATGATTTTGACGTCATTATAAATCAAACGGGGATGAATAAACCAGTTGACTTTTATGGCCACATTATATATGTATATATACACACATAAACAAAGTATCGGGCTCCAAGTCTGGTGGTTTCCTTTCCGGTAACATGACCCTGCATCAATATTTATGCTTTCCTACATCAACACGTAGAGAGGATGTCAGATGAGGTCAGAGTCATGTGATGAGTCATTGCCACGTGGTAATATCTAAGACCTCTTAGGGTCACCACAGTGCAACCAGTTTAGAAATTGATAATGGACTACTGTACTTTGGAAGCACATCTAATGCGATTACCCCCTTTAATCATTACCAAAGACCATCTTAATGACTACAGTGCAAGTCATCGGTCATGGTGTAAAATAATTTTTCACTAAAGTGGTAGTCATTATGAATGACAATAGAGATATGTAACATTCATATGACATCACCATCTAAGCAAATGTCATTATCTGTTTTTGTTTTCATAACTGGCAATAATGGCTGATGTCATAATTAGTTGGATACTTAAATGTGATGCAATATTTTTGTCCAGAACTAATCAAAATGACAGTAATCAGTTTAAGTGTAAGTTACAAGTTGTAAATATTCTTGTTCACATCAGCCAATCAGTATTTTAAAATCTGCATACAGCCAATTCTCATCCTGACAATCTTTATTTTGAACAATTCCTAATTTTTGAAAATCTTTCTTCATCAAGAAATTTTCCCTATCTTACTGTCAGCCATCAGGTTATATCAGATCTGCCATGTAATCCATAATGTCCATCAACCTTGACAATCAGAGTAAAAAAAATATTGATTGAAATTTGCTTTGAAGTTGTTAGCCTCTCTCTAGTCCATATATGTTAAGCACTTTCATATATCTGCTGTCAATTGATGACTTCCCAGAGTGAATTAGCACTTGTCTTGTAATTGCTGGATACCATCTTCATCCATTATCAGCACAATTAGTTCTAGCTGATATATATTACCGGTCAGTTCTTCTGCTCGGGAGATGACCTTCCCGCTCTATACAGTTCATCAACTTTCATTAGCAGTCTGTGTTCATTATCACCACAGGCTCATGAAGGCACAAATTGATGGACTTTATTGCTTCCAACTTGATTAAAACTCAGAAAAGTGGATGTCATCTCATATGAAATTTCCACTAAAGTGAATGATATTAAAGACATCATGAGTAAAGGGGCGGCCATCTTTACTGACTGTATATCACATTTGAGTGAAGATTGCTTAGTATCTTCTGTATCCATGAGCATAGTGCTTGTTCAGGGCTTGTGAAACTAGCTGACCATCTTCCAGTCTCACATTGAGACATTATGGTGGTTGCTTTATCTCTCCTCCTGCATTTTGCAATCTCCTACTGATTGCCAAGTAATGATGCAATATTGCATAATCAATCATTCATAGGATCGTAAAATAGTTTCCTTTAAGTGTGGTAATCCAGGTTGGTCCAATAATGCGATGCAGTCATCGCTAACTGAATCAAGTTTGATATTGGCATTGCGTCAATTCCTTTTGACGCATTAACATAACAATTAATTGCATTCGCAATGCGGCATAATTTCATCATCCATAAAAGAAATGGACCTATTTTTCCATAATATTGACCTATTTTCTATACACTGGTCCAAGAGATATAATTATATACAGACACAATTACACAACACATTAATAGATCTCCACCAATTGATATGTGACACTAATCATATAATAATTTCATATAACTCATAAAACCACCCACAATTCAGCCCAGCTATGGTTAAAATAAAACACCCATGTGCATGTGGTAGCTACCATATAGTAACTCAAAGTGAGGTGGAAACATGCAGAGAATGTGAGAGGAGGAGGTTTTGGCTGAGAAGGCAGAGTAACAGCAGCACCTACCTGTTTGGCTGCAGGCCTGGTTGTGTCAGTCAGCACACTACACACACTACTCAGCCCTGGTGCAACTAAAATTAACTCGGCCATCTGTCTGTCTCTATGCCCATATAAGGCCATGCTGTTGGGGCTGGGTTCCGCTGCACCTACTCAGGGGACCTGAGGGTGGGCTGCCCTGTTCAACAGCATAATACATGAGGTGTTGCCATGACGACGACCCACCCGCATGCAGCCTCAGGGGGATGGGGGCCCCATTAATGGCTCATGTGGTGGCCCCCCTCCCAACAGCTGACCCCTCTAGGCAACCCCATGCTGACAGAACACCCTCCCACCCTCCCTCCTCCTCCCCTCCAGCCCTCCACCCACCCACCACCCCGCGCCACTACTCAGGCCGTATCTGCTAGCCATCTACCATCGCTACATCTAATCTTAACCCCCCTACCTACCCACCACCTCCCCTGTCACACACGCAAACACACACACACCTCCCCCTTGCCACTAATCCCCTCCCCACACATCCACCCACACACCCACGCGGTGCAGACAGCAGCTGGCGAGGGGCCAGCAGTGTATTCAGCACAGTGGTGTGTGTGTGGGGGGGGGGGGGGGGGGGGGGGTTAGCACACAGAGGGGAGAGGTGGAGTGGGGGGGGGGGGGAGGTTATTTATGGGGCTGACTGGCTGCAACCAGTTCTGACAAAGGACGAGGAGTGTCTGCCCACCCCATATCTCACTCACTAATAAAAACCACAGCCCCCAGTTGTTATAAATAAAAGTCGTCTGTCTGTCCCAGTGGGAGTCTAAATCAGGCCACACAAGACAAAAGCTGTTATAAATACTGGCTGCCTGTGCTGCTTTGTTAATTACCAGTTTGCTTTTTATCTTTCATCAAAATGACACCTTTTTTAATGAGCAAAAAGAAGACAAGCAACCTCAGGATTATGATATGTATGTTTTTACATATTACATAAGTGCTGTTACATCACATAGACCCGCACCTGCATGCCTTTGTTTTATGGGTTTCATTGAAAGATGATTATAATAATAAACTACAGCTGTGGTTGCCATAAAGCAGGCCCAGGAGCCACGTATAAAACCAGCGAGAACCGGTTGGAACTGGTTAGATCCGGTTCTCGCTGGTTTGAGATAGGGAGGGTCCTTGCTGGCTGACTGCATAGTGGCGTGATGTATGACACTGTCTGTTTCTCCTGTCGACTCAACTACATTTAAACCTTTGGGCCGGCCCTTGGGGCTGCATAATGATTTTATACATTGTGACCTTTGTCATCATGATGCATGAATGCAGCTCTCGCAAGTCTACTCGCCAAGGCTGCATTCATGCATCATGATGACCTTTAGGGAGTTTATGTATCAACCCTATATGCATGCTGCATGAATGAAGCCCTGGCGAGTGGACTCGCGCGAGCTGCATGAATGCATCATGACGACAAAGTGCATGATGCATTAAAGCACTAGGCACTGCACATCCCTTAAAGATTGACGTCTTTGTCAGACTGACAGCTCCCGAACAGTATTGCCAAAAACATCTAGGTCGGGCAGCAATATTCTGTGCACTTCCAGCCAGATCTTGGCATCATGATATTGCATTAGGCCATGGAAGGAGGAAAGTTATGTTTCTGATTCAGCCTCTCGGCGATGCTTGAAAGAATTCTAGTCACCCAACATACCAAATAGGACTATTTTTTGGCCACTACTGGATTTAGGAGAAAAAGCACTTGCTTCAGATTTCTTTTTTTATCATATTTAACCCTTTAAGGGCAGTATTTCGCCCAAACTTTTGTAGAATACTTGTTGCACTGATGCACCAAGACAGTTCTGGCAAGTAAGGCCACCTTATTTGATAACTGGCTTGGGTTACTGGCTTTTACAGCAAATATTCTGGCCGGAGGGAGGCAAAGGAAAGGAAAAGCAGCTGCCCTACAAGGGGCGGGTAGGGGGGGGGCTAAAATCCTAAAATCTCCTGCCGGCAGCAGAAAAAAAGCAAAAACAACCAAAGCAAAATCGGGCCAAATAAAAAAAAAGGTGTATTTCAGGTTACCCGACCCTACCTAGCAAAACAGGGCCGACCCTAGAAATTTTTATCCAATTTTGAAAAAATATTAATTTTTTAAGTGATTTTAGGGCTGTTTCAGGGTCTATTTGATAGTCTACGAGTCAACGTTGTAGTCAGCAAGAAACTTTTATCCAATATTGAAAAAATGTTATTGTTTAAGTAATTTTTGGGCCAATTTCAGGGTCAAATTCATAGTCAACGAGTCAACACCGCTGTCGGCGAGTCGGCGCTGAAGTTTGCGAGTCAATTTTGGGGTACTTTTTAGTCCAAAGTTTTAAAAAAAAATTTAGAAAAAAAAAATCCGACCTACGTACGCTACCTAGATTTTCAGACTATGTGACCTGAAACACACCTCTTTTTTTTTGGCCTCACCTCTTTTCGGCTATCATCTTAAATTCATATCAAATACTTTCTTTCTTCTTTTTTAGTCATATTCTTTAGAAAATCCAAGCAGGGGTAAAAAAATAATGATTTCTTTAAATAATTTTTTTCTTTATGCAAAATTCCCTTTAAAAAAGCAATGACTGCAGTGTTTGTGAAGAAAAAAAACCTGAAAATACCTCCCCCCCTCACCGACCTATTTTCCTCCTCAAATATAGACAAGAAACACCTGAAAATATACATGAACCCACATCATACTACAAGACCAGTCGGGAGGACAGGCAACCACTTCCAGAACAGTGTGCACAGAGCACAACAGCAGCCTATCTTTCCCATCTCGTCAGCCTGTAATATATAACCTACACTGGGGCCCTGTACCTCTCGTTTTCTCAGTGTTCCGGTCACCACAGGCGCTCTGGGTGTCACAATACACATCCCAGCCTGGGACACTCTGATACTGTTGTGCGGCTCTCAGTAGGTAGGGCACCGCAATATTAATAAATCGTTGGAATTCATCTTATGATATCTCAAAATGACGGGGGGATCAAGTGAGGTCCAGGCATATAGTTATTATCAACCTACCCCTGATACATTATTTTCTACGGTTTTCTGAAAAATAAAACTTGACATAATCAACCTGTCAGTGATACTCCTTCTTGGGGTTGGTCCTGGGCTCCCTCCCGGCCCTCTAGTCAAGGGCTGGCCGGGAGGGAGATCTGGACATACCCCAAGCTAGCCCCACTCTTACTGCGTACATTTTTGAAATGTTAAAAAGAGGGCTTTAAAATCGTTGAAAAGGGTTTGTAATCCCTCACTTCTTTCAGGCCTCATTAAATCTGTATGCGATCCTTCAATAAATCTGATAATTGGATCCAAATAATATATATTCTAGGCTAAACTCCTTACTACTATGTTCCAGGAAATGACCTGTCGCCAATTTAGCCTGCATATTTTTACACCAAATCAAAATAAATTTACTCACAAACCTCAATTCTAGCTAGTGGTAGGGGTTTTGGAGGGTTTTAGGGGGTAACTGACGTTATAAATCACCTGGCAAAATGGTGTTATCTAAATACTAATGGTTTTATATAGTAATTATTGTGACAGAAAGTAAAGGAGAATACCTACAAATTCTGCTGTATCAGGGGAATCCAAATGTATGAGATCTCTCATTCACAAATGATATTTCACATGAGAGACCCCCTTTTTTGTGCAGGTAGCACCCGATGCCTGTCCTAGAAAAACGTTCCAATCTACTTCATGGCACTGTCATTGCATTTATTCTACCAATTAGTTTCTCATTATTTGTAAATGGCAAATGTAGAAATAAAACAGTATGTGAAAGGCATATTCTTACCTTTATCGTGATTATGTCAATTGTTATGTACCATGTTATTTGACAACGAAAGATGATCATTCCATTTAGGCTATTTAGCATTGGGACATATACAAGCCCGGGATCCCGGCCTCTGCTTGACCTACCTACTCTCAGAACAGAAACCCACCATTTACCACAGCAGGTCAGACGTGGAGAGCCCTGTGTCAGAGTTATGTGGGTTTCTGATCCACTGACCAATTATGCCAAGTTCTGACCTAATTACCACAAAAGGACTGACTGACTTGATTACCATAAAACACTTCCTGACCTGATTACCATAAAAGGACAGAGAAACACTGCTTCTCCCCTCACATTGTTCTCATATACAGGGGCCTGGCCTTGTTTCATCTTTGTTGTAGAAATGTGTCCTCACATCGTTTTCTTTCTGCATTGCTTCCCACTTTGTGTTCACATTCTCAGCATTCTCAGCTCAGTCCACACATGGCCTGTCCATAATATTTATGATGCTGTCTTCTTTTTGTAGCACACTAACGGGTGATGTGTTCGTGTAGAGGATATGGAACCAATATAGACACACTGACTGTTTTAATATGGAGAGGTTCTGGCAGAGTATTCATACATACACCTGAATATCCTGGGTTGCATGAATATGTATGAACAGTGCCAGGCGTAGGAAGCAAATCTTTATTGGGGGGGGGGGGGGGTATCCATACACACAGTCTTATACAGGATTTGAAGAAGAAATACTGTGTTTGACTCCCTTTTCTCTATGTGTGAGAGGTAAGGTTTGAGAATCTCAAGTATTTCATTACAAGGTCTTGACAAGTTTTGAAAATTGAAATCTGTGGTTGGGGGAGGGTGTAGGGGGAGGCAGTCCCCCTCTGCCCCCGCTTTATTACGTCACTGAACACCACTGGAAAGTGTTACTGCGCTACTCTATGTTATATTCTTAGCATGACATTTCATCTGTATAAATAATCTTTTCCCCCATAAAAGTCATAAAAGAAATATGAATTTAAAAGAACCCTTTCTATAAAGGATAGATTAAATTATAAGAGGTTATTGAATACCAGGGCATGGCTTAGGGTAGTATGTCGCATATTATTCAGTGGCGTAGGAAAAGGGGGGGCCAGGGGGGCCCGGGCCCCACAATCACTGAGAAGGGGGGGCCTGAATATGTTTGGGCCCCCCCAAAATTTGTCGAGACCTGTAATATAATACACACAATTTGCAATTGTTACCTCTCCCACATAGGGAAAAATTGATGCAGAGGGGGCTGGGCCCCCAAATTAGAACTAAAGGGGGCTCAAATACTACTTTTCCATACAATCTAATATAAGTATGTATATGATACATCATGCATAAAAACCAATACTTAAAATTTGGTCGGAGTGGGCCCCCCTGGGCCCCCCCAATCAAGATTTCCTTCCTACGCCTTTGTTATTGACCCCGGGTATTGACCTCCACATTTCCCAAGCCTGGGTCCCATGTCGCCACCCTAGATTTATTATAACGTTTTTCCAATTTCTGTGTTGCCTACACTAGAATCAGTGAATCCGAAGTTATTTCATTTTATACTGAACACCAATAGTACATGCTTCTGCCTATGTACATTTATACTTATTGTATATTATAAAACGTCAGAAGAGTCCACTGCTCAGCTACATTTACTTCTAACAGTGCATGTGGAAACGAACAATATTGCCTATACCTATGGAAAGGCTTAACTTGGTTGTGAATAAAAATGTGTTAAACCTCAAAACTATAAGAAAATTTGATATGTCCAATGTCCGATGTCTCCCCACTCATGCTCATGTCAGTCGCGTTCACATGCTGGATTATGATTTAAGAAATGTCCGTGTTGAATATATGTAAAAGGCTATATTATAGTGGCCCAGACCCATTATCCAGACCCATTATTATAATAGCTCTCTTCTGAACCACTGACCTACAAGGCTAACATGCTTGGTTTGAACTTGCAGCATGACCTTTGACCTTCGTCCTTTTTAAAATTGGGCGGGGTTCGGGGGTGGGGGTGGGTGGCAGGTCTCGGTCACCACCCGGAGCCCCCCCCCCACCCCTTTGGCAGGCCCATAAAGGTCCTGGGGCTAAGACCTCCAGCCTCTATACTAAACCACTTCCGGCGGGTGCAACATCCATATTCTGAACGCCCATGAAAAATGCTTCAATATATGACAGAATCAGCTTGTTGAACGGGGGGTGGGGGTAACTCCCTTAATAATGCCCTTTTTTTGGGGGGGGGGGGTGGGGGGGTCGGGGGGGGGGGGTCGGTCGCAGCTCTATAAGGGAGTGATCATTTTTTGACAACATGGGGGGGGGGGGGAGGTTTGGATTCCTTGACCGGAGGGTGGGTGAAAGAAATTTGGACCCCTTAACCGGGGGGTGGGGGTCAAAAATATTTAACCTGTTATGAGCCAAAAAGCCAGCGCGTTACTATGCCTCAAAGGGCATGCGAGCATGCTGATTTCGACCCGCCCCCCAGCAAATTCGGGTCATCATGCTCCATGTTAGGTGCCTGGGAGTCAGTCAGTGCCTGAGGGTCATTTTGAGTGATAACGCACTGTGTCATCTTGAGTCATCTTCTGTCAACTCTCACTTAACATGGCCCACCATCACCAATGTGGCTCATATTTGCTGGGCCCCTGATCACTCCCTAAGTCAGATTGTAAGGCCACTCAAAAAAAAGTGGTTTCTCATCAGCAAGGACTGAAAAATTGACGAGGGAGGCTTTTGTTTTGCTTTTTTTTTTTTAACTCACGGGCTAAAATATATAGGAAAATGTGTGTTTTTCATGACCACAATTCACAATTTAGTAGTAAAGAAGTTATTGATCTTTAAAAAATGGGAAAGGTGTAAGTTGATTCTATCTTACTGTATTACCGGCAGTATTAGCCTTATTTTGATACCAAATATGCCAATATTTGTTCATTATATCATGATTTTCATAAAAGAAAATCTCAAAAGCTGATTTTTATGATGCGCGCAATGATGAGTGGCCCAACAATGTATCCTTTAAAAAGTACAAATCCTATAATGATTGCAAATGCAAGCAGTCCAAAATAGGATTTTTCACTGTATGTTTATCATGAATTGTTAGAACGGCTAGACATGCTGATCCACACCTACCTTGCTATGTTATTCTATATTGAGTGACTCAGTGAGGCCCCCGTCCAAATCAGTGAGAGAGATCAAAGTGTATCACACCTCTGTCGACAAAGTCGATTAAAAAACAACAACAACAACAAATACATTTACAAACACAACACAAAAATGAATCTACGGTCATTCCGTCAAAGCACTGGTCCATGCTATATATCTATGCTCAGTAGGTCTACTATACACAGGACGATATATAGCCATACTCCTGGTGGCTCCATATATGAGGCCTTTTAGTTCTGTCCACGGAATTTCCCATTCGTGAGGCTAGATGTTATATCCTGCTTGAGCAGGTTTGTGCACGATGCTCCCCACACTGAAAAAGTAAACTTGCCCCCAGACTCGTCTAAGTGACTGTCATAAAATAAACGAGTCAAAAGTTGTCTAACCTATCAGGTTACCATCCCACACATAGAATCTGGAGCTTGCAAATGTCAGGTTTTGGGCTGGCACATGCCAAGTAGGTCTTCTATCTCCAGCTATATAGAAGACCCACTTCCTTGTCACTTACACACGTCTTTGACTAGTTTACTTTATGACAGTCACTTGGATGAGTCTGGAGACAAGGTTACTTTTTCAGTGCACCGCAACAGGCTGCCTTGCTATGTCATACAGATCTCTCAACCTGACATGTAATACGGATCTCACATTTAATACCCTGTCATGTCATATTGATCTCATATTACCTTTGCATGAAATACCGATCTCATATTACCCTGCAGTGTCATGCAGATCTCATATTATTAACCTGCTATACGGGGCTCTTATTACTTTGCAAGGATATCTAAAAATTGGTACTGCGCATGGTACCTAACAGTCATTGTGATAGACATGTACAAATGTAGCATACATAATGTGACATAGCATGTCGCTAAAGGATGACATATGTCCTACACTGTAAAATTCCATTAAAATGACGGAGATTCGCTGGCAACGCTGGGTGCCAGACTTTCACCGTAAAAATAACGGTCATCGTCATTTCAAATTATCCGTTATTATAACGGTGAAAGTCCGGCACCCAGTGGTGCCAGTGAATCACCGTTAATCTGACAAAATACAGAACATCACTGTTATTCTAATACAGTGCCTAAACAATAGTTTAAAAAATATTTATCTCATTTATCCCAGTATTTTTCCGTCCATTTATCCACCAATACCTAACTCTATGCTCAATATGGTTCCATGCCAAATTTGGTACCATGTCCAATCAGCAATAGCATCTTAGTGTCAAGACTTCACGCCTAATCATTAGGAAACAGTCTATAAGAGCCTTATAAAATGCTTCATAACACTTTGTAATGCCAGTCCTTGAGAAGAAGTCACTCTAGGATGGCTACAGGGCAAACCTTACAACTGTTTATCTATATATTTTTCTTATTACCACAGAAATGGGGTTCTTAGAATCCATGAAAATCTCCTCATGAACCAAACTGCCACCTGGTGTGATAAAAATAAACATCAATTAAACGGAGCTTCACCGTAAAATAAATAAACTGTGTTTCACTATGCTAAATTACGGATATTCAAAGTAAAATTGATCAATTTTACATTGCCCCACTGTAATAATATATAATGAAGATCCACCGTGAAATTGTACATTGATGCTCTGTATATTCAACGGAATATTTTTATAAGACATAGCTTCATGGTAAATGAATAAACTGTGTTTCACCGTACTGGATTACAGATATTCATAGTAAAATTGGTTGACTTAACATTGCCTCACCGTAATCACATTTACGATGATCCACCGTAAAGTTTTACATTGATTCTCCGTATATTCAACGGAATATTTTTACAGTGTAATGATGCGCTAATGTGGATGCTTGAATGCAGCACTGGAGAGTTACTCACCATGCAGGGCCCAGGGCGGATCCAAAAGGGGTGGTCTAGGGGGCACAGCCAAGAAAAGTTGGTCGGGGGGGGGCAGGCAGGGTTCCACATTTCCCACAGTAAAAAGTGTTACCAAGGCCCATTTTAAGGGGGTCTAGAGTGGCACGTGCCCCCCCCCCCCCAAACCACCCCCTGCATCCGCTACTAGGGCTGCATTCATTTGTATTTTAGAACACCTGTGTTGAATTATCTGTCCCCAGATTCACTTGAGGTATGCCAAAGTGATTGCAGGTGTGATTGTCTTTGTATATTCCCTAGTATGCCAGTATTCAATTATGTCCTTGCGATTCAGAATACCTGCTGAGGCATATAGCATGAATCACAAATCATATTGTGCAATATAGCATATTTAAGCTTGTGTCATATGGAAAATGATAGAGCCTATATATGTAAATATAGAGCTATAGAACCACAAAGTTACAATAAATTGTATTCTACTGCAGACAATATCATGCCACTGAAAACTTTAATTATAAAGTCGGCCTTGCTATAGGCCACTCCCCAATTCCTTTAAACGAAATTTAAATCAGATTCATAACTCCACAATTTAATACAAACATATTGCCTACTCCTCATTCCTACATTATCAAATCGCAGTTGAAATATCATTTAATAGAAACCTATCATTTCAATGCCAAGTTTCAACGTATCAACCTGCCATGATATTCTCCTATGTAACTGTAACTTAACTGTAATGTAAATACAGCATTTGTTGCTGTCCCTGCACACTTTGGTTGCTGTAAATGGCCCACAATGGCCTGATATACACTTATATCACTTTAGGCCCAACAAATGTTTGTTTCAGGTCACCCGACCGACCCTGTCAAAACAGGGCCGTATTTTTACCCTTTTTTGGTCAATCTTCAAGAGGCTGGCTTTCATGTCTTAAAAAAATCCGACCTACCGACCCTACATTTTCTGCCATGTTACCTGAAACAAACCTTTTGTTTGGCCTTATTCTGACTTCCACATTGCAATGGACCGTAAGTTCTACCCTTGGTCAAGCCACCTATTTTTTTTACCTACTATGCCTATAAAAATATGTTTTCCCCTAACGAGGATGAATAAAAACGTCACCAGCACCGAATTTTGAACCCCAGACCTTTAGATGTGGATTCAGTCACAATAGATTCAAATGTACAGTGGATGTTGCGCTATAACTTTAATACAGTGTACATAGACAGATACACTGTAATTACACTAGCCCGGTAAAGTAGATGGTGCTGCAAGAATGAAGTGACCAATGTATAAAAACCCTGAAATGTAAAAATTTGAGGCCCCTGAATAGAGGTCCTTTATAGGCAAGCACAGGTTTTAAAAAAGCTTGCAATCAGCAACAAATTTCATCCCAGCTGTTGTAAAACTACATGAGCTGCATGACTTGCTATAATTTAACAGAAAGATCTATTGGAGCCAAAGTTGCATGCAATCTTTACTGCACAGGAATAATTGTACTTACGTCTAACAGCGGCCCTAATGTAATGTATGTAGAAAACGAGGAGAGATGTGTGTGCCTTGACCACACATGTTGAGAAAAGTAAAGGTGTCAACTGTGTCTCTCACGTGGCTCTGGTAAAATCGAGATTCAAACGACAGTCAAACAGCTAACGACTCTGCTTATATGAAGGGTCAGCTTGAGTTGACTCTCTACTAGCAGGGTCAACCCAAATTGACCCTTCATATAAGCGGAGAGCCTTTTCATAATCCAGTTTATGAAAAGGCTCTTAGTCGTTAGCTGTGTGATACTCCATTTTTACCAGAGCCACGTGGGAGACACAGTTGACTCCTTTACTTTTCTGTGTGCACAACTATACAAAAGTGTAATGTAATGCATGGCCTGTATTTGGGACTTTGTTATCCTGTATTTGTCGTACCTTCTGGCTCAGTCTCATGAGTTTGTAACATTTCAAACGTCTTTGACCGGTGCCGTCTTTGACCGGTGCCGTCTTTGACCGGGTATGTGATTAAAATGAAGAAAAAAGTAGTGTATAGTAAAGAAATGGGTAAATTTTTTGTGTAATAGGTTATAATACATCATTTCGAGGCATTATTTAAAATTGATATATTTCATATATTTATGTTACTTGCTCAGTCTCATGAGTTTGTAACAGTTGAAACGTCTTTGACCGGCGTCGTCTTTGACCGGTGACGTCTTTGACCGGCTGAAGAAAAAAAGCCCAAAAGGAACCCTTAATATGTGCATTAAAATATATTTTTTTAATTGGGTAAAACAACCATAGACTGTTTATTACATGAAGAAGTTTAAGCTTAAATTTCTTTACTATATACTACTTTTTTCTTCATTTTAATCACATACCCGGTCAAAGACGGCACCGGTCAAAGACGGCACCGGTCAAAGACGTTTGAAATGTTACAAACTCATGAGACTGAGCCTTCTGCGACTCATGATGAATAATGCACGAGGGTACGTGGTGAGCTGTGGTACCTCTGCGAATTCAGTGCCACATGGCACAATGATATGTACATTTTGTAGATACATAATTGTTTTAATCAATGGCCTACTTTATTTCATGATTGCATAAATTGTAATCCAAGGTTAGCTCTTTTGCCTCGAATTTGGAAAATTCAAGGAAAAATGTTGAGGAAGCAAATTATCTGAGGAAGTATGTCTAAATATAATGGAACATATAAGGCCAGTTGCAGGGTATACACATGTATATACATATTTATGTGATATATTATGTATAAAAACTACAGGGGGAAGGTCGTGATGATGTGTCACTCCTTCTCATACTTCTGCTATTAAGAGCATAGTATCGGCTGCAGACAGTCCCACATAGAACTGCTGGTGTTAAAAAATCCATTATATTATTAGACAATAACAGTTGCATTTTCAGAAAATTGTTCTGAATATTGCTCAATTTACCAGAGCAACGGTTCAGATAAAGATGCAGCCTCGACCTCGGCTCGACCTGTTCCATGTCATGCATTTTTTTACTCTTGAATTGAATTTGGGACATTGGTAAGAAGACTCCATTAAGCGATAAGACTACAACTGATAGCAAGCTCCCAGGTTACAATGGTAAATGTATAGCAGTAAACACAGGAAATGCCTGTGAGCGAATTGTGCCATCCAAAGTCTTAAAATAGGGTACATGTATGTTGTAAAACATGTATACATTTACTGTAAGAGGTCTCAGCGAAGGAAATCCTTCTACTATATGTTTTAATATAGCGGAAAACGCAACAACAGCTACCAGGACATTTACAATTTCTGAAAATCACCCTTGACCTAAAAGATACATCTTTCCTACAAAACATTTCCAACAAAAATTAGCTACTGACCACGGAAAATGTTAGCACTGGTTTGTAGCGTAAAACCACCTGAATTTCGCCTGAATTTGCACTGAGTAATTTGCATTTTCACTGATCCCCAATCTAGCCTTTGAAAAAAATGTAAACTTACTGAGAATCCCTTTCCTATTATTTGGTTGAAATTGGCAGACATTCAGCAGCATGTGTACAAGTTTTCATAATATTGGCATCATTTCCAACTTAATTATGGACCATTCAGTGCCCCTGCAGTATTCACTTCTGACCAGAATCGTATATGACTCTCAGTTTTCTGCGAGATTACCCTCACTGAGACCTAAGAGAGAGTGTAATACAGAAGGTTCCGATGGCATGATATATGATGAGAGTATTCATCTTAACCCTTTAAGGATGGCATAATGCATTAATGCATCATGTCCTTGGTCGTCATGATGCATGAATGCAGCCCTGGCGAGTAACTCGCCAGTGCAATACATTCAAGCATCATGCCGACCCTACAGGATTCAGACAGTCCTGCAAGATTGGCATGATGCACCAATGCAGCCCCGGTTAGGCGCTTGCCAGGCTATATTGAATTATTAATGCATCATGATGGCAAATGTCACTTTTAGTGACATGTTATTTATTATTAGATGGGGATTTGATGAATGTAATGTGGGGGAGGTATGGGTCATTTCTCAAAAAGAGATTAATCATTTAACCTTAATATTCGGGGACGAGGAGGGACAAACTTTAGTTATTTGATTTCTCGAGGCCAGGAATCAAGGCCTCACCATTTGAATAATCCTTGTGGCAGGTCGCAGAAGCCTCATCATAGATGCAAATTTGTGCTAATGCATTTTGACTCCATAATCACATATTCCAAAATGCAATTTTGGATCTATTTTTTATTTTGGCAAAATACTCTTTGGTACATTTTCAGTTTTTCAAAATGATGTCAGTACCTGGGAGTCATTGCCAGGGAGTGACAATAGAAAAGAAACAGAAGGAAATTATTGCTCTCAGCGCACAAAGTATTAGCATTAGCATGTAATATCTGCCATTTGCACTAATACTAAATAAGAAAAATGAAAATTCTGTCTTCTGTATATTCACTGCATGAATGTTGTCATTTTAGCAAAGATCGGACTGCTCAAAGTCACTTCTGTAAATGTCGCTGAAAGCCACTTAAATGTAATTATGACATTTCAATGACATCTACATGGCATCTACTGGACTTTAAGTCGCTAAAGAGTGCCCTTAAGCGCACTCTTTAAGCAATAAGAATGTGCCAACATTCACGCAGTGATTTTACTGTTGATTCATTCTCTGCAGAATAATGCTCCTTCCCTTTCCATCATTCTACCTTTCTCTACAGTAGAGACAATATGGATTACGGGGAACAGTATCAGACATGTTCTTACGTTTCTATGAGGCCAGAAAGAAGAGAAAACTATAGTTTCAGCACCATAGTCCGACAGGCTAGGCCAGAAGGTCGGACTTCTTAAAGAATATATTTTCCTTAAATGGCGCGTCCCTAAAGGATTAAAGTTCCTCTGCCTGGTCTTTGTGGCCAAGCACATTAAATATTTTATTCATAACTTATTTTACATGTATGTGATGCACATTGTATATACGATAGTCTGTTACAGCATGCCTAAAACTTGCTCTAGATTATTACACATTATTATATGATTGGGGCTCTAATCTTGCTTTTTTTGGATAACACAGTTCTGTTATCTAGCGATAACAGGCACTCCTAGTTCCAAATTTCGACTTAGTTAAATTCGTGCGTTTCGTCGAAGGATCGAACCCGGGGCCGCAAGACTACGAGTCCGACGCCCTATCCACTAGACCGTGCTGGCCATACAGAAGAAGGGGATAAAACAAGAAGTCTATAGACACATTCCCAGCCCTCTAGCTCTTATATTAACAGAGATACAGCAACTTTTACACTTTTTGTTGTAACTTCTCCTAAAATCAATTTTTTTTATAATTTCTTTTTTACTATAAAGGTAGTAGTTGGACTTGACTTACCTATTTGTTAAAATAATTCTAGGGATTTTTTTTCACATACATATGGGCACTTTGAAAATGGTCCGTTTCCACTCAGATTCGATCCGGGGACCTCTCCGCCCAGTAAACACCCTACGTAGTTCCAACGTAGCTCAGAGGTTTCTCTAGGTAGATGTCCAACCAAAAAGTTTGAGATTGGTAATTTTGGAAGGTTTGTAGACGTCAAAACGTTAAGGTTTATTTACGTTCAACAGAAGAAGGGGATAAAACAAGAAGTCTATAGACACATTCCCAGCCCTCTAGCTCTTATATTAACAGAGATACAGCAACTTTTACACTTTTTGTTATAACTTCACCTAAAATCAATTTTTTTTATAATTTCTTTTTTACTATAAAGGTAGTAGTTGGACTTAACTTACCTATTTGTTAAAATAATTCTAGGGATTTTTTTTCACATACATATGGGCACTTTGAAAATGGTCCGTTTCCACCCAGATTCGATCCGGGGACCTCTCCGCCCAGTAAACACCCTACGTAGTTCCAACGTAGCTCAGAGGTTTCTCTAGGTAGATGTCCAACCAAAAAGTTTGAGATTGGTAATTTTGGAAGGTTTGTAGACGTCAAAACGTTAAGGTTTATTTACGTTCAACAGATGTAGACGTCTGATTTACGTTGATCTACCTCATTCAGACGTAAAAATTCTACGTAGATCTACGTTAAAAGACGTAACTTTTCAACTTCAATTGGGTAGATGACTTTTCCGTGTCACACTAGGTGGCAGCACTACCAATTATGGAGAGTATATTACAGCTCCTTAACAAATCTACCACATTCAATCAAGCAGTAAATTCTCATTAATTGTGAATTCAATATCATGCAAATAAACCGCATTCAATAGAATATTTATATATAAAGGACAGGTGATTAAAGTATTGTGCATGAATAGGTGCTTTGAGGCACTTTACTGTGAGGACACCACATTGGTGGTAATGGAAGAAATACAAAGCCTCTCTGCAGTCAAAACTATTCAACAGATCTATACTGTCAGGCTGTTCAATTGAACTACAAGAATATACTATGTAGAATGAGATGAGATTGAAAATTATAGTAGTTACTTTGTATGAATATTGTTTGTAAATGTAAATTTGTCTGCAATATATTACAAGTCTTTGTCTGAGTCCCACTATGTAGAATTATATGTAATGTGTTA